>JAGFMF010011791.1:1681739-1697073 GCA_019455555.1 Galemys pyrenaicus | reverse complement strand
CCCTCCCTGGCCGGCGGCAGGGATCGAACTCGTGCTGCAGTGGCTGCGATTTGCTTCGTAGTGCGTTGCTTAACCCACTGTGCCACCAGGGGAGGCCCTTGCCCTAATCTTTCAAAGTATCAAAATATGAAAGTTGAAAATGACAAAACAAAATTATATTTAAAATTGGGACTCTAAAATAGCTAGAAGTAAAGGTATGGTGAGAATTTTTGTTTATAATCCCTACTTAGACATTCTTAAGTTCAACACCACAATATTATCTTTAAATGTATATTTTCAAGTTCCCATTTTCTCTTAAGTTAGAAATGAAATATTTTATTCTTACTATTAAGGCAATATATAACACTAAGTTACATACTAAATGTAGCTCTCTTCAAAGACCTGCTAACAACAGTACCTTTTAAAACTTGCAAAATTATAAAATTCCCAAGAATAAAGCTATAGGCTAAAAACAATGAAAAGGAACATTATTTCCGTAAAGTCAATTTTTCAATTTCTGTTACCAGAAAATATGGGACATGTAAAAAGTCAATTCTAACATGCATGCAAAACTAAGACAGCATTTTAATCACTCACCACTAAAAGCCTTTGTAAAGTTCCCCTTAGTTGTCTAAAAGAGCTAAACCAAGTATAACTTTGTTCTGCTCTCTGGACTTGAACGTGCAGTTCAAGCTTAACTTGGCCTGTGTGGAGGCAGTGTTGGGGAGACAGTATTAGCTAGTGTAACTGAGATCGATGCGCTTCCCCGCGCAGACACAGGAAAAGCAGACCACTCAACCAACCTAGCCTTTCTCAACCACTTAGCGGTATAGAGATGGGTGAACAACATCAAATGCAGGAAAGTCCCGGCACCCAGGCCAAAATTCCACCTCTTTTCTGCAAGTGGACTTTCCACGACTGGCTCACTCTACTCCACGTGACTTCCAGAGGTATCTGGGGCCAGTCCAACTCCCTCAACAAAGAGGGTGATTCTCAGCAACATCATAGCTCTGGACTCTAAAGCAGGTTTCGGGGGGTTGGGAGGGTGGGGTAGCTGTTATCCCAGACTACCTTTATCCCTAACCCTATCTAGCCTCTGCTAAAGTATGAGGTGGGATTCACTCAACAGTATGCTAGCCAAGGACAATGGTTTAAATATTTGCTCCCAGTGTCTGAGAATCCACAGCTTCCACCAGAAACTTAGCCCTGAAAAACATAAATACACGAAAAATTTTGCCTTCGATTTCAGATGCTCACAGTATGTTTCTCAACCCACCCCTTCAACCCCCACATACACAGCCAGTCTGTGGACCTAAGATTCAAACCCTGCTTACTCCTCCCCCCTGCCCCCTGCCACATCAGGCAGGGGGCTATGGAGTATTCTCACTTTCAATTCACCAAGCATATCTGGTCTAGCCACAAACTATGTCAAAGGGCCATCTCAGTCCTTAGGATTAGCTCAACTAAGGGCAAGAAGTGGAGAGTGTGTCAAATGTAGGGGTGGGGTGAGCAGAGAGAGTGCAGACCTACTGACAGGTGCAGCGAGGAAGTTTCAGGAAAAGTCAACTAAATCTGGTCTGAGCTAAGACTTCTTCAAATGACCCCAAAGTCATCTTGTGAACCTTGTCCAGCAGACACTAGTCAACCACAGCTCTCACAAGAACTAAGAAAAGGAAAGAAGGGAAATAAGGTAGGAAGAATGAGAGAGAGGAAGAAAAGTTAGAATGAGATTTAGAAAGTAGTTTAACCTGGGGTTTTTAAGCCACGCGTCTATGTTTTCTCTCCTTTATGAAAAGCCGTGAACCAGTCAGAGTCTGGGTCCCTACAGAGGTGCTCAGGAAATGAGCCATATCTTCCACGGTACTCTTTAAAGACTCAAGTCCCAAATGTGTAACTGCTGCAAAAGCTGGGTACTGATTTGTACTCATAATTACTGTTCACTGAATGTAATAAGAATGACTCTGCAGGATACCTCAAAATATCTGTATTTTTACAGTGTTTCATATTTTCAGAAACAAATACTTAATTCCTATGCAGGGCCAACCCAACTCTGGGTAAGAAGAACCTTGACAGAAAACTTTTTAAAAACACTATTTTAAAAGCTATTTTAGCTCTTATTTTAGGTATTAAATGATTTATTTAAATCTACACCTATCAGACATGCAAACTAAGAAACAAGCAGTGTTTATGTGTATAATGTAGTAGTTTCTTTATACCTAAAGATAACAGAGCAAGGAGAAACAGCCCTGTTCCCACAAAACAGGCAAGAAAGCCTAAAACACAAGATGGGATGTTCAGAAGCTAACATGTGGGTTCTCGCTCTTATTTCACTGTTCTCTTATGAGAGTTACAGGAGAATGAGATCATCAACGACAATAATGGCAGGAAGAAAAAAGAAATTAAACCTTAGATAAACTGCAAACTAGACATTTAGTTCAGGTGAAAAAAATCTGAAGTTTACTTTGATTTAATATTTTTTTAAAGATTTTTTTTTTATGCATACTTCTTGTATGCTGTGTAGGCCAGAGGCACAGGGGGTGAGAGGATTCACCAGAGACAGGGTAGGAACAGAAAAGCGGGATCTACTGAAATACACTGCTGAGGGGAGCAGGGGGTGAGATAGGAGAGTTCTGCTGTGCCACGTGGGTCAGCTCCCTGAAGGGATAGAACTCATACCTCAGTGGTTGGCATAGCTTGATAGCGCTGAGACTTTAACCCCTGCGCCTCCAGGGAGGCCCCAGCTTGCTGTAATTTTAAATCAAGTCCTGTGCCCAGTTTTGCTGAGGAGGTCTAAAAAGAAGGGGAGGTCCACATTCAGGCAGCAGGGAAGGTTGCCTCCCATGGTCCCCCAGGCCAAGTTGCACCTATGGAATCTGCAAGTGAGTTTCTTAATGTGTAAAGTGACAAATGACATTTGGGTCTTGCAGATGCCTTTCAGCCCTAAGGCCAAAATTCCACTGAAGGGAGAGAGAAGCAACACCTATGCCTCAATTGCTCTTCCTCAGGAAAAGTCGGCTGAGGAAGTCCTACTTTCCGCCAGGGTCCACCTCCCCAAGTGCATAGCAGATTTTGCCAACTACACCCAGAAGCAAAACCTGCCAAATAACCATGTGCACTTTTGGGAAAATGATTCTGGTTTCAAAGTTTCTGCATTTCCTGAGAGCTCGGGCTTGGGCCCAAAGCGGAGGTGTAATATCTGAGGGGCAAGGCCTGTGAGTGAGGCCACAGCTCTGACCATGGGGATGAGACAGGCAACAGCAATTAGGCACCAGCATGGGCTGTGGGGAAGAGGCAAAAGAACCCCTTATTGTCCCCTCTGCAGAATATAAGGTAGGTCTCCAGATCCAGATGCAAACTTGTAGCTAAGGTGATAAGCATGGGCCTACTCAGCAGTTTCAGTTAAAAAAAAGAAAAAGCTACTATTAAAAATCAGGTAATTTGAAACAGAAGTCAAGTATCTGGATTCTTTAAGTACAGCTAACCCAGCAGTAACAGTGTAGAACTCCCAATAGAGAGATGCGGGTAGCTCTTCAGGTACCTATGATCCCCACGTGGCCAGTCTCAGGTTAGTTACTGGGACAAAAAGTTCCAGACCTAGACTTTCAGTCTTTCCCTTCCTAGTAGCCAATAACCCATTCAGTGTGGATAATGCCACTCCAAAGGGATTTGGGTGAGCAATAAGAAAGAATGGCAAAGCCCTTTGTGAAAAGAAAAAAGTTCTAAAAGCGCAATTGACATTTTTCAACTTTCCAGCCAACTAAGCTATCTGTCAAACTGGTTACCTGAGTGCTTTCCTCAATTGTGAAATTGCAAAGATATCGATAGGTGTTTAGGATTTGAAAATGTAGAAAAAGTTCGCAGTCTTCAAGTTTATATTCTGCTTCTACGTCCCCACCCCAAACTCCGGCTGATAACTATAATCGCTTCCAATTTATGCAGCCTTCTTTACAGTTTGCTCAGGAACTGATGCGGCCGGCACCAGCTTGCTTATTTAAATATAAAGAATTGAGGGGAACACGGAATTGAGGCACACTCCGTCCTACGTCCGCCAGCAGGTGGGACGCGCATCCAGCGGCGGCTGCCCTTCCGAGAACAAACACATCGCGTGGCTCGATTCCGCTGTGGCAGTGACTGGGGCAGCTCACTTCCTTCCCGCCCCAGCTTGAAGGAGAGATCTACCGCTTCTGCAGTTTGTTTCCCAAGTTTCTGGAGCTTTCTTGGTTTTAACTTTAGAGCTATGTAGATGTTCAAAGGGGAGCAGGGGGCAGTGGATGACCACAACTGCGAGGATGGGGTCATCCGAAAAAACACCTGGGCCGGAACCCAATTCCTCCCTGTGTCCAACAGCCTTACTTGGACGCGAGGGTGCTAAGGGCTCCCGGCCGCCGACTACCCAGCCCAGCCTTCCCGAGGGGACCGCGCCCGCCCCGCGCCCCGCTACTCACTGCTCGGCCGGGGACCGCGCGGTTTTCACAGGGCCCGGAGACGCGGCCCCTGCCTCCAGCGTGGGCTTCTCGGTACAGCTCGCGCCCCGCCACGCTCCAGGCTGGGGCATGGTTCCCCGATCCATGCGACCGCCGGCGACCGCAGCGCGGCAGGGGTTCAGCCGCCTCTGAGCGATTCCCGGGCCCCTCTCGTCGGGTCGCCCAGCAATGACCGTCGCCGCTCCGTGCAAACCCGTGTCCCAAGGTGCGCCAAACGCTTCCGCGCGCGTCACGCCGCCCGCCCCGCGGCCTCTGACCCGCGGCCAGGGGGCGCGGCCGAGGGGGCGGGGCGTCCTGCGACGCGGAGCTGCGCATGCGTCCTGGCGAAGCTACTGGAGCGACCCAGGATGGGTCGCGCGGTGCAGCCCTCGTGTGTGCTCCGCCCCCACACCTGCTCCTCCCCCTACTTCTGCTCCGCCTCTCGCGTGTGCCACCGCTGCGCATGCTCCATCTCGGCGCGTGACCCCCCACACACACACACACCACCTCAGCGCCTGTTCCGCCCCCTACTCTTGCTCCGCTTCCACGCGTGCTCCGTCCCCTGATCCCGTTCGCCCCCGCGCGTGCTTCTCCCCCTGCGCAGGCTCTAGCTCGGGGTGTGGTACGCCCCCTGCGCCTGCACCGCCCCCTATCCGCCCCCCTGCGCATCCTCCGTCCTGCGTGCTTTAGTGTCCGCGGTTCAGAGCCTGGCTTGGGACTGTGACAGCGTGATAATGAAGGCACTCGGTGTTGGGGCGGCGGGTCGAGAGTGTGGGGAGCAGTTAGGGAAACCGGCCTGGAGCGTGCAGGGCGCTAACGTGTGTGTGCTCCTGGCAGCGTCACCCTGGGCTTTTACCCCGCCCCTGTCAGCCAGTTTCCTCTGCTCCACGTGGGCCGATGGCCGCCGCCTGGCCCGCCAGATCTTGCGCGGCTGACAGTTTCCTCACCACGCGGCGCACAACCCCGGCTCCTGGGCCGGAATTCCCCTCCCTCCCCCAGGCAGGGTAGGAAGAGCGAGCTAGTTCCACTGTAGACATGGAGCAGTGTCCCTGGACAGGAGTCTTTCAAATCGGAAATGTGATTTAAGGCGATCGAGAGCAAAGAGAAAATGTCACAGACATCCAGGATCGTGAGGCGCATGTTTCACTTCGGGAGGGAACGCAGTAACCCCTAAGCCGAGCAGCGTCCTGGGTGCAAGGAAAGTGATGCATCAGAGTGCTGGTCAAAGTCCGAGGTGGGCAGGGGCATGGGCTACTGCTCAGGGGCAAACAGGGAGCTGCGGGTTTTCTTGCATGATGTAACTTGACAAGAAATATGAAACATTTTGGAGTCATATGCAGCTGGGACAACTAACACTGCCTGAAGGCTGTGGGGGGTCAGGCCCCCCAGGATGTCCAGGCCAGTTCCAATAGCCCCCTCCAGGAAGGACATGAAATAAAACCCACCTACTTTTCCATGCATCAAAACTGAAAACCTGATTTGTTCAAAACCACCGACAGCATGAGAACTAACCCACCTTTTTGTGTATATAAGTGCTTCCCAAGAGGAGTGTCTCAGGCACACAACTCAAGCGTTTCTTGGGTGTGTGTTCCCCAGACTGAAGTTCTAATAAAACTCCTAAATAAAAGCTCTCTTTGATTCTGGGATGACAAAATGAAAGGAAAGCAGGCCGCTGGTCATGAAAAGCCACCTTATGCAAACTAGGGAGACTGTGCTTGATCCTTGTTAAAGGATAGGAAGGAGGTTTTTTTGAAAGATCATTTTTGTCTACAGCTTAAGAAAAGACCCAAAAAGGACCAAGGCTGGGAAATTAAATAGTAGTGGGCATCAAATCAAGAAACTAAAAACTGCTCACAGGAATATTCACATTTTGAGGTGAAGAACTATGGGGTAAACTCTTTGATTTTATTTGAAAAAACAAATACACGTGGTAAAAAAATACTCAGAGCACACATAGGAATCTAAGTGCCCTATTTCTTATAGTTATTAAGGGTATTAGATTATTGTGGATAGAATGGTATTCCCCTCAGATTTGATAAACTACATTTTGAGTCATCTGCAATTTATGTAACCACCTCTTCAGTGGCCTTTCCTAGAATAGTTCATGCATGAAAGGCACTGCATTCTTTTGTACACTCTGGCCCTCACTTGCAGCAACTATTCACAAAAACACCTCTGAGCCGTTACAGACTTTGATAGAGTGATTGATATTTTAATTCTAAGGAACTTGGTATAAGTTGGACACATATCCCACCCTCTTTTCAATACCATAAACTCACTTTATAGTAAAATTTTTCAAACTCCATATTTTTATTCTTTGGAATTGCTAGATTGTATAGTAGATCCACTTGTAATATTTTGAGAAAACTTCACATTGTTTTCCATAGGAGCTGGAACAGTCTACATTCCTACCAACAGTGTAAGAAGGTTCTTTATCCTCTACATCCTCACCAACAATTGTTTCTGGTCTTTTTTATGTAGGCTGTTCTCAAAGGTGTGAAGTGATATCTCACTGTGGTTTTGATTTGTATTTCCCTGACAATAAGTGATAATGAACATCTTTTTATATGCCTTTTGGCCATGTGGATGTCTTCTTTGGAGAAGTGTCTTTTTTGGGTTCGCTATTTTTTGATTGGGTTATTTTCTTTTTGTTGAGTTGTCTTTATAGATCTTGGGTATTAGGTCCTTGTCGCCTGCCTGTATGATGTACAAATATTTTCTCCCATTCAATCTTTTTATTTTAATGACAGCACTCTGTCTTAGGATGAGAAATGTTAAGTGAAATGATTGATCATTCTACTCAGAAAGGAGGTGATTGACTGTAATGACTGGAAAATCAATCCTTTTCTAATTCATGTGGTTGCTTTCAACATAGTTGAAGGAGACATTAAAGTTGTTATCTGATGTTTTAAAATATCTGAGAGCAATATTTTTTTAAAGATTTATTTATTTATGCATACAAGAGCTGGGGTACAGGCCAGAGACGGGGGGTGGTGAGAGGATTCACCAGAGACAGAGCAGGGAGCAGAACAGGCAGACTGACTGAAACACACTGCTGAGGGGAGNAGCGGGCAAGGCAGGAGAGGTCTGCTGCGCCATGTGGGTCCCCTCCCTGGCCGGCGGCAGGGATCGAACTCGTGCTGCAGTGGCTGCGGTTTGCTTCATAGTGTGTTGCTTAACCCACTGCGCCACCAGGGAGGCCCCTGAGAGCAATATTACTATGATACTTTAGTCTTGCAATTCAGAAATCAAAATAGTCAATGACTTTGCTATAACAAAAGTCCATTTTTATCTATTTATGAGGAATGTTTCTGTAAAACCTAAAACAGGAATAGAATTGAGGCCTATCTTTCTAACAATAAATAGCATTCATCAGTAGAGTTTGAAAAAATGTAGTAGGTAACATTTTACTAAGTATGTGTAATTATCAAAAGTTTTATTGTTATAAATCTTACTGATGGTAAAACTTCAGTAAATTTGAGTAATGAAAAGCCTTCAAACTTAGAAATATATTGCATTAAAATAAATTCTGGGAATGGAGAGTGGGGTGGACATGAGATTTCAACAAGAAATTATATAAAACTGAAGTCATATTTAATGAAAGTGAATTTCTAATATTTTGTTTAAATTATATTGGCAACATAGGAGTTGTATGATCATTTTATTTTAAAATGTCAACATTTAGTTATAATACAGGATTGGGTCTGTGGTCTTGTTCATAAGGAGACAAATCAGAACCCTCCCCTATAACCTCATTTAGCTTTAACTGTTTTTATAAAAGCCCTATTCCCACACACAGTCACACTAGGTATTAGGGTTTCAACATATGAACTTTAGGGGGATACAAATATTCATTTTATATAAATTATTATCATTATCATTATTGCCTTGTTCCTAATCCAATGAGTGGTCTCAGTGAACTTTGATGAATTTTTGTTGAATGATTTAATATTAATTCCTTATATCAGTATTGTAGCAACATAGTAAGCAAAGAGAAAGCGATCTGATTTTGGCTAAATCATTCAATCTCACTAAGCCTTAGTTTATTCAGCTGTAAAATCTAGGTACTAACTCATAAATACATGATGATAAGGATTAGAAGGGAGGTATGTTGAGGATATAGAATAGTGCATATGAAAATAGCTATATTTAATACTTTTGCTTAACATTTTATCGTTTACAAAGCACCTTTTCATATAATATCTGAATCAAGACCCAAACACCCAGCCTAGTGATCTCATCACTATACCAGGTAGTCCAGAACCTTAGAAAAGTGTTCATTTTAATATAACCTTGGACTTCACTACATATCAATTTCTGTTTTGTAGAATAAAGAGATTCACTGAATTGGTCCAGCTGTCAGAGTAAGCAAGAGGCCAGGCTGGAGAAATATACTTGTAAAGAGAGAAAGGTAGGAGCTGTTTTAATAGCTTTACTTTTACTAAATTAATCAGTTACCACCAGCAATTTCCTTAAGTCAGTTTTCACAGTATTTACAGCCAGAAGGTTGTGGATGAGTCCAGTTATGAACACTAGGTGGCACCATGGAGCTCTCCTGGACCAGGTCCTAATTTACAATCCAACAGCTCTTTCACTTACAAGCCTCAAGAATTTTAGCACTGAGTTTGGGATGCAGAAAACCTAGAGAAATGTTATTTTTCTTTCTTTCTTTTTTTTTTTAGAGCCTATGGAGTCTCTCTCTGAGCAGTTGATCTCCTGTGATTAATATATACAGGAACAAGGTTCTCTAGCCCCCTGCAGTTAGTATGAATCAAGTCAGGAGGCCAGATCTGCAACCCTGGCATTAACATTTAATTGCTCATTTTCTTGAAGAAAGTCTGTTTCCTGTCCTTTGTGTTTCATCAGATTGCTTGATGACTGCATGAAGTCATGTCGAATTGTTATGTGCAACCATTGAAAACTAAGTTTAGTCCCACCTCTGCAGTCTTCCTCTCTCATAATTTCATTGTGACTTTTAGCTACTTTGCTTCTTTTCTTCCAGTTCATCAGCTCCCTTCTCTACACACAGAACCTTCTCATTAAGCCTATGCTGCTTAATATAATCAGCTACTCTCTCATCAACACCCATCTCCCTCATGTTCCAGTATCCCATCTGGAGCTCTGTATTGAAGTAATGAGGAGCAGTGAAGTGAAGAAGTCCAGCCTAGAACTGAATCTCCTGACAATAGACAGCTGTGTAATCCTAAGCATGTTTTTAATACCCTTGGGCACCAGTCCTGAGTATTTTAAGGAGATTCTCATAGGAGAATTGAGAGATAATAGGTAAAAGATTTTTTGAAATTTTTTTTCTGCTTTTATCTTTTGAATCTTCCACATATGTAACCTTTTCCTGTCATCCAGAGGTCTCTATCTGGAGAGTAAGTGCATGAATAGATAGACTAGAATTATTAGAGTAACACTCCAAATAGAGGCAGGGTGCAGGTTACTTCTCAAATAGGTAATTCAGATTCAAAACTAATGGCCTGAGAAAAGTAGTGGGAGAATAAACTGAGAATTATTTGGTCTCTGAACATATCTATATCCTTTACCCCTGTGTCAGAGAGAACTTTCCCTTACCTTGGGCACAGAAAGGAGATCTGCCAATAAAGGAGAAATGTATTTTCAGCTCGGAGGTATGAGGTTAAGAAGGTATTTTTTCAGTTCAATGTAAGTGTTGGGTAAATACTGTAGTTGAAACTTTTTAAGGGATTAAAGCTGGTCTTGGTTAACTCACAAGGTTCCTTTTCTTATTCTCCTTTCCAGTTAAGGGAGAAACAAACTCATACATGAGGTAATATTTTTTTATTAAATAGTAGTTTAATCTCTATGAAAAAGAGATACTTACTCCCTCCCCCAAAAAAATAGGATTTAAAAAACAGGAGCTTACTATTTGTTCAAACAGAAAATGGTTTTCTGCTTCCACTTACTTTTTTCTTGTCATCATTTTCTAGCTCACTTTGTTTGAAAGGACAGGCTCAAAAGAATGAGGGAAGTAGAACCTCTAAGGCATACCTCGTCTCCTGCTTGTACAGATGCTTCACAAACAAGTCCTTTACCAGAGAACCACTGAAAGTTTTCTATCATTTGATATATTCCAGAATTATGGTGTAAATGAGCTCCCTGCTTCATAATAAGCTATTCAAAGCACAGTTATTGGAATCCTTATTACAATCTACTAACACACCCTTAGAGAGTTGCAGAAGGAAAAATGGGAAGACTCAGTGAAGAATGACTGTTGAAAAATAGTCATTAACCCATCAAGAAAGAGAAAAGAAAAAATTTTTCAAACTTTATATCTGATAGGGACTTGTATCAGGAATATGTAAATGATCCCTTCATCTCAAAAGTAAAAAGGAAATGCACCCAAGTTTTTAAAATGGGCAAAGGATCTGAATAGACACTTATTCTAAGATAACCAATAAGTACATGACAAAATACTCAACATCATGTATTTAGGAAAATGAAAATGAAAATCAAAACCACAATAAGATGCTTCACACTCACTAGGACAATTGAAATCAAGAAGATAGCAAATGTTGACAAGGATGTGGAGAAATTGGAATTCTTGTACATTGATGGTGGTAATTTAAAATAGTGCAACTGCTTTGAAAAGTGTTTGGCAGTTCCTTTAAATAGTAAAGAGAAATATAATCCAGTAATTCCACTCTGGGTATATACTCAAGAGAACTGAAAGCATATATCCATACAAAAAACCTGTACATGGATATTCAGAACAGGATAGCCAAGAAGAAACAAGTTAAACATTCATTGACTGATGAATAGATTAATAAATTATGGTACATTCATACAATCTATTATTGTCAATAAAAATACTGCAACACTGATACATATTACAACATGAATAATTCTCAAATACATTATACTGTGTGAGAAAAGCTAGTAATAAAAGGTCATATACTGTGTGATTCCTCCTACATAAGATATCCAGAACAGACAAATCTATTTCTGGTTACCAGAGGATAAGGGAGTGGGGAAAAGGAAAGGATTACTAATGCAATGGGATCTCTTTTCCCAGTAGTAAAACATTCTAAAATTAGATAGTGATGATAATTACAATACTTTGTGATTACAGTAAAATCTATGGAATTGTACATTTTGAAACAGTGAGCTTAGTGGTAAATAATATCTCAAAGCTATAACTTAAAAAGTTTGCCTTAGAGTGCTTAATAAGGAAAAAGTAATAAAATATCAATAACATTTTCACTAGTAATAGAAGTCTAGAAAAAAAATCAAGTACAAAAATCATGACCTATTGCAATCTGACAGGTTCAGCACCAGGGACAGCTCCCGCAGATCCTAGTCTTTCAAAATAGCCTCTACAGCCCAGGTCCTGCAGAAGTTTCCTAACTTGACATTCCTATTACGCCAATCTCCTTCTCCAGACTTTTGTTCGTTATGACAGTCACAACTGCCTTTATATGTACATGTTTTGAGCACTTGACCATGAGACAGACCTGCTTCTTTAACATATTAACTTCTTCATTAACACATTAAGCAAAAGGCACATCTCAGAGATGTTGCAGGTTTGGTCCAGACCACCACAATAAAGCAAATACTGAAATAATGTAACACTAATGTTTTGGTTTCCCAGTGTATGTAAAAGTTATGTTTATACTGTAGTCTATTAAGTATGCAATAGCATTAAGTGTAAAACAACAGTGGACATACCTTAATTTAAAAAATAATTTATAACTAAAAAAATGTCAACCATTATCTGAACCTTCAGTGAGTCATAATGCTTTTGCTGGTGGAGAGTCCTGCTTCAATGTTGATGGCTGATTAAGGTGGAGAATCATTACCTATGATAACAATAGCCTTACAAAATATATTTTTTAAATAATAAGATTTTAAAGTCTAAATGACTCCTTGATCTATGGATGTCATGTTGATAGACATAAAACAGTGTGATTCTCCTTATACATCTCCATCAAAAGTTCTTGGATTACCAAGTGCATTGTAAATGAATAGTAATATTTGAAATGAATCTCTTTTTCTGAGCTGTAGGTTTTTTTTTTAAAGATTTATTTATTTATACATACAAGAGCTGGGGTACAGGCCAGAGTCCAGGGCAGTGAGAGGAGTCACCAGAGACAGAGCGGGGAGCAGAACAGGCAGACTGACTGAAACACACTGCTAAGGGGAGCAGTGGGCAAGGCAGGAGAGGTCTGCCTCACCATGTGGGTCCCCTCCCCGGCCGGCAGCAGGGATCGAACTCGTGCTGCAGTGGCTGCAGTTTGCTTCATAGTGCGTTGCTTAACCCACTGCGCCACCAGGGAGGCCCTCTGAGCTGTAGGTTTAAACAGTGAGCTAAAAATATTCAGTAGACCATGTTGTACCTAGATGCACTATGATTCAGGCATTGTGTTCCACTTGTAGGGTACAGCAGAGTATACTTAGCATCATTCTCAAGGATCCAGTGATTTTAGGAATGGTAAATTAAAATTGTCTACAACTTAAAAACACCAGCTGCATTTGCCTTAATAAGAGAGCCTTCCCTTCAAAACTTTGAACCAGACACTGACTTCTCATCTTTAGCTATGAAAATGTCTAACTGAAGGTTTGCTATCTTTTTTCAAAAAGATTTTATTTATTTATGCATACAAGAACTGGGGACAGGTCAGAAATGCAGAGGGGTGAGAGGATTCACCAGAGACAGGGTGGGGAGCAGAACAGGCAGATCTACTGAAGTACACTGTTGAAGGGAGCAGTGAGCAAGGCAGGAGAGGTCTGCTGTGCCAGGTGGTTCCCCTCCCTGGCCAGAGATGGAACTCATGCTGCATTGGCTGCAGAAGCCCCACCGTGCAGCACTCAACCCCTTGCGCCACCAGGGAGGCCCCCAAGGCTTGTCATCTTCTTTGACTATCTGCTGTTTAGTGTTGCCACCTTCATCCATGATCTTAGCTACATCTTCTGGATAACTTCCTGCAGTTTCTACATGGGCACTTAGTTCATCTTGCACTTTTATGCTGTGAGATGGCTTCTTTCCTTAAACCTCATGAGACATACATTGGTGACTTTAAATGTTTGCTTTGCAGCTTCCTCACCCCTCTCAGGCTTCATAGAATTGAATCAATTTAGTCCTTGCTCTAATCTGGTCTCTGTTTTGGAGAATGTTGAGGCTGATTAGGTCTTCTATCCAGACCACTAAAACTTTCTCCATGTCAGCAATAAGGATGTTTTGTTCCTTCATCATTTACGTGTTCATTGGAACAGCCCTTTTAATTTCTTTCAAAAACGTTTCCTTTTCATTCACATCTTGGGCAACTGGTGCAAGAAGCTTAGCTTTCAGTCTCTCAGCTTTTGACATGTCTTCCGAGCTTAATCATTTCTAACTTTTGATTTAAAGTGGGAGTCCACTTGAACACTTCAAAGCCATTGTATAGCTAATAATTGAACTAATTTCAATATTGTTGTGTTTCAGGGGATAGGAAAGCCAGAAGCAAAGAACAGATGGGGCAACAGATGGTGAAAACACACACATTTATCAATGAAATTTGCTTTCTTTTATGGGCACAGTTCATGGCACTACCGAACAATTACAAAAGGAACATGAAAACTCACTGAACACAGATCACGACAACAGAGATAATAAAGTAAGAACTATTCTGAGAGTACCCAGAATGTAGTGAGTACATGTGGTTGGGAAGATTGTGCTAGTACGTTTGCTGGATGCAGGGCAACTTCAGTTTATAAAAACACAGAATCTGAAGTGAAATGAAATGAAGCACAATAAAACAAGCTACCTGGATACTGGCTATTCTGTTCCAGGTACTCATGCAGCATGAGATCTCAAATCACTTTCCCCTATTAGGTCCTAATCCAAAACTTGTGAATAATTGTATATGTATGATAAGCTAAGACAATACTTGTGAAATAAGTCATAAGTATTCATGAAAGGTATTTCTGTTACTGAGTTCTTCAACAAGTTTGTTATCCTCAAACTGTTTTATTCTGGGAGCAAAGAATATCCTGTAGCATGAATGACTCAGACTAGTGTCCTCGCTATTCTCACTCTTAAGGTGAATTCTACTAAAAGTTTTCATCAACTTTTTAAGCACGCTTCAGATGAGCTCACATTTCAAACACATAACCCTGGATCTGGCCTGGAAAAAGATCCATTTGTAAAGATGGTGAAAGAATTAAAAACTACATATACCTTATCCTTCATCTTTCTAAACAGTCTGTGATGGCAGATACATGTCCCCTATACATATTTCTATATGATCAGTCCTGTATCACAACATTTATCTGTGGTGTAAATGTTCATGTAGCACTGTTAGAAAGGAATCCTGTAAGATGTAACACTTAAGAACACAAATGCTTGAACAGCAAAATTATATCATATCTTGCACCTCATGTTTTCATCTGCATGACTGGGGTGGGGGAGGTGGAAGATGATTGACAAAGATTGAACTGAATGCGAATGGTTCAGTTTCCCTGTTTTCTCACTGCTGTTATTCTCACTAAAATGGTTCAACTTTAATCGCCATTTGCCAGTGTTACACATATTTAAATATAAAAATAACTAGCACTGCCAAATCCCTTTTAAGGAGATGCCTTTGTTTTGTCTTAAGTAAAAATATTGTGTAAGAGGAGAGGATACATTTCCATAGGAGCCCGAGGGCTCATTAACACAAAAGTCCTTACTGTAACTTTTCTTCCTGAGGGAAGAAAATGTACATCCTTCAGAGAAGGCACAAAAAGGAGCCCCCAACATTCTGAGGAGCTGGGAGATGGATCTTTTTTTTTTTCAAGTAAATTTTTTATTAAAATTTTTTAATTTATATATATTTGACATCAATTGTAATCCCCATGTATTCCCCATCACCATATCACCAGTGCACCATCACCTCAGTCCCCCGTGCTCCTGT
>JAGFMF010011791.1:1653583-1681617 GCA_019455555.1 Galemys pyrenaicus | reverse complement strand
GTCTTTTGGGTATATTCCTAGGAGTGGGATTGCTGGATCCTATGGAAGTTCCATTCTTAGTAGATTGAGGAACTGCCATACTGCTTTCCATAATGGTTGCACTCCCACCAGCAGTGTAAGAGAGTTCCTTTTTCTCCACATCCTCGCCAACATTTGTTGTTGCTACTTTTTTTGTTATGTGCCATTCTCACTGGTGAGGAGGAAGATGGATCTTAAGTCTAAATGTTCCCAAAAGTAAGTTTTCTATTTCCATTCCATGACAGAAATGATACTCTAATGTAATCCTTACCCTTTGTTTAGTAATTACTTTATTGATTTCTTCAACTCTCAATCCATCTGGAAGATAGTTACACTCCTTTACTCCTTTACAGAATTTCAACAGTCTGCTTCCTTTTCTTGATGAGTTCCCACTGGTTCATCTGCCTATATTCTTCTCAAGGCTTACGGTACCATATCACTTCCCACCACTCAACAACTTTTATTATATCTAGATCATCTTCCCTGGTTTTATTATTGTGTTAGTGTGCAATGGAGGGGCTCCCAGGGGTCCCCATAATTGCATGTTCTAAAGGGGTCCAGCCATCTGTGCACACAAAGGCAAACTCTTCACATGAAGGAACTTTAATAGAATTGGTGTTCATAGAGAGGAAAGAAAGGATCTTATTAATAGTTTCCCAGCCAAACATCCTAAACCACCTATTCCCTCATAGGCAAATGTTTAGTCAAACAGGGTCATCTTGAATCAGGGCTGCCGTGGCCCAGAAGATTGCCACAAATATAAGACACCTTCTGGGGGGAACCATGGGAAAAGAGTTTCAAAGTAGGTCCCAGAACAAAAGGAGATACTGTATCAAGATCATGGCTGCCGTTGTCAGTCTCCCCAGGGGTCTCTCCCTGGTGTCTCTACAAGTCTCTCCTCCACATTTCCCTCCAGCAGTATCCGGGTGCAAGTAGGTCTGCAGGAACATGCTCTTCATTCTTCCCTTCAACCCACATGCCTTCCATGTCTGTATTGTCACCTGACCACCGAGCTCTGCCCAACATAAAGCTGGGTGGGGAACATGGTGCATCCCCCTTTTATGGAGCTGCCTCTAAGGAAATGCATTTTCCATTACTTCAAAAGAATACATGCACCCACATGTTTATCACAGCATTATTTATAATAAGTAAGACATGGAATCAACCCAAATGCCCAAAAATAGATGACTGGATCAAGAAAATGTGGTACATACACACACTGGAATATTATTCAGCAATCAAAAAAGATAAACTAGAGCCATTCACAGAAACACAAATGGAGCTTGAAGGGAGTATGTTCAATGAAATAAGTCAGAAGGAAAAAGAAAAATACTGGATGGTCTCACTTGTAGGAGGATTATAGGAGGGTCAAGGGGAAAAAAATAACAAAATCACAACAAAACAAAAATAAACACACAACTACATATCAATCATCTGCAGGGAAGCAGGAGGGATTGGGATCAAGGCCAGGACAGAAAAATCAAAGGGGCTATGGTGATGGTACATAGGTGAACTGGTGGTGGAAACTATTGGGGACTTTACTTAGAAAAGAAAGCAAACATAAGAAAATAAATCAATGAATTATTTTTTAAAATTAAATAAAATTGAGACCAAAAAAATGTGGTTTTTTTGCCATCTATTTTAGAGTTCCATCAGAATAAAACCCACAATAATTAAAATATGCAAGTGGAACACTTGAGATTTGTATTAAAAAAGTGAAATTGTATTAAAAAATTCTTAGGCTACCTGTAAATATGCCACCAGCACAAGTGACTCTAACAGCTTCCTTCGAGGTGAAGAAAAACTGCATTATCTCTATTATGTTTGGTTAAGAGCCATAAATTTAAGGCCCACAGAGTTGCAGCACAGAAATGTGGGTCAAACGTGATTCCTCGGTTTGGAGACCTAGGAACATGACTGGACTGTGGTGCAGGCAGACTCTTGAGCTCTGGCCATGGCACACAACCAACATACACTGCATCCTGTGGTTCCACCTCCATCCTCTGGGACCAAGAAAGTATACTCAGGTCACTCACCATCCATTATCCTAAGATTACCCTGATTCTTTTTTGGAAATACCTTTTCTCTCTATGTGCTTCTAATCTGAGTGGGACTGTGATTCCAGGAAGGAGCCCTCCCACTCCAGAGCCCTGGAGGGTGAGCAGTGGCTGAGGTCTGGTGCCCTCTGCTGGGACTTTGGCCCTTGAGTCAGTGGTGTCAGTCTGAGTACTGGAATTTGTACATTCCAGTGGAAGAGACTCCTGCTCTGGAGTTTCCCTCCTGATGGATCTGTCTTGATCCCAAGGTTAATTTTCTAGACTTCCCGTTAATTTCTGCTAAGTCAGTGGGAGTCAGTTCCTGCAGCTTGCAACCAAGAACCCTGACCAACTCATTCTCATTTTAGGTAGTGTCTGGCCACGTTTGATGATCACTTAGAGCAACAGCCAAGGTGGCTGCCAACACCGACCAAAATGCTAAAGCATTTACAGGTGGAACTAGCTGAGAAGCGTCTTGGCTCTCCCTCCAAAAAAGTAAAGATTATAGTGTTTAATAAAAGAACTTGGGTCATAGTTCTCTGTATTTTAATCTTTGTTAATTTTGGTTTTTAAAATTTCAATATTTTGTTACAGAAACAAAATTGAAGGCCCAGCATCTAAGAATACAATTAACCACAATCCACCCTAAGTCAATTCAATGTTTTCATCTGTGCCCATCATGTCACCTTCCAGTCCTGGTCTGTATTCAGAACTCATATTTTCAACAATATTGTCATAGATAATAGTTCACACTATTTGTTAATCTTTTTTCATGCATATGTCTCCATTTAGCCAGGCTTTTTATTTTTCTTCTCAATGATACACAAATGCTAACAACCCAATATTTATTCTTCAACATTTTCTCCATGCTCAAACTATTATCCTTCTACCATTGGCTGGGACTAACTGAAGTGTAGACATCCAGTTTAGCATTTTGATGGGAGAGGGTTGCGATGGTTGGCCCCTAAACCATCCCTGGGTGCTTTTCAGTGCACTTCTAACCCACACTTGGTCAGTTCCTATGCATTCTGGCTCCAGTCCATGAAGTTCATGTTGCAAAGGTTGAATCTGGCATTCTCCACTTCCTCATGATTCCATGACGACTTCCTTAATTTGTTGTTGACTTTATGGCAAAAGTAACATTCTTACTGGCAGTGGAAATTAGCTCCTCCATTATTAAGCATAAGTACCAAGGTCACATCTGATTGTCTGGAACCTCTGGACAGAATTCCCAACAGCTCTATCACAGGTTAGATTTATGTTTACTGTAATGAGATATTATTTTCCTAATACTTATTCCAACTTCTACAGGATATTCTGTTGGTCAGAATACAGCCTGGGACAGGGAACAGAGCACAGTGCCCAGAATCTGGGAAGCATTAACCCAGTCGCTGTTTTCAATGGTCACATTTTATTTATGGCTTTCTAGCTTTTGAATTAAGTAAAAGAGAAATGTGAAGAGTTTTTGGTGGACCTTAGCATACCTATCAGAAAAGATGACTTTACACTGCAAATAGGTTCAGTGAGTTATCCATTTTGGACCCACTTGTGTTGGTGATACCACTTATATATTTTTTTAAGATTTATTTATTTATGCATACAAGCTTTAGGGTACAGGTCAGAGGTATGGGCAGTGAGAGGAGCCACCAGAGACAGTGTGGGGAGCAGAACAGGCAGATCAACTGAAACACACTGCTGAAGGGCAGGCAAGGTAGGAGAGGTCTGCTGCACCATGTGGGTCCCCTCTCTGGCTGGCAGCAGGGATTGAACTCGTGCTGCAGTGGTGGCGGTTAGCCCCATAGTGTGCCGCTCACCCCACTGCGCCCCCAGGGAGGCCCCCACTTATATTTTAAAAGGTTAACAATGCAACTAAACTAAGCCAAGGGCAAAGTTTTGACTTAAAAAAAAAAAGACAAAGAAGAGGAAATATTTCTTCCAAGCAAGACCTAGAGGGGAAATGTGTTGAATAATACTATAAAAAAATGGCATTGCCAAAAGCAACCAGACTCAAAGTTTCATTCCAACAACCTCCAGTTGGATATCCATGTTGGAGAAGCAAGTATCTCCTAAAATGGATATTGCTGGTGCCGTATGCCCTAGTTTCTTCTCATGTAACCATACTTCCACACAACAGCCCAGGAAAAACTGCCTGTACCAGGCTTCCTGTTTGGGACACAGCCTGACACTCCATGACCGTCCCCACCTGGGAACCACCCTCCTTCTGCAGGACAGGACAGGTCTCTTCCATGGACAGTGAGTGCATGGGTGTCCAGATGCCTTGGTGTTCTGGTCACTTCTAGAAGTCTGGCCATACCAAACAACATTCTTTCATGAGCCATACATGTTTCAGAGCCTGTTTCTGGGTGAACTCGATGTCCCTGGCTAACTTAGCCTTCTAAAGATGTAATGTTAGCAAGGCTGGGACTGAACCTGAGGTCTCTGGGGCCATTCCATAACCCACTCAGACTCGATGCCTAATGAATTTCAGGAAGCTTCTCTCGCCAAGATAACATATTAAAACTTTAGTAAAAAGAGCAAGAGACAGAAATTTCATAAAATGTAAGGCAAAAACGTTTAAAAACAAAACAAATTCTAAATTACAAGGAAATAGTGGTCAGCAGAGGGGCAGGGGGATGGGGTGGGCAAACAAGAAAAAGGGGGTCAATTATGATCATGGGTAGAAACTTACTTTTCATGGGGATCATAATGAAGCATATACAGACCCAAACTATAATGCTGTAAGCCTGAAACCTACAACATATTATAAATCAATGTTACTTCAAGAAAAACATTTTGTAATAAACAGAAGAAATTTCCAGGGAAAATAAACCACAGTGTTAGAATCTTTGCTTCTCTGAGAAAGAACAGCTGAGCTTGGAATTTCTATCGACTTGCAGTTAGAGTTCACTGATGTTTATATGAATACTGTTGGCTGACTAATGAATTAAACATAGATCAATATTATAGTCAGTGATGTAAGATCCACATCCCTTCCCACAGGGGTTTGAAATCCAGTTCAGAAAGAAAATGTGATGGTTAAGACATTCCTTAACCACAGAACAAAAATAAAAATGAGGAACTTAATGATTTCTGCTGAGGGAATGTCAAAACCTCTAAGACTTCTCGAGGAAGTAGCACCCACAGCAAGTGTTGGTGGTTTTCCGTGATGGCCAATCTGAGGACCCCAGCAGCCCTTTCCGCAAGTTACGGAAGGAGTCACTGGTGCCAGGCCTGGCCAGGAGACTGAGCCTTTTTGGTGGAGACACCCCTTCCCCTGGGCACTGGACTGCCCCTCTCTCAAAGGCCATCACGTGGAAGGGAGGTCCCAGCCCCAATGGACTCCTGAGACAAGTGCCCTGAGCAACACGTGCAGTGTGGAATCCCAACAGCACCCTTGGTGGGACAGACTAGTAGTCCAGAGAACAAAAGAAAGCAAATTATCAAAAGCATGCTGCCACATCCCCACTCTAGCAAAACACCACACCACAGATAATGTCAGCATTTACTGATTGTTACCTGGACTCATTTCGACCCCCAAACTGTGGCCTTTTCACATGAGCAAGTACAGAAATCGAGAAGGAGCATTTCAACCTCCATAGCATACTGTGTCTTATGTCTTATGTCGACTGTGTCTTATGAGAGCACAAGGAGCTAAAAAAAAAGCACGTCATTTTAAAAAGCACTGCTCTGCCTCAGTTTTCAAAGGGAAAAAGTCACTTTACTTCCTGCTCTAAATAGAGAAGCAAGTGGCATTTCCTTTTTCCTGTACAGCCCAGAGAGTGGCTTTTCAGCTTGCTGCTCCCGTGAAGACATACAGCCAGAAATGCAGCAGCGAGTGCAACTGGTCTCACAGATGGAGGTGTCCCGTTGCCACCTGGGGAAACACAGACCAGGTGGGAAAGGTAACTTCTCTTATTTACCGTGTGAGGGTTCATGATTCCAACAGAAGGGACATATATGCTAGTGATGGATTTTTCCTTTAATCTTTTCATCTATCCAGCATGTTTAATTATAACTAAAGATAGTTTCTAGTAACAGCAAGATGCTGTTCCTATTTACCTACAATGACAATATTTTATATCAAACATCCTTTCACCACACATCACCTCATCTCTGGTCCTTTTTCAGTTAAGGAAGTCCTAAATGTAGTCTACTAGGAATCACACAGAAACTTCCAGAGCACTCGAAAGGCTCTTTGGATTTTTTTGCAGCGGCTGCTTCTCTTCACCTAGCCCTGTGGTCCTTTACACAGCAATCAGAGGGAGCAGCAGACAGTGCTGGACTAGACAGGTACTCAGCAGGTGCTCAGTTCTTGCTCAGATTTCAATTTTGGAGATGACAGTGATAACAAACGAGGCCAGGAGAATGTCAGGCCGTTGTGTTTGTCCTTATGAATATGTTGGTGTATTCAGATAAGGGGCGTTAGGGTTGTGTCATACACTGCCCATAAAACAGTGTTACATTACTCGGTTCACCTTCATTCCACCTTTTCAAACTTGCAGGGAAGCAAAGCAAAATTATAAAATCCTGTACTGATATGTAGTTTTAACACCCAACTGCTCCATCACCCCATCTAGATGCTCGGGCTGAGGCTTTTTTCAGGAACAAGCAGATATTCTTAGCTTACAAGTAGGTTATTTCAATGGAAAAAAAGTCCCTCTGTACTGGAAGAATGTTCTTAGAGCATGATGCTGTTTTAGGGAAAATACTTGAACAGAAATGGATTAACAGCTCATCAGACTAAATCTAAAATACTCAGAGCTTTTTTTTTTCCTATTGTAGGAAATTCTCTTGACTAAACTTTCCAAGAATCATTACAAATAAGCATCATGATTGTGGCAGTAAAATAACCCACACAATTTAACACTGGATAAATCTGACTCTAAGTACCAAGAGATCAATTTTATATGGATATTTGGTGTCTTAAAAAGATCTTTTTTTCCAGAGACACCAGCTAGTAATGTACTAATAAGACCCCCTCATGCATACTGACTCCAACCACAGAGTTCCCGTTTCCTCAAGTGCATTATATGACCTTCAAGGGCAGACACCTGCACACACTTCTGACTCATTCCCAGAGCACTTGGCCCCAGGGGCTGTTAAATATGTGAGTGTTTTTTCCCATCGCTTATAAACCAGGTTGCTATTCAGCAGAAGTGTAATCCAGATAAGCACTCATTCTCTTGGCTAACAGGAGTATGGAAGCATTAAAATCAAAGGGATTTCAAGGAGACTCAACTATTTTGAACAAATAATACAGAAATGATAATACTGTATGGACCCACCTAATTTTATGGCTGACTCCAGAACAGACATTGTGACAAAAAAGGAAACGCAATAGCTATAGAGAGAAATCAATACTCAGGTAATGAAACAATACTCAGCAGTGATAAGTGGTGGTCCTGTATTTCTGAACCGCATGAAGTGTTGTAAACCAATGTTACCTCAATAAAAATAAGCTACTGAAAAACCAAACCAAACCAAAATAGTGGTGCTAATTTGTATGCAATTCATTCTGGCTAATTACTTACATTCTTTGAATTTTTAAAAACCATACCAACACCATTCAACTTTTCCTGCTCCTTAAAAATCTCCTGCTTTCATGCTTAGCCAAAATATAGCAATTATTCTGATGTCTTCTTTACTTTCTACTTTCATTGTATTGAAGTGTCCTTGTTCACAATTTGGTGTTGCTCCTCAAAGAATTCTTGCCGTGTCCGCCCAGCCCCAACCCAATGGTGGGTTGTCACGAGTGCCAGGCTGCCAGTCCCTATGAAGAAGTTTCTCCCTCTGATCCTGGACTGATGTGGAAATAATTCTACAGCTACACCTGATGGACGGGGGCTGAGTGCAGGAGCATGGATATAAAACGCAAGGCACTATGGACATTTGGCATAAGTAGTGCATATAGGCAGTTCTCCCTGCTATGAAAGCATCTTAAGTGCTACTTCCACACGTAAAACATACTTCTTTTTTATTTATAGAAGAAGCAATATGATGATGTGGGAAAGTCAGGGATCAACTTTCGCATGCACCAAGTTAGTTCAGGGACTTACAGGGAATTGTGAATAAGGAAAATGTCAGGAGCAAGATTTAAAAAGTTATGTCATACTGATTGAAATTCAAGACTAGTAAAGTACCCCCCACCAAAAAATTACCAAAATAAACTAGAAAAGTATTTCCAAAATGAAGATGGCCAAAAATCAGTTAGCCTGATCTTAGTTGTCTACTGCTGTTTGTAACCATTAGCAGAAAATTAGCCACTTAACACAAATGTACTACCTTACAGTTCTAGAGGTTCGAGTCCTACGGAGCTAAAATCCAGGCGTTGGCAAGGTCGCATGCCTTTCTGGAGGCTCTAGGGGAGAATCCAACTCTTGGTCTCTTCTCGATTCCAGAGGCCGCCCAGATGCCTTCGTTCCCGGCCCGTTTCTCCATCTTCAGAGCCAGCAACCTGGCATCTCTGCCTATCCTACACATTTCCCCAGGCTCTGACATTCTTCCCCTCACTCTCCCACTTTTAAGGACCCTTCTGATTATATGAGGCCCACCTGGGGAACCCCAAGTCCTCTTCCTACTTCAAGGTCAGCTGGCTAGTTCCTTAACTCCATCTATTGCTGCCTCCTTTTAACAGTCACAGGTTCTAGTGATTAGGATACAGAGACCTTTGGGGGGAGGGGCAAAATGCTACTTATTTACAACTACTTCTCTATCATTTGAAATCAATACCTACCACAATGAGATTCCACGTATTAAATACACACAAAATACACCAGGGTTTACTACGTGCCAGTTGGATAACTGTTCCCCTAGCTGTCTTATAGAATTTATCATTTTTATCTATACAAAACATATTAAACTGGCCAGATGCAACAGTGACAGAAAATAGATAGCAAATAAATCGTACAACATGACAAAGTAGTGGTCATGTGTATGTATGTGTAAAACTGTTTGTATAGCTGTGCGCATAGTACAGTTTTTTACAAATACACACACCCATAATTTTAAAGTCCATCAAGGGGTTCTTCTTTACTTAGACCATATGGTTCCCAGAAAGGTAATGCGTAAGGCCATGTTTATGAAGATCCAAAATCAGTCAAACACCATCTTAATGAAGAATGTAAACATTAGAGATCAACTCTGCTTTCCCAGGTTAGTCCTTGAATTCTTCTCGTTTTTTTCCTGGTGTTGTTTCCTCCTTGAGCCCTTAAAGGTCTGCTGTGGGTGCCCAGGGCCCCAGTGAACAAGGTCAAACCAGTTCATGAAATATCAGCATAGCTGCCTTGGGGGAACACAATCAGCTGGAGCAGCCCCCGGGCAGCTCCATCAGCCCACAGGCGTCCCCAGAAGAAGGTCCTAACTCCTGTGGCTGCACATTTGAGAACACTTAGTGTGTGCGTGACAGATGCCCTTGGCCAGAGCCGGCGCCTGGCCTAGCCTGACTTAGAAGACAGGAACGTGGTAGTGGCGGTCATTTTCGGTCAGCAGGGAGATCTCCGGCCACTCTCTGAGCGGCATCTCTGGGTAGCAGACTTCAAAGTCTCTGGAGTTAAACTTGAATAATCTGAACACTTTTATCTTTACTTCAAGGGAGTATCCAAGTATAAACATATCAATCTGGGGAAGAGATGAAACAGGGGTCATGGACACACACTTCCAAGCGCCTGCCCTCCCACCGCCAGGCTGTGTCTCCTGCAGCCTGAGCATGACGTGTTTGTGCAAGGACCTGCATGGGAGCCCCGGGGGTGGACACCACGGGAGAAGTGGGGGACCGAAGGGGACTTCCCTCCAGGCCTGCCTGAAGACATCACACAGAAAACTGCTGCTTTTCATATAAAAAGGAAAAGAAACACGCACAATAGACATGATACTGTTTCCCAACTAGTTTTATCTCATTTAAAATCAATTTGGATTACAATGGCAGATGGTTTTGTGAACCTCCCAGGGAAGCAAAGTCAAACCAACCAAACCCTTTATATGGGAACAGAAAATCATTTTCTGGTTTTAAGAAATTTCACTAATTTCCTATTGATCACAGTGAAGTAACCAAATGCTTTCCCAAGGCTATCTCATCTCCCAAGTGCACTTTCTCCTGGTGGCTCTCCATTGGGATGGAGCCTATTATCACCCACGCAGCAAGAAAGGCAGCCCAGCCTCGGGCAGGTGGGCTCCAGCCCCAACAGTGGGGTCTGCTCCTCTCCCTGTTCTCTGAGGGCGATCTGTCAGTCCCACCCCACACAGCTGGCCCGGTCCCTGGAAAGTGGACTAATGCCTGTGTGTTCAAGTGCCACCAATTCATCCTTGATCAAATGCACACGGTTCTTGGGCCCTTTACCTGCTCCAGCCCACAGGTGTCGCCGACAGAGTTCAGGTGATTCATCATGAAGCTCAATGGGTCTGAAGAGGTTTCCCGGGAAAACAGAAGTTGAAAAAGACCGGGAATGTGCTTTTTTGTCTTCATTTGTTCGTAAACCTCAGTGACTTGATAAAGCATGATGAACTTCAAAGCTTCATAAAGTTTATATTCCAGAATGTCGTCAGAAAAAAGGATGTTGCACATGCTTCCTCTCTTGTGATGATCTTTAATTCCACTAAATTCAGTCCACTACAACACAGAGGCGGAGATGAAATTGAAAGAAGGCAGTTGCCCTGCCTCACCAGCAAGTGCTAAGAAGTTAGCAAAATTAGGAGATGGGAGTGGAATTTTTACTTTTCATTTTCTTTTTCATTTTTCTGAAACTTTCATTTGTTTATAAGCATAAGTAAATACTACTTCTACAACAACCAATTAGTTGAATTAAATTTTTTTCCCAAGAAGTTCCAAGTAGTAGGTCAAGTACTAAGCAAGTCAATGTGTTAAAGTATCGTAAGATAGATAGGTTATACAGACATAATTCCAGCCTGAGCAGCGCGCGTGTGCTCTGTTCGTTTATAAAATTGTTTAAATTCAGTTCTCTCTGTGTTAGCAGCTGTCAGGCAGGTGTGAATGTTCGAGTTCTATTCACAACACTGAGCCTGTAATTGCGGTTAACAGAGTATACATTTATGTCACCATAAAAACCACACTTGCTGACCCTTGAGTGCTACAACAGGTTTGAAAATTAAGAAACTAGTTCTTCCCTGTTATACCCGGACATGGGAGCTGGGGGGTTCAGGCCCCAGGAAAGAGCCAGTCAGCACTAGTACAGGGGTGCCCCTGGGCTCCATGAGCACAGGACAAGCATGGGAAAGGAACTGGTCCTACCCTAGGGGCCCAGCATTAGAGGCGGGGGGTGAGGGGAGAATGGGGACAAAACTCTGGCTCAAAATTTGCAGGAAAAATGAAATCCTGAATCTGGAGAGCACAGGGGACAGGCTCAGTGTAAGACTTCTGGGGGTTCTACAGGTGGGGGCCCCATGAACCCTCCCTGCTCTAGCCAGTGTTCTTAAACACACACATGCCAGACACTGTGGAAACACTCTTCATGTGTAACCCCATGAACCCTTGCTGTAAGCACACAGGGCAGATACCGTTCAGATAAGAAAACTGGCACAGGGAGGTCATGGTATTTCCTGGGGAAGGTTCCTTCCAGCAATCCAAAACTGTGTCATTATTATAAGGCAGAAAAATTCTGAGACCCTAACTCCTGTGTGGCCCCAAGTTCCTAACCTCTGAGTGTCTTATCTGGGACTCGCAATGCAGTTTCTGGGAAGACAAAGGTAGATACTGTTCAGGTTTCCTGGCCAGCCCCCAGAGGCCTCCTTAGCCCATAAGGGTCCTAACTCTCCTGCAGGACCACACCTTATATTATTACTCGGCAGGAGAAAGGAGAACAAGGAAAGGAAACCATCAGTTACTGGAAGAGGCATGTCTGTCTGTATTTCCTGCTGACCTAACAAAGAGATAAGCCGACATCAGAGACAAGGGGCTGGTGTGGAGGGGCTGCAGGTTTCATGCCTCACCCACCAAACACTCACCTGTGCCTTAAGTAATTCCACGCATTTACGTAATTTTCCAAACACATTTGAACCTGTGTATTTCTCAGGACCAAAACTGTATTGCTGGATCCAATTACAACCTTGTGAAAAGAGCAGCTTTTCAGGAAGCTTAAAAAGGAAGTGGAGGCCGACACGATTAGCATCTCAACATCACGCCCACAACCCGACACATGTGACAAGACAGCATCTTATCTCATTTGCCATCTACATTTTTAAAATACAACAGCAGTTAAATGAAAATCGTACAGTCATTTTTTTTTTTCCAGATTTGTGAATTAAGTGATTTGGATCAAGTTCTTAATCCACAACTTCACAACTGATAAAAACCTAAATGTATGTCCATAGAAACAGACTTTTAGGGACAAAAGACTTCCCAAGCTCCCTGTAAAAATTACCTATTAACCAAACAATGTTAGGATAACACAGTGCATCAGGGAGCACACGGATTTCAGAGTGACATGCTCTGGGGTTCAAACCGAGCTTGTAGCTCATCGCTGAACAACAACTTAACCAGCATCAAATATAAAACCTGTTAGCCTTGATGTAAGGTAAACAGAAATTATCAGGTTTTTCCGCCTTTCCACCATTACTGTCAATGATAGACACCTGTGGCCCCTGCACGCGTGCCTGCAGGCAGGCGCCTGAAGTGGGGTGTGGGCATGTGTAGGTAGGCGCACCTGGGCTGAGAGACTGGGCATAGAAGAGAGGCGGCAGATGGAGTAGCAGTAGCAGCAGCAGAGGCAGCAGTAGAGAGCCCAGAGAGAGTGAAGATTCGCAGGGGGCTGCCAGCCTCCTGGCCCTTGGCCCCCCTGCCAGCCATGGAACTGGCCATCTCACTACAAATGCTGTAGAAAGATCAGTAAAAGCCTGAAAAAGCCACTGACAGAGCCAGGACGCCTCCTTTACCCATCTGTGCAGATCACAGAGAAACTGCCCCATGCCTTCCTGCCCCTCCACTTGGCCTCCAGTGCACATCAAAGATAACAGCGGCCACTTCACAGAGCTCCAGCAGCAATAAGTGGATGTTGGAATGAGTAACGTAAGAATCTGATCCGTTGTTGGTGGATTGGCCCACCTGCCTGAGCGGGGCTATGTCCTCTGTCCTCAGCGACGGGAGCATGGCAAGCCCACTGCATGGAGTGACAAAAACAACTCCAAATGCAAAATGTTTAGGAGGCAGAACACATGTAACTATATAAACCCAATACTTCCTATTGTTTGCTTCCTTAAATAAGTACAGCCTACATCCAAAATAAAAATTCAGGTTATTCATCAAGAATGGATCACCTTAAACTGTTAAAATGAAAAAACAAAACAACAAAAAACAACACACAGGCTGGAAGAAAATATCTGCAAATCACGTATCTGATAAAGCACCAGTGTTTAGGATATACAGTGAACTTTCAAAACTCAGTAATAAAAAACATGTCTAGCAAAGATAAAAAATGGGCAAAATACCTGACCAGACACTTCTCTAATTAGATGATATGGATGCCAAACAAGCCCATCGTTACTGGTTAGGGATGATACCCACGCAGACCTATTAGAACAACATCAAAATCCAACCCCAACCCTAACAAAAACCTGGCAGTGCTGGTGTGAAGGAGGACAACCCGAACTCTTAAAGATGGCTGCTGGGACAGCTGGATGGCAGAACCACTTTGGAAAAGTGCTCCTACCACAGGACCCAGCCAGCTCAGTTCTCAGTCTTTGCCCAGAAGAAACGAAAACTGATTATCACACAAAACCCTGTATGGGCATAGTTAGAACTGCTTCCTTCATAGCTGTCAAGAGCTATCTGGATGCCCTTCAACTGCTGAGTAGATAAGCAACTGTGTGCCATTCCCACGGAGGACTACCATTCAGCTATAAGAAGGGATGAGCTACAAGTTTTCAGAATGACGCAGGTGAACTGCAGACACATCCTAAATGGGAGAAGCCACATGCACGATCCACTTACATGATGTCTTGGAAAGGGAAAAACAGAGGGATAGAAGACATATGACTGGTCTCCAGGGACACAGGGTGTGTGAGGGAACAGGACCACGTTTAAGGGGGGACAAGGGCTCTCTGGGGCAACAGACACACGCTGTAAGCATTTGCCAAAACACTGACACCTGTACAAGTTAACCAATCACCTCTCTCAGAGGGCACAGGCGCCCTTCTCCAGAAACCAACCAACCCCACCTGAGTACAACTCTCTTTCTGAGATGAGTTATTCACAAGCAGAACTGAGAGATGAGGGCTGGGCCTGACATCTCCCAAGGCTCCTCCACCTCAGGCCCTTCTTCCAGGACACCCCAGGACACAGGAGCCCAGGCCACGCACCTGCCCCACCTTCCTTAAGCTCCCCAAGCACACACGCACCTTCACGATGTCCTTCTCCTTCATCCAGGATGGGAAGGCGAGGCCCTGGCTAAGGATCTGGAACAGCACACACCTCAGCGCGGCATAGTGGTCTCTCCGGGCCGGCCGGATGCACTTGATGTGTCGCCGCCAGAACAGCTCCTCGTAGGCCTGCAGCACAGACGGGGAGGGTGGTCTTTCAGATTTCATCAGCCCAGAGAATGAAAGAACAAGTCAGCAAGGTCACAGGAGCAGCCTAACCAGTGGTGCAGGCGAGGACGTCTCGTGGGCCCTGGCTCTGCATGACTAGGGGTCTGTTGAGCTGTTTTAGATGATGGATGCCAGGAAGGCCAGGCCAGGGGATGTCATTTTGGGGAAACAATGCATACCTCCTGGCCACAGTGGAAAGACTATATGGACAGCTCTAAAACTGTGCTAAGGAGCACTTTAAATAATCTACCTGATTTTTCTTCTTACATGTTTATTTTTGTTTTTTCATGCATACAAGAAATGGGGCCTAGGCCAGAGGTGTGGGGGTGAGAGGACTCACCAGAAACAGAGTGGGGGAGCAGAACAGTGAACTACACGGCTGAGGGGAGCAAGAGAGGTCTGCTGTGCCACATGGGTCACCTTCCTGGCCAGGGAACAACCTCATGCTGCAGTGGCTGGTGATAGCTTGATAGTGCTGAGACTTTAAACCACATGCCATTAGGGAGGCCCCCTAATTTTTCTTTTTATTTTTTTGCTAGGACAACATTGGGAGACACTGCTGGGGATTTTGCCAAGACTGGTAAAATCCTCAAAATACTTTACGTCAAGGGGTCTGATTCCTTCAAGAACAGACATCCCCGCAGCATGTGCATGTGGACTCAGCAGGGACAGAACAGAGCTAAAAGCAGCTCATGCCCAGGCTGCCTCAGGGGCAATAGGTCTGAGGGAGCAAGTGAGAAAGAGTCGCTGAGTGGAAGGCTGAAGCCAGCATCCTCTGGCTTGGCAGCTTTGCCTTTTTTCTTTTTTAAAAGATTTACTTTTATTTATTTATTTATGCATACAAGAACTGGGATGTAGGCCAGAGGTACAGGCCAGGGGCAATGACAGGATTCAACTGAGACAGTGGGGAGCAGAACAGGCAGATCAACTGAAATACACTGCTGAGGGGAGTAGCGGGTGAGGCAGGCGAGGTCTGCTATGCCATATGTCAGCTCCCTGGTCAGGGATCGAACTCAGGCAACAGTGCTGATAACACTGAGACTTAAGCCCGAGGCCATCAGGGAAGCGCTGGCTGGACAGCTTTGTCACAGGAGCCACTGCTGTTCCTTGCTGGCACATCTGCTCTTAGCTGATCTTCAGATTTAGCAAAGTGGAATGGAAGATGTGCTTTCCACTTTTTACCCACACAGCCTCCATCTTCCACCACCTTTATAAACAGACATACCTTCCTCATCAGCTTGGCACGAGGCGTCTCTCCTTTCCATTCTCTGGCACAATAGCTGAGTAAATCTACTTCTGCCTCCACACTGAGGTTCCCTGGGTCAAATTAAGACACAGTTAGTATTCCCTTTCCTCTCCCTTGGTGAGCCCTACCCATACCTTCAAAATAAATAAAGGCATGCATGAAAATATTTACTTTTGAATTTTCGCTGCAGATATCCAATCCACCTAAAAGACAAAGGGAACAATATCAAAATGCTAATGTGCATAACAGGGTATTTCTGACATTTAAAGGCAAGCTAATCACTTACCATTTCAGTCGGCGCCCGATATATAAATGCAGCCTTCGGAAGTAGCAGAGGGTGGCCAGCAGGCACGAAACGGCCAGCATCACAGACCCCCTGGCGACCCTCCAAGCAACCTCCAGGGCTTGACTGGGGACCAGTGTCCACGAGTGAACTTGGTCATTTCCTATAAAATTCAACAGTAAAGGTGTGACCCTACATCCCCAAAGCACACTCAGTGTTACACGTCAATATTACCTTCATAGACGTTAAAACAATCCAATAATAAAGAACATATCACAATAACCTATCATTTAGGAGGAAAACAAGATACACTAGATAATTGCAAAGTATACATGAGTGATTTACATAAACATTTTTAAAGCATTTAAATGTGAAAACTAAAAAACCGAATCTTCTCTGTAAGAACATCTTTGTCCCATGAAAGTCAAGAGGAATAGTGAATGTCAAGAATTCGGGCTTCGGAATCCCTCAGACTTGATTCCCAAACTTGCCTCTCCTGCTCCTCACGCTGTGTGACTCTGGCAAACTCACTCCTCTTAGCCCGAACTGTCTTGCCTGTGAAATGAGGGGGAAATGCTGGCCTCACAGGGGGAAGACAGAGGGAAATCACTTAGCGCCAGCCAGTAGCACCACACTGGGTTGACTACTGACTTTGAGACAGATGCAGGGATCTTGCTGGTTGCCCAGCACCAAGGAGGCCATCACCCCGGGGGCCTCCAGTGCACCCCATCTTCTATGTCTTCCCACTTTGATTTTCTTAAATCATCATGGGACCAAACCTCGACTCCACCTTAACACACAGAACCAGCGACTCAAACAGCAGGTTCAGAGACATCGTCTCCAGAAAAGGAGCCCTTGGAAGAAGGGTGTGGTAGAGGCCGATCTGCTGTTTGGGGCAGACACTCCGATCCCTCATTTGACAATGGAGAAAAGCAACAGGCCTGGACAGCTCTGTCATATTTCAGCAAGCACAGCAGATTCTGAGTACAGTATGTTGAGTGTGCAAAACACTGAAGGACAAATGAGGAAGACGCTCCTGAATCACGGCCAAAACTCCCGTAGCTCATTGTGAAACTCCTTCCTCCACAGCAGGCCGTGCATGGGTTAGTAAAATTCCTACGATTCACTGGGTAAAAGCTTTCTCAATTTGGAATAAATACTCTTGGCATTTTGATCATCTGGGTACCTGCTATGAGCTGACACTCTCAATACAGAAAGAATTTACCAGCAAATAAGGCAATTAAAAAGAAAGTTACCTGCAGGTAAAAACATACATATTGCATTTTATTATTTGATGGGCTATTTTCAAAACACAAGTACTTATCAGCATAGAATGGACGGGCTGTTCACGATATATTTACTCCTATCTGCAAATTTAGTAAAATAAGTTTATGAACTGTTTAAAAACTGCCTTTACATCTATCATTTGGACTTCAATCAATTGAGCCTAATTTCCTAACTTTGAAAATTGTAACATGCAGATACTTTTTAGAAGATCATCAAATTCACAAAAGAACCACAGTTTTACCTAGTCGTCCTTAACTTTATTGTATTCATAAATGTTTCTTAGGAAAATGGAATATTAATACGATTTTGTGGTCTTCTTCTGTTCATAGCAACTTCAAATCAAACTTTAAGTTGGGTCGCTTTTCACATCACTGCAGATAGTCCTGTATTACTCTTTGTACAGATTGCAGAGCATTTCAAAATACAGCAGATCGCAATGCGCATAATCACTGCCTCACTGAGAAACATTTTCCACTCTCATTAGCATCGCTGACGCATTCCTTCTCCCCTGAAGGGCCTGTGGTCTGGTGGTGACTTTTAAGAGAACTTCAAGAAGAGGAAATCCGGGGTGGAAGAGTGCACTCACTTTCAGTTTTGACAGAGGCTGCCAAGGTGCCTTCTGAAATAACACTGTCAGCCAGCATCCCACTCCACGTAGGCCATCTGGCTCTCTAGACACCAGCATATGGCCTGCATTTTTGCAGAAACACACACCACCCCATCCCACCCACGCCCCAACCCAGAAGCTGCTCCCCAGAGCCCCTGCTCACTTCCATGGGTTGTGCACCTGTGGGTACCACCTTCAGGGCCTGCTGTTGCTGAGGTGGGTCTGGCTGCTGCCCCTGCCTCCAGACACGTGCTCTCACCCGTCAGATTCCATCCAATCTGATGCATTCACTGTTACTGCCTGGAACCTCAGCCCAGGGCCGCCACGGGACCCGCTGCAGAGGCCAGCTCTCCATCATCCCTGCACACAAGCACACATGTGCACACACACACACTTTGCTAGCCTACTGCCCTTATCCTCATAATTAAACCTGCCTACAATCCAAGAGAGCGATAGGATCAACTGCTAAGAAAATAACTAAGAAAGCTTAGGCCCTCTCCCTACAGGCTTGTATGCAAGCCTGGAACATGATTGTAACTCCTGACCTCCCTCTACCTAGTGGACCCACAGTTCTTCACCAAGTAACTCAAACCAAGAGGCCCAGAGAGCATCCTATGGAGGCCGGGGAGGTGCCAGGGGCACAGCGTGGGGCTGGAGTGGGTACAAGTGGGAGCAGGAGGTGGGACTCTGAGTCACGTGTGAGCGAGCCATTTCCTTCCCCGTGGACCCACGAAACAGCACGTTCAGGGTCTCAGAGATCCAACACCAGAGCCTCTTCCTAGCGGCCACACTGAGCAGCTCACAGACAATCCTGGGGTATTCAGAAGATATGATATAGCCCCAGGGGTGGAGCCTCTATGGCAGAGGAGAGGAGATACAGTGCTTTCATAGGATAAAGGATGGCTTCATTGAGAAGTCAAGTTCAATTCAATCAAATTGGAGTTTTGGCGAGGGACCCAACACTGTGCTGTGTGTTTTGCAGGAATTTTCAACTGTAAATGCTGCCGGGGAGCAGGAGGCCATGGAGCCCCACGGCCTGAGTCCCATGCTGCCCCCATGTACACAGGAGGTGCTCAGTGCCTGCTGGCTTATACCATGGTGGCTGCATAATAACAAAGGCGTCATAGCAGAGCTGTCCCATCCAGCTGCCTCGTCCAGGGAGGGGTGCTGGGAAAGTCCCAAGCACACACACACACACACACACACACACTGGCTATATCCAGCACCCCATAATGCTCATGGTTATTTCTGTTGCTGTTACTCTAATCACTGTTATTTTGCAGAAGAAGGTGGTGCATGGGAGAGAGAGCAAACACAATAGCCCTGCCCTGATCATGGTAACGCTAGGAGTCAAGGCCAGGCCAGGCCAGACCCTGCTGGCCTGATTGCTGGGCACTTCTGCCTTTGGATTCTGGATCTGAGTGAGTCCTCAATGCACCTCTGCACCAGCAGGGGGAATTAAGACTCTTTAAAAGGAGAGTTTAAAAATTGTTTCTCCAATGTGTGTCAATAACTGGATTACCACCCAAACAGAGCTGACAAAGAAGACCTGAAATGTGGCACCTAGAAAAACAGTACCCCAATGACAGCTTCATGATGGCAGGAGTTGTTTCTTTTCCGCAGATACCAATGAGGGACTTTTCAGCTGGAATCTGCACGGGGTTCCCTACCTGCCAGGGAGTCAGCAACCACCCATGACCCAGACCCCCTGACCCAGAACCACTGCCCCCCAGGGTCCTGGCCTAGGGGATGTGACTGGACTATAGGAAGGGAGAGAAGGTTCCACACCCAGGATTCAATGATTCTACATAATAGAAGGAGGAGCCAGAGCAAAGGGCAAGGCAGGGGCGAGTGTGGGTGGAGGAGGTTCTGGAAAGAAAGGCATGCCAGGAAGTGAGGGCTGTGAAGAGGCCAGGGTGGACACCTGCCAGGAGCTATGGATGTCATCCTCCACAATGCCCAGCCAGAGACAAAGAGTGACATGTCTTCTGGTACTCGGGCTGCACCACCTGGGTGGTGACTGAAATGAGGCTACAGGCAAAGCACCCCGGGTTTCTGTTACATAGGGAAGGGGATTAAGTCAGTCTGATTTCTCCCCCCACCCCACTGCACTGAAACAGCTGGGAGACCCCAGGCTCCACCAGAAGCTAAGCCAGGCCCGAGTAATCGCCGGTGAGTCCATCTGAGCCCCAGATCTCCTCTGTGATCTCTCAGACTATATAAGGCAGAGGGACCATGAACTAAACCAAAAAANGACCATGAAATAAACCAAAAAAAAAAAAAAAAAAAAGGCACTGATCTTTGTGGTAAGATTCTACTTAGAATTTTTTTCCATTCTGTAAAATGTACAAAGCTGAGATAATTCAAAAATTCAACAGGAAACCCCAAAGAAAAGAAAAAACAAACCTGAAAACAAAACTAAAAGACCCTGAAGGGCCGGGAACCCAGTGGTTATCAGGCAGCAGGGCGGTGGGGAGCCCTCAGCAGCAGCTCTCAGGGAAGCCCATCTGGTCTGCTGGCCCGAAACCTCCCGTGGGGCTGCGTGCAGACAGCCCAGCTTTCACCGCCTCTGCTTCCCCAGGTCGGGTCAGGCGCCTGTCTTCCCTCCCCCTCGCCTAATGTCACTCACGGCTGCAGCAGTCCCTGGCCTCTCCTCGCTCGTCTACACTGCCAGCTGATCTACACTGCCAATGGGTCTGTACTGTCCACTGTGCCCAGAGGTGGTGGGTCAAGCAATACCCACTGGGTCGGGGAGGGGTGGATAGGAATGAGACCTGAGCCATGAGAGGTAAAAGGCAACTTAATGGAGTTGACAAGAGAGGGAGGGAGTAAAGACACACATATAGTAAAATCAACTTGTTAAAAGAATTTAGGATGCAAATGCTACATTTAATTTAATACATAAAAAAGATGTCTCCATCTTCTTCTATGCCAGATTATGGTTAATTAGCAGGAGATGAAAGAAGGGGAGGACAAGAAGACTGGTTCAGGGTGGCGGTGGGGAGGCCGCAGGCCAGGGTGGCCACACACTCAAGAGGTGGAGGGAGGGGGTGACAGGTCTGGGGACACAGCGCCGGAGAGTGGGCAGGCTTTGCACACTTCCCTGAGTTGTGTCCTTTCAACAAGTGAATATGGCTCTTGGCCAACTAGAATGAAGGGTGGCAAGGGCCACACAAACTGAAGGCCGGGAGAGGACAGGCTGGTCCTGGGAAGAGCTTCCGGCCTCTGTCCCCTCCCTATGGCCCTCACCTTTGGGTTACTTGTCAGGGCTCTCCTGGTGCCAGTCACAGATGGAGCCACCTCATGTGCTTGGAGCACAACCAAGGCGAAGACGCACCAGAGCAGGCGCAGGGGCACCATTAGCAGAGGAGACATGGGGATCTGTCCTGTGCCCGGGCCAGAGAGGCTGGGATCAGCTCCCGTAGGAGATGCAGATGTTTCACTGAAGCTCACGGAGCATCCCAGACAGTTGTAAGCAAGAGACTGGTGTGATCCACAGCTGGAATGTCACTGCCCCTGAATGTCACTCAGGTGTCTGAGGCACAGGTCTGATTCCACCCCCATTTGACAACCTTTTTAAAATCACAGAATCAGAATATTTTGGGCCAAGGGCCTAAATTCTACCTGTTTGCCAAGACCAGGCTCACACCGGCCCTTTAGCAGAATGCACCCTGTCCTCACTGCAGGTAAATGAACCGTGTCTGAGACAGTGTCCCCTGCGGGGCTGAAGTCACTTCTGAGAAAAAGCTGAGGAGCTGTTCACACACACCTCATCTTTGGGCCAAAGAAACTGAGCCTGGAGGAAGTAGATCTGAGTCTGAACAGGAGCCCACATTTCTGGCTGGAGGCTGGTACCCTCACGAAGGACATCACCGCCACCCCCGACCACTTTTCCTCTGAGAATTCAAATCAAGTGACAAACACAGACTTTGAAGACAGCCCTCAGTCCGCCGAGTGCTCCTCTCCCCTGGGTCCGACACTCTCATTCTCTCAAGCAGTCCTCACAGACTAGGTCTAGGGCTGAACCCCTTTCACACAGTGAGACTCCAGGTCGGAGCACAACACCCTCGGTGTCACCCAGCAGGAGAGAATACAGGGTCCCCTTCTGACCCTCGGTCAGTGGACAGTGAGCTGCCTGTACACCAGTGGGGTCCCAACTCCTCCACTCTCCCTGGGCATTGGGCGCAGTCACGAGACAACATCCCGGGGACTGTGTTCCAAAGAGACCTCACTGGGAAACTCAAATTTGAATTTCAGATAAATCCAATGATAGGAAACAGCATTCTCCTTTTGCTTTGACTTCTGACCATTAAACAACAGAAAAGCCACTCTTGGGGCGCAGGCAGAGTGGACAGATTTGGTGCAGGGCTGTGGTGCCAGGCCTTATTCTGGATCACACATGCGAGTGGGGGGTGACTGCCTTAGTCTTGTACAGCAGGGAAGATACGATCAACTCACACTCGACTTGAAGTCATCAAGTGCCATCCACTTAAAGTCCATTAGACAGGCTGTCCAGGCGGGGGCTTTCCCAGAGATCAGCCCAGCCTACACCCATCACTCACTCAACCCCTTACAGTCCACGGGGCCTGCTCCTCCCTGGGGCTACCTGCCCACAGAGGGATGGATGCTGGGGGCCTGACCTTTGGGGGGACAGCCTGAGCACAGCTAGCAAGGTGATCACTCCAGTGGATGGATGTTACCATGATGACATTTACAAAGTCTGACCCCATATTTTCCTTTCATTAATTCAGAACCTGGGAAGGGAAGCGAGGGGTTATCTAGCTCATATGCATAAGGTGCATGCTTTTGAGACCCAGGAACTGACTTATATCAACACTAAATTTTCCTCCCGGACTTGGTTCATGGCTTCAACCCGCTTTGGCCTTTGGGGGCATACTGTCTGTCAACTCTTCGATCTTCCAAGGCAAAGCTTGTCTTCTACACTCCAGTGCAAATCTTTCACAAACATGTGGCCAGAGGCAGGTACCTGCCAAGATAAGCAGTCTCTACTCCTATCTGCACGGATTTGGGGGCTCCAATCCTAATGATCACGAATCCTTCCCAGTGGCACCCCTGATCTGGCACAGCTCTCTGCTGTAGCCAGTGGGGTTGTTGTTTCACATTCAATGGCTGTGTCATCTTCTATCTGAAAATCTTTCTGGTTTGTTTTACTCGTAGGAAGGACCCACATCCTGGCAGCCAGTGAAGTGAGCTGGAAAGGCCCTGAAAAGGGGGAGGGGAGATGGTCTCACCAAAGGCCCCGCCCTGCCCAGAGGCCATGAGGAGTTGGCGTTCTATAACCAAGAACCAGGCCCAGTGCACAGCCCCTAAGCACCTCCAGTACCAACTGAGTAGTAAAAGATGGGACCCCAAGATGCATAGGCCTTCCCTCGCCTCTCCCAGGTCTCCACTCCCTGGAACCTGCTGTCCAAAAAGAACCCAGCGGTGTCCCACAAACTCACCCAACATCAAGAGCATTGTACTCAAGGCAGTGTCATGCAATATCAGGACTACCCAGCACACTTGAGTCAAACGGAAGCAGGAACTGTAATAGAAGATTCTAGAGGATCCCTAGGGACGCATACCTATACCACACCACCCCCACCACTCCCTCAGCCCCCCATGTCATTCTGATTTATTGGGCCTTATTGGCTCCCAGGGGATGCCAGTGTTCGGCTGGCAGTGAGAAACGCAGCTCTGGAATCAGAGCATCCCTCACCCTTTGCTGTTTCTGTTATTTCAGATATTATCACCTGCCAATTAATTCCCAACATTATCCACAGGAGAACTCAAGCCAGAGAAAGTCCCACTGGCTATGTAATCTGACATGAAGCAAGTGCTGCCTTTGTGCTGTGCCTTTCTCCCTTTGGCCCGTGCAAGGAGCTGCTTTTCCTAGCTGTTGCTTTTCTAAGACTGCGAGCTGTACCTGGCTAAAAAGGGCACTTTATAAAGTTCATAATAAAAGAGCTCGAGTGGGAGGGTGGCCTCCAGGGAGAGTGGCCGGGTCATCCTGCTTGCCCGAACACTCCCAGGCTTAGCACTGGAATTTCTGGGTCCCAAGATGTCCTCCAGGCCCACACCAACTTGGAAGTCTGGTCAGCCTACCTCAGTGCCCTGCGTGTGAGGTGTTACCCTGATTCCTCTCTTCTGTTTCACTTCTTCCTCTTTCCCCAAAAGAACTGGCTGTCCTCAGTTCCTCTCTCGGTAGTGCCCAGCCTCTTCCCTCTGTCTGGAACATTCTACCCCAGCTTAATTCTCAGGCTCTCAGTTGAAATGTCACAGACCCAGGCAAAGCATTTCTGACCCATTCCCCACCCCAGGCCTGATCAAATCCTCATTATAGCGCACCAAGCACAGGGAGTGCCCTCCCCCCACAACACTTACCACGGTTTACACAAGTGTGTTTTGTTTGAGTAGTGTCTGTCTCCCTTTGTAGGTAAACGTCTTAAGGACTGGGATTATGTCTGCTTTTCTGGCACCTAGGCACACAGCTGACAGTTAACAAATATTTGTTCAATCAATGAAATGAATCCACAGAGTCAGAATCCAGTCCATATGTCTCCGTCACTGATACTGCCAGGTTCCCCAGCCCCCACCCTCCATCTATTTTCTCTTCTTCCTCACTCTGGGCTGGATACACGGCTTGTGGAGAAATGGCTATGTCCATCCTCCCTAGGTGCTAAATACAGCTATGTAAGTAGCTGGCCAGTGGAACTAGAACATGCAGTTTTAGAAGGGTCTATGGAGAGAAGTCTATTACTTCGTCTTCCTCCCCTACTAACTGGAATGTAAGTGTAATGACTGAAGTCCAGCAGCCATGTTGGGCCAAAAAGTAATTGTGGGCATAGAAGCTAGACACAGTGAGAAACATAGCAGAAGCAGCCTGGGTCCCAACACCACAGAGCCCATTCCAGTCTAGAGGAGTCATCTCTGGGCTTTGACATGAGAAAAGTCATCTTGATTAATTTATCTAGGGGCGTTCAGCTATTCCACCATACCTAATCCTACTTCACAGCCTCTATCTTGGTGGTCCCGTCCACCTGCGGCAGAAGCAAGGCACCACCAGAATGCTTTCTCTTCCTTTAATGGAAATACTGGGCAGGAAGTGAGAGTGGGAAGCGGTCACCTTGGGGGAGTGTCTTGAGGTAGTGGAATGACCAGCTCCCAGGAGCCAGGACCTCCCTGTCCTAGAGAGCTGGTCACCTCAGCTTCCTTCCATACAAGGCCGCGTGGAGACTTCCTTCATTCACCAACGGCCTCTTCAGGTTACCATGTTTCAGAGAATTGCAAGAATAGTACCACCAGGGGGGCGGGCACAGGTTTTGCAGTAGCTGTGAAACCAGAGAGGTGCCACGAAACTCAAAATGTTACTCCCCTCGTGTGCAGCAGGAAAGACAACCTGAGCAGCGATGGGAGATTCACCAGATCTTGACAAACGCCAGAAAAATACGCCCAGCCTCCAAATAGAAGTTCATCCTAGTTGTAGAGATACTTAAGCCGGCCAGTCTGAAAGTACAGCCTTTTTCCACTAGAGTGGCTGTGAAGGCAGCCAGTTTCTAAAAGACAGCAGGAACAAACGATAAAACAAGGAAGAGACAAGATGGCCGACAGGCACCCGGGCTACTCCTGAGCTGGGCCGGTCAGCTAAGTCACAAAATTGAGTTTAACAAAGTAGAAACAAAATAGAGGCACTGCCCATGGGTCAAATTAATAAACTCTCCATTCAATTGCTTTTCCAACTTCAGATTTCAGAGCAAGGAATCCAAACACCTGAGTCTTGCACTTCTCAGGTACGAAACAGAGGGATGCCACCTTTCTGTGACTAACTCCCCTGGCTACCTTTGTATTACAGGTGTGCAACTGACCTAATCCTTAGCCACAAACTCAACTCCATGTTCATTCTCTCAATGTCAAGTACAGTGATGACAGCTGATCTTATCCACCAACATCCGTGACATTTAGTCCTGCTTATCTCGATAGTGAGGGCCAGCCCATGTCAGAGCCGGCCCGCCACTTGCTCCACTTCCCCTTTTCCTGTCAGCCCTCTGCTGACCCCACAGCATCTCAGCTGTCCTAGAGGCGGATCTGGAAGAACCAGAGCTCTCAGGAAAGTCGAGGCTGTCTAGTCACAGCGCAACAAACATGCCCACAGGTGCCAGGCACCCTTCACAGATACAGAGAAGGCTCGCTCGTTGCTAGAGAAGAAGGAATTGCTATCATTTTTCTTAAACCTTGGAGATGAAATAAGTGCTCTGAGGAATGGCTCCTGCCCTGGCTTAGAGGACAGATGCAAACTCTTCAGAGAAGATCCTGATGAGCTTCCACCACGGGCTTCCCGGCCCCCTCTGCTCCTGAGCTGCTCTGGAATCAGACAGCCCCTACTGATGTTACCCCAAGCCAAGAGAGAGGGGGCACATATCCACATAAAGGGTACAAGAGAAGTAAGGAGCTTCTCTTTTTTGATAGTCAAGCCTTGACATTGCATGAGACGCCACTTCTCTCTGAATTTCAAAACTGACTTCCAATTATATTATTACCTCCAGAGGGCCAACCATTAGCAGAGCAAGCAGACAAAGTGTTAACAATGTACTTCAAATCACCATGTATTTACTGTTCAACAATAACACGCAGATCCCAGGCACATGAGCTGGTGAACAACAAAAGATTTACTATTCAATTCTTAATTCAGAGGTTTATCAAGCAAAGCATTTTCTGGGATTTTTATAATATTTATTTTTCATTTATGCATACAAGAACTGGGATATAACTGGGGTATAGGCCAGAAGTGCAGGGCAACAGCTTGATAGCACTGAGACTCAACTCCCTGGTGAGAGAGGTCTAGTTTCTGGGATTTTTATTACCTAAGAATGCCAGCAACAGCACTAACACACAGCCCTCGGTCTCCTAGAAATGAATGTAAACACCCGATCATCCTCTCAAGTTAAGCATGATGCCACTTGTCTTTTCTAGGTGTAATTACATGAGAAAGCAGAAAAATGGACTATGATGAGAACAAAAGGCTGCTGGAGTGACGAACGCATAAACAAACACGTTTCTCTCTTGATAGAAAGTGAAGTGACTTTCAATGTTCTTCCATTAAACTAATCACAAGCTGAAAAATGTATCTTCGACCTCAATTTTGAGAACGGTTGTCCTAAGCAATTGAACATTTACCAGAGAATTCACGTGAACAGAGAGAAAGGTCCAATAGCTCCTGCAAAGGTTAGGAGAAACTCGAATACAATAGCCACATACATAGACCCACATACTTAGGTAACTTTTTCCTAATCCCTCTCCTGCACCCTAGATGTGTGAGCTACCTCAAATGAGCACAGAGGTGCGATGGTAAAGAGTAACTCAACTTTAGCTTAGAACAGCTTAAATGTGACGAGGTGGACTCAGAAACTGCAGTGTGTCTGGGCAGCACTGGTGGTGGGAGGAGCTGACAGCAGAGCTGGAAGCTAGGCCACCCGACCAGCTGGAAACACTGAGCATCTTCTTGCCCACGTGAGCGTCAGAGAGAGGTGGTGGGAGGGAGGAGGGGATGGGTCATACACGGTTATCTCTGGCAGCATCTTCGTGTCCAGCACCCTGAAGAACTCAAATGACAACCCTGGTGGGGAGGGGGGAGAGGGCAACTGCCACCTAGGATGGCACCACCCCTTCCACGGTGCCAGGTCAAAGGGCATCTTCATTTATCATTTTGCTAATCAAGAATTTCTACTTTGTTAAAACACTTGGAAGCAAAACAGTGACCTTTTGTTTGTACTTTAATCCAGCACAGGGAAGCACAAGAGCAGCCCATCCACGCAGGGTGACCAGGCTGCTGTAAAAGGCCATTTCCGACCACCTGGTTGCAAGCGTTTGGCCAGGCACGTGTGTTGTTAATCGCAATGTGTTTGGTTCCCCTGAGGACCCAAACTGTTTTTATTTTTTTTTTAAAGATTTATTTATTTATGCATACAAGCACAGGGGTACAGGTCAGAAGTGTGGGGGGTGAGAGGATTCACCACAGAGAGCGGG
>JAGFMF010011791.1:1618733-1653461 GCA_019455555.1 Galemys pyrenaicus | reverse complement strand
GTACACTGCTGAGGGGAGCAGCGGGCACAGCAGGAGAGGTCTGCTGCGCCATGTGGGTCCCCCTCCTGGCCGGCGGCAGGGATCGAACTCGTGCTGCAGGGCTGCGGTTTGCTTCATAGTGTGTTGCTTAACCCACTGCGCCACCAGGGAGGCCCCCAAACTGTTTTTAAAGGAGGGAGATATTCTCTCTAAGGTTATGGCCAACATGCCAAGGCCCGCGGCCCCAGCACCTCCCTCTTTTGGCACACACCGATCACTGCCAGCCCCTTGTCTGGTTCAGCTCCTCTAGAGCAAAGGCCTCGAAGGCCGCTAGAAGAGGCTGGCATTTCCCAGCCATCCCTTGCAGCGCATGTTGAGAAAGGGTGTGAGTCCCCACCCTCCACATAGCTCCTCTAGCCGCCAAGTAGCAGGCTGGGTCAGGTACTCTTCCAAACTCCCAGGCTCCATTCAACACAGATGTGCTCGCAGGTGAACTCACCTGCCTGCCTGCTGTGGAAGCGGGGGGAGCTACGGAGGAGCTCACCCCCTTCACAGTCACAGAGAAGTCAGAGAGACGCGATGGCCTTGTTCAAGTTTGCATGTGAGTCAGTGTCATACGATACAGACATGAGAATGATTCCCTCAGGCAGAGGGTAATGATGATGATAACGGCCACTGGCACGTGAGTGCTGCCATGGCTGCGCGGTCCAAGCCCGTCACAGCTAATAAATGAGCTAAGACACCAGCAGCAGCATCCCCATTGTTCCAAAACTTTATGTTTAGCATTACGCCCCCACACACTGCTCCCATGCAAATCTGACCCACAATATTATAAAACAGGAGAGGAAAGAAGTAGAGCAGTTCAACACAGAGCTGGAGTGGGGGGACCTGACTGAGGGGTCCCCCATTCAGCATTTGGCACTCCTACCCCCTGTCTCCAGATCAGCCTCTAGGGACCAGCATGAAATTTGGACTCCTGAGAACAAGCTGAAAAACCTGTAGTCTTGTCTACTAAACAACTGGAGACAGACAGATATGAGCTGAGCCTGAGCCAATCAGAACAGGTAATAACCTCAAGGCTGGCCAGCGGCAGGAGAAACACGGCACAGATGCCCTCCTCAAATGCAGACTGCCAGAGATGCGCTGACAAATGTGAGCTTCTTCACATCCCCCAGCCTTCCTCCCAAGTCTTCTTAGGGTTTCAGGTCATTGCACCAAATGACCTTGGTGCCTCTTTGCTGTCTGACATTCTGATCCTGACAGTCTTTCTCATAATGTACCCAGATGCTTACTTGGTGATTCTCAACATCCAAACACTGGAAAAGAAAAGTAAAAATGGCTTCCAAAAAGTTCCGTTCACCCTGCCCATTGCGTGTGCTTGTCTGATAGCTGTATATCGTCAAGTGTTACTTACTGTCACTTGCTATTATCTCAAAAGCGGATCTTGGTCTCTCTCTTACCGAAAGAACTAGGGGTAGCTTTAAAAAAGCTGTACCTATCATAACTTTGGCAACTGTTTTTAAAACATCCCCTTCCTCCCATAACTAGCAAAGAAGGGAAACTATTCTCCTAAGTCCTCAGAGTATGTTTTGGAGAAAAAGTTTTCCATAACCTGATCCTTGAATCACATTCTTCCATGGCCACACACCAAACTGTAGACCCCACAGGCAGGCGCCTTGGGCTTTCCATGCTGGCAGCCTTGAACTTGGTGAGTGGAAGGAAGAATTTCTGGCAATGATGGGAAGCCAGCAGTAGGTACCTGGCCACCTCTTAAGCCCACTTTTTCCAGCTGCGCCCCTCCTCCATTCCCAATTTCCGTTCTCCACCAAAGGAAGGCAGAGAGAAAGAAGAAAATAACATAATAAAAAGCTTCAAATGAAAACGCCCTCAGGAAATATTTGGCTAATTCTACAATAACCCAAGGTGCAGAAAGGTCGAAAAAATGAGTTCATTCTCCAGGCTTTTGAGAGTGGGAGGTTATGTCAATCACAGAGTTCTAGACCCAGAGGGGCCTTATGGATCACAACCCCATGGCCCTCGCTTCATGGGTAAGGACTGAAGTCCAGAGCTCCTGGACACTGCTCTTGGACACTGATGTGTAGGACTCGTTTCTGACTTCCAGATTGGCCTGTTTCTACTACACCCTGCAGCCAAACACCCCACAACTTGCTGTGTGACTCAAAAACTCCTGCTGGGACCAAGTAGGGAGATTAATAAGCAGTCCCAGCACCTCCCAACTTCCTGGGGCCCAAGCTGAGTTTGTGAGCAGGCAGGTTCCCCAAATGCACTGTGGGTTCACACCCTGGGGGTGGCTGCCAGACAAATACACCAACAGGAACGTGCTCCAAACCAAAGGAGCAGCTCTCCTCCTTTTCTTGGGAGCTGGGAATCCAGGGAGCAGCGGAAAGTTGAGACGGAAATACCCTGTGCTTCTGAGGTGTGGGCCCAGCAACCCACGCAGAGGGTGGAGGTGTAGACACAGGTGGCGCGTCCTCTAATCCCGCCCGGGGACCTAAGCGCACACGACCTGTGCCATCTCCGCTGCCGCTCTCGCCCTGCGTGACACTTTTGTTAGAAACCCACTTTTCTCTTTTGAGCGAGTCCCGACTGCTGCGAAGGTGTGGGCCACATCCTCTGCCTTCAAAGGCAAAGCTGTCAACTTCCCTCCGACAACAACTAAGTTCTAGTTCTCAGCAGGGACACCGAGATGGGGACACTTCGGCAGCAGAGCCTGACCCCAAGCGCTGCATGAGCCCCGACTCCATCACACCCAGGGGAGCCCCTCAAGACAGGGTTTCTCCTCCCAGGAACCTGCCTTCCTGGCCTTGGTAGTCACTTGCTGTCTTGACCTAAACAGCTCCGCCTCCCGAGGGGGTTCTTATTCAGAGGCCACCCGGTCCCCGACGGCTGCAAGTCCTCGCCAACCACCCCCTGTCCCTCCCTGACCCAGGTGCCCACCGTCCCTGGGGCGTCCGCGGTTTTTCCACTCCTTGGGGCGCGCCCCCAATCACAGGGCTGAGGGGCCAGCCTGCGGAAAAGAGCGCGCATCACGGCCGACTCCGACCCTCCACCCCAGCAAATCCCCTCCCACCGGCCCGCCCTGCCCAAGGCTCACCTGGGGCGGGGGCTCGCGGCCGCTCCCGCGCCGGCTGGGGGCTCCTTCGCGCCGCCATGTGGGCCGCGCTGCGGACGGTGCAGAGCCTCCACCCGTGGGTCTGGGAGACGCGGCGGCCGCCCGCCGGCGCCGGGGTTCGCTTCCCGGCCACGGGCGGGCGCGAGAGGCGCGGGGCGGAGACAGCCGTCGGTTCTCCCGCCCCGCGGTTCCCGGGCCTACAAGGCGGGGCCTAGCCGGGATGGGAGGGGCCTCCGGCGCAGCCACGGGCGGAGTCGGGGTTGGGCAGGGGCTTCGGGTCTTCCTCCCCGGTGCTGCCAGCTGTGCAGACCCTAGAGACCACCCTGGGCCTTAGGAACCTCGGAAGTGCCGTGGAGATTCCACCTGGATGGATCCCGAAACCTCCTCGGCACTTCACACTGAGAGGAAAACCCTGGAAAATCCGGTGCCTGGGCCCTCTCCACTGCCAAGTCCCAGAAGAAGTTCCACCCTGCCCGGCTTGTCTACCTGCTGGTGGTCCCAGCCCAAGGAGGGTGAGACCGGAATGCAGATGGAGCTGTCGGCCCAGTGCCTTTTCCACTAGACTGGGCAAATTTTGTGATCTTTATGCCCCATACACCCGCCTTCCCCCGTCCCGTCCCCCATTGTCAGCAAAAGAAGGTTGTATTTCTTTAAACGCACTGTTTGCTTTAAGAAGTAGGAACAAAGTTAATCCTTTGATAAAGCGGTTTGTCACAAGGGAAAAAATATTAAAAAGCAGCGCAATAGGGCCTCCCTGGTGGCGCAGTGGGTTAAAGCAAGCACTATGAAGCAAACCTCAGCCACTGCAGCATGAGTTCGATCCCTGCCGCAGGCCAGGGAGGGGCCCTACATGGCGCAACAGATCCTCTCCTGCATTGCCAGCTGCTCCCCTCAGCAGTGTACTTCAGTAGAGCTGCCTGTTCTGTTCCCCGCTCTGTCTTTGGTGAATCCTCTCACTTCCCTGGACTCTGGCCTGTACCCCAGCTCTTGTATGCATTAAAAAAAAAAAAATATTAAAAAAAAAAAGGCAGCGCAATAATAAAGTCACGCACCCACGATCTTTCTAGTCAGATGCATCTTTATGCAGAAGAGGAAAGAAGACAACAAAAGTCTTGGTGAACAGTTCCTTTTTCCCACTGTATACAATTCCAGAGACAAGAGTGTGCATTTGGCACCTTCTGAAATTGGAATTCCGTAACTAAAGAAAGATGTGGAAAACACCCTGGAAATTTTGGTGACTCCAATGTCCTTAGCCCAGTGTCCACAAGTAATTGAATCACTTTCCCCTCTCTGAGTCTCGGAGCAGATGATGAGAGGGTGATAGTTTTGGAAGGACTCCAGTAAAATTCTGAATCAGAGCAACAGCAATTAATATCATGCCAGGCATTTAATGGCAGCTGACATCAGGCCAGGCACTGGGTAGGACTTGTACCTGTGTTCACTTAATCCTCACACTTGCCCATGAAGTAGGCACTGTTATGATCTCCACATTACAAATGAGGAAAGTGAAACCAATTGCTCATGCAGAGTTTGATCTAGGTCTCAAGCCACCCCACGTTTTGCAAACCATGATTCGTAGAAGATGATAAAATGTTCCCAGACACTGCTGCATATCTAGAAAAATCCCTTTATCCAAAAGAGATTTTAACAGAGTGCCATTTTTTATATAGCTATAAGCCATGACTTGCATGTCGAGAGCATGTTACTCATCCAAAATAAACAAGTTAACGTTGTTGTGTCTGATTAAACCTAAACAAGTTTATGGGTCGTGATGAGTATATATGATCTATTCTAGAAGCTGAAAATACCAACGTTAATTTCCTGACTTACGTGACTTCTTTAACCACACAACAAGTTAGCCAGTAAATTCTCCCCTTCCTCTTATAAGATAATATTTATGAACCCAGTTGTTTGGACTTAGCCTAAAACCCTTCCGATTAATCCATGTCTATAATTTGCTATAAGGTTCATTGTTGCCCTAGAGACTGAGTGAGAGGCTTTGTAGAGGTCTAATGACAGACCCAGACCTTGAACCCCGGATGGTAGGGCTGGATCCCAGCCACATGATTTTTCAAAAGTTATTCAACCTTTTCGCACTTCAGTTTCCTCATCTGTAAAAGGGGTGGGGGGCATAAGAGTATCTTCCCCCATGGGAATTTAATAGTGATTTAAATTAAGTGATTTAAATCTGTGCAAAACTACTATGTATGTACTTGGTACATATTAAGCACCATATAATTATTATTCAAATAATGGGTATGAATACACATAGGAATTTCTGATTAGCCTTCTGACCTATCCATGAGTCATTTACTGTATCTTGACAATTAGAAGCTTATGACCTTATTTAGAAAATTCCTAGATTGTGAGCCCTTTGAGGACAGGACAGCTGAACTAAGACAACTAGTGCCAGAAGGGATTAAGCTCAGCAAAATAAGTCAGAAGGCAAAAGAAAAATACCAGATGGTTTCACTCCTAGGAGAAATATAATGGAACCAAATAAGGGACCAAGGAAAAGAATAATAACAATGAAAAAAAAAACCAAAAACATAACACAACAAAAACAAAAAGACAAGGACAAATCAGAAACACTTTTTGTGTCGGGGGAGGGAATGGGATAAGGGCAGAAAGAGCACAAGGGACTGAGGTGATGGCGCAAGGGTGAAATTGTGGTGGGAAATGGGGACCACAACTGATGTCAATATATATAAATAAAGGGGAAAAAATAAGGAGAAAAAAAAAAAGACTCCTAGTGCCTAAGAGTTTGAATATTTGTAAATGAGTAGAGAGTATTTCATGAGAGCATCCAAAGGTCTCACTCAAAGAAGCAATGGTGTCTGCTGAAAGGCTGTTTCCTAGCTCTAGCTTACCAGCATGTTGATCTTGACTAACTGCAAACCCAGGCAGTACCCAGCACTTTGCCAAAGGGCACTGAATTGTGATGATAGAAAGTTGAGAATGAATGGCCAAGGGCAATCACTACTGCTGTTAGTCACTTAAAGGGTCCTTGATATGGCCCAGATCAGAAGAATGACAGAAAAGAAAAAACCTGGTTGAGCGTTTCTAGCAAACATTTTCTTAGAATTTTTGTATTCAGAAAGTTTTCTCGACCATTTGAACTCTGAAAAAGGAATGTGACCCCCCCAGAGCAAATAGAGTTTTCATTGCTATTGCCAAAACTTCCATTTGACTCAAGGGTCACTCATCGATATCCAGATCAACCACAGGTTGGAACAAGTTGACTTCGTTCTGAGAACAGTGGAACCCTACACCTTTGGATAATACTGGCAATCTTCATTTTATTGAAACTTTCCTTGGTTGCCTGACTTGCAGTTAAAAATCCTCCTCTAAGAGGGAAGTTGCAAAGGGTGTTGCTAGTTCATGCTGTAATTCCTGCCTGATGCTTAGAAGGTACTTACTCAACATTCATTGTATAAAAATGTGAGTGAAGGTAATGATTTGACTGACTGCTAAGAATCAGTGACATTTTCCTACCTGGACTCACTTCCAACTGTTCTTATCCAAATTGTCTTTTTTGTGTGTAGTACACCATCTACACCATAAACTTGACCATTTTAACCTTTTGTAAGCATACAATTGAGTGGTCTTAAATATATTCACATTGCTGAACAACTATCACAACTCCATCCATCTCCAAAACTTTTGTCATCTTCCCAACTGAAACTCTGTCCCCATTAAACATAACTCACTATTTTCCTTTCCTCACCTTTTGCCCCTAACTACCATCATTCTATTCTGTCTTTTACTACTTCCTGAATTTGATTCCTATAAGTACCTTAGGTAATAGAATCAGACAGTATTTGTTCTTTGTAGCTGGCTTATTTCATTTGGCTTAATAATGTCTTCAAGATTCATCCATGTTGTAGCATGAGTCAGGATATCTTTTATGAAGACTGAATAATATTCCGTAGTTGTACTTGGAAGTATATGTCACATTCCATTGATCCATTCATTCATTAATCTACAACTCAAAATGTGTTTCTTGGTCTTGGATTTTGTCTGCCATAAAAATGTTACTAATGAACTAAACCCTCCTATCAGTCATTTACACCTTACTGTCCGCAAGTCTTGGCTCTTACTAAGAGCATTGTTGACAAGGGCAGTGCAAAGAGAGCCTAAGAGCTGGCCTGAGGGATATAACAGGTCATCAGGGAGCCAGGAAAGGGAACTGAAAGATTTGGGAGTGGTGGATGTGGAGAAGAACTTCACACTTCTGGTCTGTAGGTCCAGACCAGAACTTGGCATTTCCTTAAAAACTGTAGCAGATTAGATGACTTTACTCTTTCTCAAATTCCTGACATCTGTCCTGCCTGGAATTTGCATAGAGTGCTGCTCCCTTACCGGTCCCCCACCTTTGACCTTGGTGCACTTTCCTTCTCTCCATCACCTGCTGACTCCACTGGGCCTTCCAGACTCACTAAGCCTGCTCTCTTTGGGAAGTAATTCTGGACCACCCACAATGAGCTAACAACCCAGCTTCCACACCCTTCCCCTACTTGTCAAAGTCCTGTCCCTCCCCACACTTGGCTGTGAGCTCTGAGGCCAGGGACAAAGATTGGTGTCTCCTGGTTGTCCTGCTCAGTTTCTGGGAGACACTAAATGAAAATCAAAGACAGGAATTACACCTCTCTTGAAGGTCTTACCATCCATGTTCCTCCTCATCACCAGGCTCACTGAATCTGTAAAGGAATTCCTTACTTTTCTCTACAATTGGGCCCTCAATACTCAGATGTTCTAGTTAAAGACTTCATCCTAGCACCGACAGCATATCATATTTCCTGGTAAGTTTTTTTGTTTTGTTTTGTTTAATTTATTTATTTTATTGAGGGAACATTGGTTTGCAACACTGTCGATGATTTGGGAGTGCAGAATCACGTCCTGCAACTGCATGTCACCACACCACACCAATCCTAAGGCACCCACTGTCCTCCACTAGAGTTCACTGGGCCCCCTCCTCACTTTGCTCTTCCCTCCTGCTCTGGTAGCCTCAATGCTACAGTTTGATTTCTAGAGCTTGTTATTGGTTTGTTTGGATCTGACCCTTTGTTTTGTTTCTCTATATTCTACATATAAGTAAAACCATGCAGCATTTGTTTTCCTCCGTATTTGTTTTTCTGACTTATTTCACTTAGCATCCTCCCCTCCAGTTCCATCATGTTGTTGCAAAGGGCAACAGCTGATTTTTTCATGTGCCATTTTGCCACATGAAAATGAAAAGTCAATTCTGGACACATAATCTCATAAGGAGAAATATATGGAGAGCTGCAGAATCTAAAACATATAGAGACTTTCCTGGGCTTGTAGCTCTGATGAACCAACAAAACATATTTCATGTATGTAGCTGAAGAGGAACAACCAGGCCGCAGCCTTTGTGGCTTTTTCTACCTCCGCCCCAACCCTGTTTTTAGAACTAAGCCTGAGAGGAGGGAAGAAAACCAGAATGCTCTTGTTCTCTGACTCATTTATTTTTCAGGATCCCTTGGGCAGACACACTCGTTAGTTGACTTCTTTTATACCTCAATATTTTGCTTGGGGGTTGACATTTAAGAGACGGCAGCTGGTGGAAATAGTGAATTTTGGAACCATCTAGATCTGGCTCCTCACCACAAATTTCTTGAATGATAATGGTAAATCACTTATCCTTTCTGGACCTCAATTTCCATTACTGTAAAAGGAATAAAATGTGCTGGATGATTCCTCAGACCCGTCTAATGCTATAATCATGAAACTGAGATGAAAAAGTGCTTGAAATGGATATAAAAACATGTGTCTCTGAATGATTATATGTCAGACAGCATATAAAACTCATGTTGGCAAAAGCATTCACTAACACTGGAAAGACTCCTATTTGTTTCTTTTGGGAAAGGAATATTCTTTCTTTCCTCTGTTTGGTATTGTTGCAATGTGGATAAACAGCACAATGGGGACTTCTGCAGCCTTTTTGTCACTAGAAGTAAAGAGTTTACTTGGTATTGAGAGGAAAATGGAAGAACCATGAGATGAAGAAAGAGTACCTCCTTATTACCATGTTTGAGCTCCAAGATTCAGCCATACCTGAAGTAGTAACATTTCTATAGTTCACAGTGAAATGAACTAAAAGTCTTACATCTATTTAAGATAGATAAGTTTCCCATCAGTTGCAAATGGAATAATACTAATATGTTTGCAGACAAATTTTGTAGGAAAAATATTTACACACAAAACATATTGGAAGAAGAAGAATGTTAAAGGTTATTATCAAGGGTGATGAGCTTAAAGGCTATTTTTATTTTCTTTTGCATACTTTTTTAGTGTTTCCAAAATTACTTATCAATGGCATACATTTTTAATTTCATTTTAACATGCGGTCCCCTAAGGGACTGGGTGGACCTCACTATTACAGAGAATCTTGTCTTCTGGTTTGGAGCCTTTTATCTGTGATAATTGAGATCTGATGCACTATGATGGGCCTGTGGAATGTCTCATTGCTTAGGCCCTAAGTTTGGTAACAGGGTGACAAACTTTCTGTCCAGGGCCAGATAATTAAAAACTTGAGCCTTTGTGAGTCACATACTCTCAGTGGCAACCACTCTACTCATTGTCACGTGAAAGTGACATAGATGATTCACAAATAACTGAACATAACCATGTCCCAGGAAAACTTTACGTAGGAACGTGGAAATCCAAACTTTATATAATGTTCACATGTCACAAAACATTTTTCGTTGTTTGATTACCTTCCAACCACTTATAGATGTAAAAACTCAGTCCTCTGGTCATTCAAAGGCATGTGCTGAGTCACATTTGGTAATATGCTGATTCCTGCTCTGTGATAATAAGATATGTGTCCTCACACTAGCTTTGAATTTCTGTGACCTCCAGGGCTGAGTTTCCCTTAGGGGTGACATGCTATGGTGTTCAGGCATGGTTTTTCAGCTAGCCTCACTGGCTCAGTTGTTGACAGTGATGGTTGTATTTGCATGGATGAGTGCTCTCTCCTTTTACTAGTGGTTCTTAGGGACCTTCCTCCTTTCCTCTCACTTTCTGTTAGAGTCAGCATCTGCACCTCTGCTTGACTGAGGATCCTGGTGGTGACTCTTGGGGTCATTCATCCTAGTTTGGAATCTGAGCTTGACGCTGATAGAGGTTCAAAGGAATTTTTGGTTAATTGTTGCCAAATCGGGTTGCTACTTCCTAAAAATCCTTACATGGGAGATACTTCCTGCTTTGTAAAAAATATACAACAAATGCCTAACCAATTTAAATTTTTTTAAATATTCAATTGGTGAATATTTTTGAAGCTTCGTTATAAGAAGGCAAGGCAAAGTAAAGGGGCTGATGTTGCTCACTATCTTGAATGTCATTAAGAATGCTTCCAGCTGTGACTAACTGCTAGCCGAAATTATGGCAGATAAAATGAATATGAGTCGCAGGCCACAGGAAGTCCAGAGGCAAGCTTTGTTGGTGTTGTTTCTGCTTTTCAGCCGTGGACCCCTCTTGGTCTTTCTGACCTGGAGATTGTAGAAATGCTCAGCATTGTGCTCCAGCTCAGGGAAGGAGAGTGGGAAGAAGCCCCACAGCTACACCCATCCTTCTCAGAACCCCCTCCCCTGAAAACTCCTCTCTAAATCACCGTGTAATGATGTCATGTGGCTACCCCTGACTGCATGGCCATCTGGGAAAGCAAGATTCTGCCTTTTCATCCATTTAGACCTCTGGATGAGGGTGACAATAGATCAGGGAGTTAGGAAGAGATGTTTGGTTGGCCCAGCATTCCCATGACACAATCAAATCCAATGGCTGTTTCACTCCACACCCTGGACTTCGTCTGTTGTGTCCCCTGCAGTAGCTCCAGCTACTAGCACTTTGCAATCACTCAATAGATATTTGCAGAATAAATGAATGGGTGAGCCAATGACAAGAGCTTTTGGAAATTCATTGCTACTAAGATTTCTCCTTTATTTTGGACAATGAGTCAACAGAGAATCCTTTGGTTCACTCAGGCTTCTCTGATCTTCTATCATGGTTTGTCGCTACATCACATGACAGGAGATTTTTACCCACAGTCAGCATCTCCACCATAATCCAAACACTGCTGAATCCCTGCCCATTCCTGGGTTTCTTCCTTGGTCAGCGAGAACAAATGCATCACTTCCACCATCTTGCTAGTTCAGCATGAAGCTTATTAGTGGCTACCCAGAGCTGGAAATCATGAGACAAATTAAGATAAAGAGGACAAGGTGGCTGGGGGAATCATGCCCCCAGTCTCTCCACAGAGGCCCCTGAGTGTCAGAAGCAAAGCTGCCTCCATACCAACTCCATACCTCTGCACGTTGAGAGCCATGTCAGCCAGCAGCCTCCTGGAGAGACCTGTGGGCCAAGGAAAGTCCAGGATGGGTCTGTGCATTTCGACGGTGGATTCTTGACTATGGGTTTGAACTTCACCTGGGGCCACAGATGTGAGTGTGCACAACGATGTATGTCCTGCCACCACGGATCCCTGCTTACCGAGTCACTGAATTCCTTCCAAGGACTTCTCCTGTTCTTTGGGCTAAGCTTCTGGTTCCATGGAGAAGGGAGGAGGGTGACACAGCTAAGCCCTGTGGACTGTACAGCAACTGCGAACTTACTTCCTGCCACATACCACATTTGCACAGCCCTAGGCATCACTGCATTTCATAATCGGCAGGGTTTTCATTTCTTTCTCAGTGGAGCTGACATGTCAACTTAGGGAAATAACATTTCTACCCAGATCTCTGCACAGAGTAGCAATTGTGTATATGCACCTAGTATCTTAGGTAGAGCCATGATCGATGGCCAGTAGGCTTTTGCTAGTGAGACTCTTAATAAGCCTCCTGGCCTGGGTGCTATTGCCCAAGGGTGGCAGCAGTGATGTAGATGAAGTTCTGAAAGTTGCAGACTCAGCTGTTTCTCATGGATCCATTGCATAGTGGTTTGTCACGACCAATCACTGTGCCTCCAAAGCCAGCATCTTGGGCTGGTATCAAAAGACAGCAAAACAGCAGGCCAAGCTGAAGACCAAGGATGACATTGCAGGGTCACATTCTCCACCACTCTCTATAAAGCAGAATCGTACATATATACAATGGAATACTATTCAGCAATCAAAAATAAAAAACTAGGGACATTTATAGAAACATGGATGGAGCTAGAAGGAATTATACTCAGTGAAACAAGCCAGAAGGCAAGAGAAAAATATCAGATGGCCTCACTTTTAGGAGGAATGTGAATAAACAACAATCACAACAAAAAATAAAAAGGAAGAAAACAAACAAACAAAAACAAGAGAAAGCTAAGGGAAATGGGCAATCATAACCAAAAACAACCAAACAAACAAATAAAAACTCAACAAGATCAAAAGATCAAAGATAAACCCAAGGGACCATGGGGTGGATGGAGGGAGGGGAGGGCAAAGACAGACAGTGATGAGGCGTAAAGAGCACAAGGGACTGAGGTGACGGTGCACGGGTGAAAATGGTGGTTGGAACCCCCTGGGGAATACAAACGATGTCAAATACAATTAAATATAATAAAAGGAATGTTTAAATGGGAAAAAAAAAGCAGAATGGGGATACCAAATATAGGATAACAAGGGTCTGGTGGGAAAACACCTTCAGAGGCTCAGAATGTAGCAGCCAACCCTGGGGACTTGCCAGCCTATATGTCAGCAGGCTAATAATAGCCCCATAATGGCCCAGGCATCACTGGAGCAGGAGAAAATGCCACGGCCCATCTCCCCCCAACCCAGCCAGTTCAGCCCACCTGCTGGGCAGCACCTCAGAGCTATGGCAGCAGGTTCAGTCATAACAGGGTGGACAGTCATGGGGGAGGACCACTACAGGTGGTATCTGGATCTACTCCTTCAGAGTCTCACCCAGAGTTGGAGCGGCTAAGGCGCATGAGTCACTGTAGCCCCAGGATTTGACTGGAGTCTGGAACATGGCTGTTTTTCATCATTAGGAGCTGCTCCTAGAACATTCTCCACTGTTCCAGTGAAGTCTATTGTCTGGGGCCACAAAGCACAGTGATAAGGGACTGGATGCTGCTGACTGCACTGTAGGGCATGGGAGAGGCCAGTTGACCTGCTTGGCAGTGATTGTGGGCACTTCCGCGGTGACATAGACATGACACCTGGATGGTGGCCCACATGGAGGTGGTGGCCCTGGGACACAGGGCAGGTGACTGTTGGTTTCAGGTGGATTCTTGTGAGGGATGTTCCAGCAGCCACACAGCAAAGAGAGAAACAGGAGAATAAACCATAGAGCCCGGGACCGAGGAGGAGCTGGAGAAGCCAGGCTTGGGGCAGCACAGTGACCAGAGCCCTCCACTTCCAGGCTGGACGACTTCTCATGAGGGTGAGGAGCCCCAGCAGGGAGGTTTCCAAAGCAACGCCAAGGTCAAGGTCGCACTGAGAAAAGGCAGTCTTGCCCCAGGTAGCAGGGGTGGTTGCCTCTACATCTCAAGGGGGAGGACTGTGCGTGACCTTCAAAAAGAATTAGGGCTTTTTACTTAATTTTATCGACTTCAAAGATAATTGCACACTTACAGGAGAAGTATTGAAATTTCACAAAGGCAAAGGATCTAATGAGAAAATTAAAAAAAAAAAAAAACAAAACAAAACAAAACCAGAAAGGAAAATCTAAAATCTACACCAAAAACATCCCTCCAGGGAGTTTAGGAGAAAAATGCCCCTTTTATTTTGGCTTTGGATGTGATTTCACTGTACAATGCTTTGTTTCTTTGTTTTTTTTCCACTAGGTTTTTCAGCTTTTAAAGTCTGTGAGGGCTTCTAGTTTTCTCTAATGTTTCAACTCCTTCCTCTTCTCATTCTGACATTTGCATTTAGAGAATACTTGAATTTCAAAGCTTTGAGGCCTCCACCTGGAAAGTGGGAATCTGGGTTTTCCATCCCCAACTGGAAGGACATATTTATAAAGAACTTATGTCTCAGAGAATTTACTCCTGTTACCAGAGCGTGTATCTGATGAGTGGTTCTCTGTCTCTGACCCTTTGTTACTCCCAGTACTAGGAGTCCTAGGAAATGTTCTCTGTGTCCATTATACTGACTAAGTCAGGATTAATTTGGTTTCAAAGCCAAAAGCTGCAGTAAAAACTTGTTTACAGAAATGCATTTTGGAAAAGAGAAATATTGTCAAATGTGTAGGGGGTATTGCTGCAGTTTCCTGAATAGTCAACCAGGGGAGGGCATGGACTTTTATTTTACTTCATGTTAATGTTTTCTCAATAAACAAGAGAGCCTGTCGAGCACCAAAAGGGGTAGGGTAACACAGTCTTCAGTCATTCAGGGGCTGACATGATTATCATATCTGATGAGGAGGAAAAATTCAATTAAGTGTAAGCCTTTCCAAGTGTTATGGTTAAGTGAAACAAGATAAAAAACAGAAAAAATATGTAAATCACCAAGAGGGAAATATTGGTCAATGGTGGCAGATGGTCTGAGTGTATTAGTCATCCTTCCACCCTAAAATGACCAGAGGGGTTTAAAAGGAAGGATGTAGGGAATCAAGGAAACACCCACAGACCAAAATTTACAACACATTTTTGGGTGAGGGAGGATGGATGGAGAAGGAGCAACTGAGCTGAGAAAGAAAGTTTCCCCTTAAAAAGCCCACTCAAGAAAACCGGCAGAATATCTAGTCATACACTGGATAATATGGATCAGGTAATTATTATATTCCTGGGACACCTTAGAGTTTTGCATACGTCTTCTCATCGGTGTTCAACAAAGTGGGTAATATTCTTATCCCCATTTTGCAAATGACGAAATGGAGGCACAAGATGTAACCAAGTGCTTTGCGATTGGATCAAGTAGAGAACAAGAAAGAATTGTCAGAAATTAAAATATGGTAATACAAATAAAACTGTAAACAATGCCTAGACATAGTAAATGCTTAATCAATGTAAATCGAAGTAAATTATAAACTTTCATTTCCCTTACTGTGATCTGCTCCTAGGCTGAGTCAGAGCACTGCTTTATATTTCAAACTCACATTGGACAGAGGGTGATATTTGAGGATTTTGGATTATATTACCAAATCGAATCTGGAGTCCTCCTTTGAAGGAATGGACACTGAAGTGGACAGGCTGATCCATTTTCCTAAGGTCCAGCAACTAGGCAGGCACAACCAAGCTAGAGTCCTGGTACCCTGGCTCTCTGGTTAACACACTTCTTTTTCCCTGTGTGGTTCAGCCACTGGTGGACGTGCAGGAATGTCAGCCCCTCCTTTCTGGGACTGTTCAGCCCTTCCCAGTGCCTTGTTATCTTAGAGGGGATGCCAGTTTCCAGGGCCATCGGAGGACCTCAGCCATGGCATGACCCACAGAAGAGCTGTGACCCACACAGAGTCAAGTGGAGTCTTTCTTGGATCAGAATTTGGACGTTAGGATAAAGAAGTCATTTTTACCAGGGTTGCTAGTACAGGGGGAAAGGGAAAATCTCTTTCCTTTACCTGCCTTAGTCCATCTGGAGTCCTACAGCAACACAGGAGAAGAACAGGCAGAACTGTACCCCCACGAACATCACACGTGCACAAGGAGACCCGGTGGTGAGGACCCAGAGAAGTGGTTAGATTTTGGACTTTATACCATCTGAAATGCCACAAAGAGAGGGGTGTGGGGCTCCAGATAGGGGAAGCAAGTTTCAGGAAGGTGACCAGAAAGAGGTAAATAAGGTTGTATAGTAAGATGAGTTATGCTGATTGAAGCGAGCGTCTTCTGTTTGACAAGAGTTGTTAAGAGTCTTCCTCTATTTGGCACAAACACCATCCTAAGAAATAGAAACTCTTTCTTAAATATAAATTTCCTTCGTAGGAGGACAATTTATATCCTGGGTTTAGAGCTTTTTCCTGTCTCTGCTGGTGTTCAGTGACCTTTAGCTCAAAATTATCCATATGCCAAAGAGGCACATTTTGTTGTGGCATATTCTGGAACCCTTCCTGGTTAGGAAGGCTCTTTAGAGGGGGAGCTGCAGCCCTGCATGATACACAGGGAGAATTGACACACCACTGAGCACAGGCCAGGGGAGTGCCCCAGATGGCAGCTGTGCAGGGGTCTAAAGTCCAACCAGGCCAATGGGACAGGAAGCCAGAGGACTCCGGAAGGGCGGGGTCCAGGGAGCAACAGGAAGTTGATTGTGTTTTAGTGATTTGAGCTCTTGGAATGGCAGCGTAGGCTCCTGGTGGACATGGCACACACTTGGGAAAAAATTAAATATTCAACAAGCAAATTTTCCACAAGTAGGCGAACAAAGCAGGGCAATGAACTCCAGGGAGAACAAGTGGCTGCACAGAAAGGAAAGCAGGTAGTGGGTGGGACTTCTGAGTTTAGCAAAGAGCAAAGCTGACACTGGTGAATATGGCAGGTTGACATTATAAGGCTTAAAAAACTGTTACCTTGGCCTCCCTGTTGGACTGGGGGTTGAGTCTGGGTGCTATCAAGGTGTGGCATGAGTTCGATCCCTGGCCAGGGAGCTGACCCACATGGCACAGCAGACCTCTCCTGCCTTGCCCCCTTAGCAGTGGGTTTCAGTAGATCTGCCTGTTCTACTCCCCACTCTGTCTCTGGTGAATCCTCTCACCACTTGTACCTCTGGTCTACACCCCTGTTCTTCTACACAAAAATAAATAAATCTTTAAAAAAAATTTTTTTCAGCAAGTAACAGGAAGTCAAAAGGTAATGTCTGAAATGAAAAAGAGTAGAAAGGAACTTATTATTTAGAATTATGAAAAGAAATACCAGAAAAACTAGGGAGGCAAAAGCTGAAATTTTAGAGCAAGAAGCTTGTGGGGATGTTGTTATAAGTTTTTTAAAACAATGTGATTTTTTAAATCGTATGTACTTGCTATATTTTATAAATATAGTATATATAATAAATAATATATAGTAAATATATTTCATTATATAACTACTATTGTATCAACCTAGTATATATATTTATACATATATTTTTACTAAATGTATATATAAATTTCAAATAGGTATATAGTTTGGAAAAATACAGTGTAATTAGCAGTCCCTGACATACAATGCAAGTGGTTATACGGGAACCTTAACAATAGATTCTTTTATTCCTTTAGAGTGAATAATAAGCACAAGAAATAAAATAAATATGCCTCCCTCAAACATAAGTCTCTAGGAATACAGTGAAATTTAATGACATCAAGGGGAGAAAAGGCAAGAAAAATAGTTGTCTTTAAAAGTACTCTAAGGCCAGGAGACATCTCTATGTGGATTGTGGGCTGAACTCCCACTAACAGGCAGGACTCCTGGAAGGTTCTGGCTTCCATGACCACATCATCTTCAAGGATGGGGCTGACCTTTCATTACATAAAGTTTTAAACATCTTAAAAATAATAGCTCCAAATGTGCATATGCCCATGCCCAGAGGAAAATGAGGAGATTCCATTTTCCAGGAACTCCATATTCTCGAATCTTCTTTTCTTGCCTCAATTCTTGGGACTGACTCCTTCTCACCCTTTGGTGTTGCTCACACCCCACACAGTCCTGCTAGCAATGCAGGGTCATTGCAATGTTGTCGGGCCAGGAGAATAGCTGCAGTTGTGTGACCACCAGAAAGAATTGCCCCCTGCTCTCCACCCCCCTTTCTGCCCAGGTTGACCATCAGAGTCACAAGGGCCCTGATCTTGGCTAAGTCACTTATCTTAGTCTGACTGTTTCTAATTCTGCAAAATGGGAATAACAGCAGTGGCTACTCAGGGTCATTGGAAATAGACTTCAGTAAAGCCTGGAGCCTTTACCTGGCACATAATAATCATCCAATGAAAATTAGTTACTTTTTATTGTAAATAAGTCCTTTGAAGCCTTTCCTGACTCTTGATAGCTTTGACGTTGCTCTAGATCTAATGGAACTGACTTAAATTTAAGACCAACTGTTAGGCCCATGAGGGTAAGGTGCTGGCTTCCGTCCTACAGGTTTGAGGTCATGACGCTCCACAGACACTTTCTCTCCTCACAGACACCATCTCTAAAGGCTGCAAGTCTGTGGTCTCATGTGTGGCTCATTCGTGAGCACCTGCTGACTCAAAAATGATACACTTCTCAATTGAATAAACTTCGAAAAATAAAAAGAAAAGCAGGTATGCATGACCAATCATAGCATTTAAGTTGGTGCCACTTCATACAAAGTAAGACTCAAGAAATCCAGAGCCCTGATCCTTTAGGGGTAGGAGGGGAGGGGAGTTCCCATAAATGGCCCCCTACAATTCCAATCTCTGTTCCTGTTTTTCTCTGGACCCCCTAATTTTGAGATTTAACTGACATAGGACATTGTCATATAAAGGCTACAGTTGATTTGATATACTTACATGTTACTAATATGTCCTTACTTTCATATAATTACCATTTCTGTTTTTGTGGTGAAAACACCAACTCCTCTCTTGGCTCATATAATTAACATTTTTGCCCTGCTTTTTGTTGACCTTCCACATTACTTCCCATCCCTGTCAAACAACTAAAAAGAACATTTAAAGCAGGTCATTGCAGTTTCTAGTCTTTTTGAAATAGGCCATTCTCACAAGGGGTGCAGCCTTTATGAAAAATTGCAACCCCAGATTATCCAGCAATACCACTGCTAGATAGTTACCCAAAAGAATATGAAAACACTAATACAAAAAGATGCATGCATTTCTATGTTCATAGCAGCATCATTCACAATTGTCAGATCACAGAAGCAACATAAATGTCTAATGACAGACAATTGGATAAAGAAATTGTAGAGTATATACTCAATGGGATATTATTCAGCTATTACAAATGTAAATGGGACATTTTGGAACAAAATGGAGGTGATTATACTAAATGACACAAGGTAGAAAGTGAAAGATATACCAGTTGGTTTCACTCATTTGTGGAATACAAAGAAATGTAAATAACCGAGGAAAACAAGATAGCACAGCAAAAATTCTTAGACTCTGCAAAACATACTGGTCACCAAGAGGAATGGCAGCAGGGAGGGAGGAGTGTCGGTGGCAGGGGAGTGAAGCATATGCACATATAGAGGGGGGTAAAGTTGCATCCTCCAAATTACATAGTTTAATGGCTGATAAATTAGTAAAAGAAAACCAGGCCATTGCATTAGTGGCAATGTGGATGGAGCTGGGAGGAATTATGCGAAACAGAGCAGAATAAGTCAAAAGGAAAAAGATAAACATTGGATGGTTTCACTTAAAGGTGGAATATAGGGAACCCAACAACAGATCAGGAAAACGTCAAAACTAGCAAGAGACCGCTGATCTGAGGCCTCTAGCAAGGGAGGGAAGAGCAAGAGGAACAGTGGAGATGGATCTCGGGGGTTTTGGTGGTGGGAGAAATACGGGGACCACTCCTGAAGGGAGAAACCAAACACTGTCCAAAAATTAACAATGGTGAGAGAAAATAAATACATTTAATAAAAACAAAAGAAAATTGACCCTTGCTTTCCCAACCTATTTAGAGGTCAGTGATGGTCCCCAGCTCACAGCTCATGGATGTGTAGAATGGAGAGACTGAGGATGGTCGACAGCAGCTTCCTGGGAGGAATCTGAGTGAAGAGGGTGCAGAGCCGAGATCTTGTGGTTTTCCCTCTATGGCAGGCAGCCCGTGCTCCCCACTACTCTTGCCCACACCCCTGCTGCCTGCTCCCCATCATAAAGCTGTAGTTCTGGTCCTAGCCATCTCCCATGTGCCACGACAACAGATGTGCACGCACAGCAGACAGGTGGGGCAGGCTGGGTGAACCCCCAGGCCTGACTGGCAGGCCAGGTGAACACGGAAGGCCTCGGGCTGTTCACAGCGGGGCATGGAGACCCTGCATGAGGACCTCCTTGCCGGCCCATAGGAAACCAGAGCGGAACTGAGCTCCCCCACCAGGCACGAGCGGGGCTCTGATCACTCTAAGCAAAGTGTCACCCTCTGTTACAGCAGCCGTCTGTCCAGAGAGAAGAGAGGAGGAAGGAGAACAGTGGCTTGGGTGTTACTAAGTCCTGTTGCTGAAGATCTTTGCAGTTAAGCATGGAGATTTGGTTTTCTTTTTTCCTTCTTTCTTTGCTCCCTTGTTTCTTTATTTTTGTAAATAACAGCCAGCTGTCAGTTAAAATACACATTCAGTTTTGCTTTTTGGGATTGATTTGAGGCTTATTTTGGCAAACTGGGCTCTGATCCCAGAGTCCTTCTTCTGCCTGGTGCCGTCTGTACAAAAAGACAAAATCCAAAACATCAGCAGGCATCCAGAAATGCATTCTACTCCTTGCCCCTTGGCAACACTTGCCTTCCAACCCCTACAGCTGAAAGGGTTAGCGTTAAAGATGACGGTGATTATGTTAACCAGATGAGGACTTTCTGGTGGGAATTCATTTGTGCAACTTGAAAGGTCAGAGGTAAATGCACAACTTCTGGAAGAGCAGACATTTTCAGAGTAAACAGGGCAAGCTGAGGATCACGCGATTCCCCGGGTGCTGGTGGCCCCTTGGAGAGCTGCAGACTCCCTGGGTGAGGGCGCACCCTGGCCCTGCTGGTGGAGGAAAGGAAGCGGAGGAGAGACTTGAAGGGCAGCAATCCAGCAGAGAGGGAGTGAGTGGAGGGGCCTCTGGCCTGAGGGGCCCTCTCCCTCCTGGAACCAAACTTGCAGACTGCCGCACCTCCAAGGGCAGACTGAGCTGATGTGAAGGGGACCGGCCCACTGAGAAGCAGCGGAGTCTTGTGGGCAGATGGTGCCCACAGCGGTGCTGGCCATCTGTGCTGCCCGACCTGCCTTCTGCCTTTCGGGCTGACCCTGGAGTCCCCATTAGGTGGAAAGGGGAGATCGTGAAGGGTGGAGGAATCCGGAGAAGGTAAAAAGAGGCTCCCTTGCATGGCACTGTGCTCTGAGCCAATCCTCAGCTGTGCCTTCTGATAGCAAGTACCCCCAGGGGAGAAACCCCCAAGGAGATAGCAAGTACCCCCAGGGGAGAAACCCCCAAGGACAGTGCTCTGTGATGCAGAGAAACCAAACACAAAGGTCGTTTCAGTTATGCTGAAAGGATGGGACCTTTGTTTTACAAAGTCTTCCATCCCAGCGTGGCCCAAGGGGGCTCATCTGGGGGCTTTGGAACAAAATCCACATCAAGATCCCAAAGCCACAGGACCTAAGGGCCTGGGGCTCCGGCCCAGGTGATTCTGACCGGCAGGTTCTGTCTAGAAAATGGGCTGGGGCTCCGTCACAGCTCTATTCTGGAGGTTTTTTTTTTTTTTTTTTTTTTTTCAGGTACTGCCAGCTTACTGGCCAGAGGAGGTGACTGTCAGCCAGGTGACTACTCCAGTGAGCTGGTCCACGCTTCCGACATGATCAGGTATGTGATCAGATAAACATGCGCACAGCCTGGGCATGTGAAGAATGAGCAGGCCTGGGAAAGCCATCCATCTCCTCGTCGTCCGTTTCCTTTACACCTACCCTGCCTCTCTCAAGCTGCTGAGAGAATCGACATGTGCACACTTTTGTAAGCGTGAAGTGTGTGGCCAGACATGCGTGATTTCATTCAGTTCCCTGCTCGAACCAGCTTTGCCAGTGATGATGGCCATTCTCTTGCTTTTCCCTGGACCTCTACTTTGAGTTACCCCACAACTCCAAGGCCTCCCCAAAGTCAAGTCACTATTGCACTGACTACAAAGTAGATGGTAATAGTAGTTGCTCTTTACAGTGAGACAGAAGTGGCTTCAATCCAGTTTCACTACTCCCAGCTACCTGGCTGTGGGCCATGTACTCTCTTCTCTAAATCTCAGTGTCCTCATGAACTGAAGTGGGGGTGATAACAGTCTCTTCATAGTGAGCTTGGGAAAGTTAAATGAGAAGATGTAAATAAAGTGCTTAGTAATGTCCAGCACTTAGTAACTGCCTAGTAGATATTAGGTAAATAATAATAAAAAAGTGGGGCCTTCCTGGTGGCACAATGGGTTAAGCAACGCACTATGAAGCAAACCGCAGCCACTGCAGCATGAGTTCGATCCCTGCTGCCGGCCAGGGAGGAGACCCACATGGCGCAGTAGACCTCTCCTGCCTTGCCTACTGCTCCCCTCAGCAGTGTATTTCAGTCAGCCTGCCTGTTCTGTTCCCCACTGTCTCTGGTGGATCCTCTCAGCTCTCCACACTTCTGGCTTGTACCCCAGTGTTTGTATGCATAAATAAATAAAATTTAATAATAATAACTACTAACAATATTAATAATTTAAGTCATTATTCATAAAGTAATCATTTAATTATATACTATAATCATTACCAATGACTAGTTATAAATCTCACTGATAATTATCAATAATATATTTATATACATGTTTATGTGTAACTCAATATGCATGTCAGAACTATGAAGGATCTGAGGTTTTCTGTGGCTTAAGAACTCACAAGTTAGGGCCTCCCTGGTGGCGCAGTGGGTTAAGCACTGCACTGTGAAGCATTGCGGCACAGCAGCGCGAGTTTGATCCTGGCCAGGGAGTTCGCTCCACTTGGCATAGCAGAACTCTCCTGCCTTGGCTGCTGCTCCCCTCAGCAGTGTGTTTCAGTTGATCTGCCTGTTCTGCTCCCCACTCTGTTTCTGGTGAATCCTCTCACCTCCCTTGACTCTGGCCTGTACCCCAGCTCTTGTATGCACAAATAAATAAATATTAAAAAAAAAAACAACTCACAAGTTAGTCTGATGTGGTTCCATAGATGCTGGCTAGCAGAAGATATAAAACTCCTGAATGAGAGACAAAGGACTTCATCACTCTCAGCACTGCAGAGGCAGGTGCTTCGTGATCACAGCGGTTCCCCCTGGGTCCCCAAATCCCACAGGGTGACAGGGAGCAGCGCTAGACGGATGTGCGCAAAGAGCAGGTGAACAGCCCTGCTGAAGAGGCATCAATCTTCCAACAAGCTGCTAGCAAGTCTGTCCAAGCTTTTCTCTGGCAGGAGGTGTTATCTTTTAACAATTAAGCTGACTTTGCATCTCTCCTATGTCGTTAAATGGTCTTTCCTGTGCGTTCAACCTCTGGTGTCTCTGCATGTCCAAATTTCTTCTTATAAGGGTACGGTCAGATTGGATTAGGGCCCATCCCAATCATTGTAACTTAATCACTTCTTCAAAGATTCTGTCTCCAGATACAATCCCATCCTGAGACATTGGGGGTTGGGATTTTAGCATATGAGTTTGGGGAGGATGAGATTCAATCCCTTACACTTTTCTGATATCCCTACGAATTTGCTTTCATGTCCCCTGCTGGGTGCCTTGGGGTCAGAGACTTGTTCTCTCACTGCTGAGCCCAGAACAGGGGCTGGCACACCTGGCAGGCACACCACACAAAATTGTCAAATCAACAAAAGGGACCCATTTCTGTTCAGCTGAAGTCCTCTTTTTGGGGTTAACTCACTCTGCTGGGAGATAAATCCTGAATGCACCTGAGAGCCTAGTCTCCACCAGGGCTGTTCTCCTCCTCAGCTGGATCCTTTCCCTTCTGTCATTCAAGATGGCAGCTCCGGGAAAGCTCCAGGCTCTCAAGGGCACTTCTCAAAGTTCTCACTCGTCTCCTCCACAGTGGTTCATAGGCCCCCTCCCATCACGTCCAGACCTGCCTGGTGTTCAGGGTGGTGCTGGCTCCAGGGCCCTGGGCTGGTTGGTCCTGGCCTCTACCCGGCTTTGTGCAACCTCCCATCCTGCTTATGGGCTGGTCAAGGCATCAGGCAGCCCCCACGTCCTCCTGCGGTGGCGTGCAGGGGGTGACACATGCATACGTCAGGGCTTGGAGACACTTTGGTCTAGAACCTCCGCCCCTCTCCTCCTCTAACACCATCTTGAACAAAGCGGGAAGTGGACGCTAGTCCAGACTGTCTGGCTTCCTCTCCTTAACTCACTTGCAGATGTGGGCAGCTTCACAGGAAACTCAGACCCAGCCTGGCACCATACTCAGTCATTTTTAATTTGTCTTAACCATTATTGGATTGGCCTAAAGCCCTTATGAAAGTGGTCTCCTTCCTAAGGCTGTACCGGGGGAGCCAGGAGCCAGCTTTCTGCTCAGGGATTTCCTGCCCCACATGTGTCATCTACTTTAGTGTTCCCTCTGGCCCTCATCCACCACAGGATTTCGGTCTTGAGAAGTAGAGAAGTTTCTCTCCTTCCCCTTCTAGTCTGTTGGGATTTCCCTCACTATCCTCCTTCCCTATTTTGAACTCAGGGAATGCTCTTTTTTTTCTCCTGGAGAAAAGACTTCCAGAAGAAGGGGGAAAGGGAAGAAGAGGAAGTGGGGAAAGAGAGAGAGATGGAGGATGGGGAGGAATGGGGAGAGAGGGAGAGGAAGAGGGAGGAGAGAAGGAGGATGAGGAAGAGGGTGAAGATAGGGGGAGGGGGAGAAGAAGAGAGGGAGCCAGAAGGAGGGAAGGAGAGAGAGAGGAGGTAGAAGGGGAGGAGAGAGGAGAGGAAGAGCAAGGGAGGGAAGGGGGAGAGAAGAGAAGGTGGGGGAAGGAAAAAGGAGGAGAAACAATTGTGGGGGACCAAGAGGAAAATTTCTCAGTTGGTATTTTGAAAACAGCTCCCGCTTCACATTCCACTGATGGAAACTCCCCCGTGTCCTGGTTGCTAAGGGTGAAGTCAGCACGCAAGAGTGGCTGGAGCCCTGACTTCCTTCTGTAACTTTCCCTTCTGCACCCCAGACAGCTCTGTGGGCAGCTCAGGCGTGGACATCAGGCACCATCCAATTCCAACCACTTCAGTACTGGGGTGTTTACGCCCCACCCCCTACACTCTACATGAGGCTTGAGGGGTGGGCAGTGACCACCTCTGGCCCTTAGGAACATGCGTCCCAGAACAGAGTGGAATTCCACCCTATCCTATCGTGTGCCACATGAGCAAGGGGGAGCCACTTTATCCAGACCTTTCCCTTTCAGTCAGTGATCAAAAGCAGATTTTATGTGAAATTTCACAAATTGTAGACAATAAAGAACCATTGCTCTTGACCTTGTCCTGCTCTGGACTTCCCACCCTTCAACACAAGTCTGGTGGGTTGCTATGGCCAGGTAAGGTCTCACCAGTCTTTCTAGAACATTCCCCACTCCACCCCTTGGGCAGGTGTCCCACTGAAAGAAAATCAAGAGGTCCTATTGTTTCCTCTTGGAGAGGCTTTTGGTCAGTGGTCACCACAGCAGGAGGAACCCCTGGGCAGAGCGCTAACCTTCTCTAAGATACCCCCTTACTGTGGGACTGGAAGAGTTGGCATGAAGGTGTGGGCTGGCATTGGGCACACCGCATGCTATGGTACCACAGCGTGCCTGCCACATGGGGCAGAATCTATAACCCCTGGCTTTGAAAAAGTCTCTCTTGTTGGTTCATCTATAGTTTAAAAAGAGATGACTACCTTGTGAGGGAAGAGTGCATTTGCAATTTTACTCCATGCTGTTGCCCACACAAGCCGGGCTTGTGGCAATGAAAGGGACACCCTTGGCTGTGTCCTGTGCCCTGGTCGCCTCCAAAGGCCAGCACCACCTTTGTAACTATATAGACAGACTTCACAGATCTTGGACTTGGAAAGTCATTTTCATCCTAAGTAAGCTTTGTGAGTGAAGGAGCATGTGACTTGAACCAGACTCCCCAGTGTGGGGAAATGGAAAGCAGACAATGGTTTGTCACTCAAGCGAGCAAGCATGGCCCCAGGCTTGCCAGGCATAGTAAGGAAACTTCCTCTTTCCCCAACATGATGCATAACCCTGAGGCTTCCCTTTGACGTCAAATACCAAGAAATAAATGCCACATAAAACATCTTGCAGACATCACCACTTAGCGGAAATCAAGTCCAGTGTGTCATGTTAACAGGAATGTACTATGAATAGCACAGTCTGTGAACACTGGGCTTGGCAGTCTGAGCTTTCCCTACACTACAAAAGGCTGGATGAGATGGTTTTAAATGCTCGGCCCACCACAGGAAAGGCAAGCATTTAAAACACATTGGGGAAAAGGAAACCCCTAACCTTACACTTACCAAAGCTGCCTATCTGGGACACTGAGCACATTTTCCCAGAGATATAACGAAATGATGAGAACAGCGATAAGTTCCAGGCTGCCCTCAGCGGTCACCTCAGTACACCAGGAGCTGACCCCATCAGTGGGCATCCTTGTCAAGGAGGAGGTCAGTAAGTCAGCACCGTTACTGGGGACACTGGGGAAGGTCCATACCCAACCTGCTGTGGTGGCTGCAAACCAACCAGTCAGGCCGAATACATCTTCGTTTCGCCCTCTGGAACTCACATGTAAAGACCAGTGGGTCAAATGAACAGAAAATGACGTGGATGGTGCAAGTTTTTCTTTCATTTGCAATCTGATGGGAACTTGTGGGCACTTGCAAGAAGTTTAGTGACCGATGTCCCACTTCTCTGCAGTGCTCACCCTCACTGGAAGGCAGGGCAGGGGGCTTGCTGGATGCAGATGTATACAGTATAAGTCCCCACCACACCTGGCTGTAATAAATGTCCCCTTCCTTAGTTTTTAAAACCTAACAAACTGGGTCCACTCCTGTAATAGAAAGGACCAGAAAATCGATGCTAGGTATATAGTGGGGGGCAGTACCCCTCCATTCCCAGGGTGATATGGAGAAATTGTTTGAATTTATGGTGTCAAAGATTTGTTGCTTGCAAGTATAATAGCAGTACTAGTAATTACATAACTGTCATTGTTGTAGAGATTCATAGGAGCCCTTTATAATAGTCCTCTGATGGAACTGCAACCATTATCCCCTTTTACCAATGGGGAAATTGAGACACAGGACTTCTACAGTAGGCAGAGCCTGGGCTCTTAGCCCAAACCTCGCCTAGATGTCTTTCATCTGGCTGTTCCTGGGTTACATCCTTTGGGGGGAAAAAAGTGATCTAGTGAGTTAAATGTTTCTCTGAGTTCTGTGATCTTCTCCATCAGTATCCTCCAGTCAATTGTTAACTACTTGAAGCACAGGCAGCCACCTGACCTTGTAATTGGTGTCTGTCTATTGGGGTGGGGGCCATCTCATTGGAGGGAGCCCTTGCCTTGAGTGATCTGACATTATCTACAGATAGAATGAGTTAGAACTGAATTGAATTGCAGGACACCCAGCTGGTCTCCAGGGATTATTTGGTGGCATGCAGATCTTCTGCCGCTTTCATCCCCTTCTGCCACAGGCACACAAGAACATTGCCAGTAGGTGCAGAACTTTGGGTCCATTTCCACAGCTAAGCCTGGGAGGGTGATCAGATTCCCAGGCACATTTGCACCTAAAGGCAAGACTGCTTGAAGGCACTTGAAGAAAGCTCTGTTCCTTGCTCATGAACATGTGTGGCTTGCAGTCCCATGAGGAACCTTGACTGTGACCAAGAGAGCATAGGTCATGCCCTCGTGTGCAGCTCTGCACCAGCAGAAGTCATCCTGTCCTATGGGAGGGTTTCAAACTGAGCTGGTGAAACCTCTGGCTATGCAGGGGCCAGGGCCTGGGCCCTGGCTTGAAATCTCGGCTTGAATCTTGCACGAGGACAAAGGATAAAATCTAAACTCAAAAGGGTGCAACGAAGACCAGGGCAACGTTCCAGGGATCTCTGTCATTAAAAATAGGAAGCATTTCCAAGACTTTTTCAAGTAGGCATCTCCAAATAAAAGTAGGTTTTCAAAACACCAGCCTTGTTGAAAGAGTTTCCAGCATGGCCCATTGGCCTTCGTTTGGGAAATGAACCCGCCCTTCTTGCCTCCAAAGCATGGGCTTCAGACAGTGTCTGGTGGGGCTTCTGGACTCAGACTCAGACTCAAGCAGGAGTCGGAACCTGCAGATGCCACTGCAGATGCCAGTTGTTCCCACTGGATAGATTGGCAGGGTGACCAGTTGTCCCATTTCCCTGGCACTAAATTTGAGAATGTCCCAGCCAAACTGGGATGCATTGGCCACCCTAATATGAAACGGAGACAGAAACACCTCCACCTCAGCTCCCACCCATCCCAATCCCTGGACACAGCCCTAAGACTTGGTCAAGATCACGGAGGTCCATTTCCATCACATGTCTCTCAATACTTTGTCTTAGCTTTAGCAAAAATCCTTTGCCAAATTACACCTTGTTGCTAGTAGGACTTTTGGCCAAAAGACAACATAAAACTCAAGTTCTAATTTTACTTTTCTTAAGAAAAACATTTTTATTACCCACCCTGATGAATGGGACACACTCAAGCATTATGTGTTTATGGGGCACTGGGAATTTGTTATCAAATATTTCATTGTAGTTTTATTACCAACTAAACAGAGAAAGGGATACAGAAATGTAGGGGGCAGGAAGCCTTCTGCTGGGTTTGGGATCTGAATACACTTTACTTATTATTCCCAAGGCCCTGCTGTCTGGATATTCTGGTTGCATATTTCTTGTCCCTGGCCTGGGGACTTGACTGCCTTCCAAATTGTTGCTGTAATTTATGGATTAAAAACTTTTTCCTCTGGCGGACATTGTTTGATGTGCTGTGTACAAGTGCTCTGTTTTGTTTATCATTCAAGACTCACGAAGCCTGGCATGTTTATCTTTCGTGAAGGAGCCTGGCTGGACAGGGACAGGACAAACCCAGGCAGCGGAGCTCAGTCTGACTCATCACTGCCCTCTCAACTTTGACTTTGTTCTGTTCCTCACCCTGCTTCCAAACCCCAACTATGGATCTCACCAGACAGGCCAGGGCGCTTTGTGTCCTTCCGAGCTAATGTCCACTCTTTTGCTTGTTACTTCTAAAACTGCATTCATTTGGGGAATAAGATTCATTTTTGTGTCTGTGTAACCAAAACTAAATGGTTAAATTGTTTTCAGACCTAAAGAGCACAAGAGAATAACAAAAACAAAAATGTATCTGACCTTCAGAGGTTGCATTTATAGATGTAGAAATAACAGCTGCATTTGACTCCAAGGCTGGCTGGAAACTGAGAACGCAGAGAGAGGTGGGACTTCCCAGCGGAGGGGCAACTTGGAAAAATAGCATGCTCCTGGGCTCGGTTATAAATAGTCTTTTCTAATTGGTTTGAATTGGTGGGACTCCCACTTGGTCCCACGGTCACTGCAGCTACTATATACTTACTTCTTCTGTTCTTTGGCCCTTGTCTCCTGAAATGCTACTTTCTTTTGTCTCCAAAAGGCTGCAGACATCGTAAGTTCCAAATAACTAAGTCAAAGGTATAAACAGTTGGGAATACAACGCTGTGACAACCAGTCATGTCTCAAGTTAGGGAAAGATTCTGCTCCTCTGTGGGCCCCTAAACCTCTGGCTCTATTTAGAAGCACCTTTGCCCATTGTCCCTCCAGACGGAGGAGCAGGATGGGGTGGGAGATGCCACCTGTGCAACCATGGATTCCTGCACTTGCCCAGTTTACCCATAGCCTGAGCCTGCTTTGTCTTGCAGACAAAACCAGGCAAGACCAGCTGAGACTAAGGTGGAGGGAGAAGTAAGAGGGTGAAACCGCACTTCACTGCCTTTGTGAAAGCATACCCGTCAGGACAGGTCTGGTCAAGACCAAACTTGGAAGGGAAAGGGATTTTTTTTGGGAGGGTCTAGTTGGTGACGGCTCATAAACAAAAACTTAAGAGAAACAGTTGGTAAAAGGAAATGAGTTCCTGGGAACCTGCCTAGTTCTTTGACATTCTACTGACACAGACCCCTCAACTTCTCCCCTTCCTTAGTCCTGCCCCAAGTAGTCCTGCCTGTCCGCAATTCAGGGAGAGGGTTTTGAGACAAATGGTCTGCCGTGTCCTCACTTGCTGGCTCCTGCTTATACCTCATTTCCTTTTGCCATCTGTTTTCTCTTGAGTTTTTATGTATAAGCAGTCAGCTGTCAGGCCCCCTGAAAATCCTGACCCTGAGGTCTTAGGCAATGGAGCACCACAAACACCAACAGGTGCCCTTCTCCTTAGACTAATGATATATGGCGCCCTGGGTGGGGGTTGGGGTGAGGGTCTTGTGAAAGTGCAGATTCTCATTCAGTAGGTCTGGGGTGGGATGTTTTGAAGCTGAAGCAGATTTGATTCTGAATTTGTTACAAATATGCACAGACAGAAGCACTGGACAGTGGGCAGAGCCATGACAAACTAAGAGGCAACGAGAAGACTTTGCTCAGATCATCCAGTGTAGGGGAGTCTCTTTCATTCCTTCTCCCCTCACAGGTTTGCACACTTTCCTGCAGCAGCGAATCACAGGGCTTGCAGGTTCTGTGGTCCTAAGTGCTTTTCACCTCATGGATCTTTGCCTTGATTGCCAGGCTTTATACACGTAGCCCCGAGGCTAAAGACAGGGTGGCACTGTGTACCTGCCACTGCAGCATGGCTGACATTCATAATCCACTCCATATCCACCACCAAGACACACATCTCCACCATAGACCACTGAGTCCCATAAACCTATTGGCTTTCCCACCCCTAGCTTCCCCTCTGGTAGCCTCAGTTTTATAGTCAGATTTCTAGGGTTTGTTTTGGTTTGGTTTTGTAATTATTTCCACATATGAGTGGAACTATCTGTTCTTTGTTCCTTCTCCTTCTGACTTATTTAGCTTAGCATAATCCCCACCAGTTCCATCCATATTGTCACAAGACAATGAGACAGTGCTATGACAGACTATAGCAAGGCTATAGCCTCAAAGGATAGTGGCCAGTAGGGAATAGACAGGTCATTGTTCTGGGCACTTCTCCTGTGTGCATGATAGCAAGATCACTTAGGCTCAGGGAACAACAATGGGGTTTAATTAAAAAAACAGGTGAAACAAAGAGTTCATAAGGCCACAGATGGCTGGCTATCTCACCCCAGTTAGTGTCCACAGTGTCCAGAAGTCCTAAACAAAAGGTCACTCACCCAAGATGGTGCTGTTCCTCAACGAGGGCCTAAAGCTCATGGCAGCCGGCAGGCAAAAGGCCAGGGTCCAACTATCCGCAGCTGGAGGTGCCCACGGGCACCTGAGATGATACTGCAGCAGTCCCAGCAGCAGTTTGGAGGTCAGGACAGACAGCACTGGATGCTGGACCAGATGAAGGCAGCAGCAGTGGGAACATAGTGCTGGACATTCAACAGCCCTCAGCAGTGACCCAGACACAGAGTGCCGGTCACCGTCAAGGGTGCTGGGCAGTGCTGGCCAGTAGTGCTGCCCAGTAGGGCTGGTCACCCAGTCATTAGGAGGTGGTAGTGTCAAAAACACCAGCATTAGAGCTCTTTGTGAGTCGTTGGCCCACAGCAACAAGAAACAGCATTTGGGACACTAGGCCTGCAGCATTTGGTGCTCCTTTCAGGCAATTCCAGGAGCAGGTGTGGCTGGCTTGGGCTCTGTGAAGCTCTTCAGCTTCCCTTCTTTCCTTGGAGGCTGGCTGCTAGATGCTTCTTTCTTCAGAGGCTAGGAACATTCTCTTCTTTCCTCAGGGGGTAGAAACAACATCCTTTTCAGAGTCAATGTGTGAGTTCCAAGCTGGTGCCTGCCAGCCTTATAGCCTCTTTCAACAGCCACCCCCCCTCACCCCCCCCACTCCCGCCCTCTCCTAGCAGTCCTCCAAGTCTGATTGGATCATTTCCAACCATATGGTTGATTGAATCATTTACTGATCAGCTTGTAGCTTACACCTGATCCATCCATACAAACCAGGCACTAAATCCATGGGTTTCTACTGCCTGCAGCTGGAGAAGCCCATATTGATGGAGCTGGCCCCATGGGGCCCCAGGGTCTGCATGCCCCAGGGTGATGCAGTCATCCACCTTCCTGAAGTTTGAGCTCTGGGGGGAGGAGGCACTGATGGGGGCTATAAAATGCCCATCACCTGCTGTGGCTTGCACAGCCCGCAAGCCATGTTCTGGGGCCAGATACCACAGCCTCAGGGGGATTCAATAAAGTTTATCATTTTATGCATCATGGTATATGTACTACATCTTCTTAATCCACTCATGTGTTCTTGGGGGCTTAGGTTGCTTCCATAACTTGGCTATTATAAACAGTGCTGCAAAGAACATAGTCTTCAGAAATATATTTGGGACTCAGCGCCAATGGCAAGGGGATCAAAAGCAAAAAGAAATAAATAGAACCACATCAAATGAAAATGTTTCTGTGCAATGAAAGAAACTATCATTAAAATGAAAAGATACCCTGCAGAATGGCAGAACATATTTGTACATCATGCATCTGATGTGGGGTTAATATACAACTATTCATACAACTTAACAAGAAAACAAAAAACCCAACAAAAAAATGGGCAAAGGTGCCAAATAGACACTTATCCAGAGAAGACATATGAATGACCACGTGGCGCATGAAAACATGCTCACCATCACTAACCGTCGGAAATGCGATTCAAAAGCACAGTGAGAATCTGCACGTACCCAAAAGACCAGACATTCTGCATTTCTTACCAGATCTCTGAGGAGGGTGGTGACGTTGCTTGGAAACTACATTGTGAGCCAAAACAGAATTGACAATGACAGACGCCAGGATGGAGGGGCCAGGGTGAAGTTAACACTCAGACTCTTCATAGGACTCCAGTAGAATTGCAGTCTATCATCATCCTTTAGCTGGTGCACTCTACAAATGTGTGAGCTTCAGTTTCTTCACTAGTTGGTATTTTCCAACCATCATACATCGACTACTCCCTAAATTGACCCTAAGTATTAGTCAAAAAACAGCTTCAATATTAATAGACATAACTTGAATAGAAAATATCCTACCTAAAGCTATCTCACATACTCAAATAAAAGCTTCAATTCTAGTATCAAATCAAAAAGGACTTGTAAAACTATACTTATATGACATAAAAATTAATTATATGACATAAAAATGTTTAGACTCTTTCGAAATCCAGACTTATTGCCTTACATTGTCCCTTTTTCTTTATTTATCCCCATGATTTTTTCAAATCCAAATGACTTTGTTGATTTAATAAATAAATAATATGATATCCCCTTGTATAACTGCACCTTAATTTATTCGGCTGTCCCTCTGTACAAGGGGTGGGGGAAACCTTTAGTGTGGCTGAGATTTATCATTGGAGGTTTTCATTAGCATTCACATCTGAGCACTGACATGACCAAAAAGTCACAGCAAAGGCTTTGGGTTGGCTGTTCACTCGTTCCTGCTCCTGTTTCTACGAGTGGCTCTGAAGGACTCCAGGCCGCCTCTGAGCATGTGCGGGCTAGACCAGTGTGAGGAGGGGCACATGCCAGTGTTACTCCAGCTGGTTGGCCGACACCAGGCATTTCCCAGGAGGAAATTCATGAAGGGGCTGTTTAGAGAAAAAGTTCTAGACTCACACCAATATCACGTGCTGAATAATAAACAGGGGCATGACTTCAGCCCTCTGTCTCCTCCGTCATCTGCTACCCTCTCTTCTTTTCCTAACAGGAACATTCTCAGTGCCTCTGACTTCAATATTCTGATGATTCTCTTACTTGGGGGTCCAGATCAGGCCTTTCTTGGAAGTGCCAGCATTTACTAGGTGGTATTAATTCCAGGATCTTCTCGCAAGTGATCATGGTCTCTGAATTCTGCACAACTTAGAAAAGCCAAAGTCAAGTAGCTGCCCCGTGGGCTTGTCTATTTGGGTCCATTTGCACGGTCCCAAAGGCTGGACGTTGAGAGCAGGTCTTGATGGCTGGGCAATGAGAGCAACAACTTCATCATTCTCCTCAGTATCTCTAGGCCTGTTTGTGTCCTTTGCATTTCCAACTAAATTTTAGAATCTGCTTGTCAGGTTCCACCAGAAAACAAAACCCTGCTAGGGTTTTGTTGATTTGCATTGAATCCATAGATGAAATTAAAGAGAATTCAAACATAATGTTGACCCATCCAAACTATGAAATGGCATTTCCCTCCATTTACTTAGTGCTTTTTAAAATTTTCAACAAGTTTTATAATTTTCAGTGAAGAGGTGTTGTGCAGCTTTTCTTAATTTTTCCACAGGCACTTTTCCCCCCTAATCATTAGAAACAAATCAGTTTTCTTTTATAGAGTAGCCTGGATTCTATCTCCAAAAGTCTTGCTTTTGTGAATTTTTCTTTTTCTTTAAATTATATATCTATAAAAATATAAATTTATATTTATATAGATATTTAAGTTATATATATGAAAATGGGGTGTGAGAGCTACAGCAAGGAGATGGTCTTTTCTGTTTAGCACGATGGACCTTACATTTTAAACCTTCACACTCATCTTCCTGGCACCTGCAAAACAACGAGCAGCTCTATGAAGCAGAAAAGTTTTTTTCAAACACGGCAATTTTTAAAACTAACACTTAAGAATTTCAGATGCGGGCCTCCCTGGTGGTGCAGCGGGTTGAGCGCTGCACTGTGAGGCCTCTGTGGCACAGCAGCGCGAGTTCGATCCCCGGCCGGGGAGGGGACCCATATGGCACAGCAGACCTCTCCTGCCTCGCCTGCTGCTCCCCTCAGCTGTGTATTTCATTAGATCTGCCTGTTCTGGGCCTCCCCTGGTGGCGCAGTGGGTTAAGCAACGCACTACGAAGCAAATCGCAGCCACCGCAGCACGAGTTCGATCCCTGCTGCCGGCCAGGGTGGGGGACCCACATGGTGTGGCAGACCTCTCCTGCTGTGCCCGCTGCTCCCCTCAGCAGTGTACT
>JAGFMF010011791.1:1494669-1618596 GCA_019455555.1 Galemys pyrenaicus | reverse complement strand
CCGCTCTCTGTGGTGAATCCTCTCACCCCCCTACACCTCTGGCCTGTACCCCAGTGCTTGTATGCATAAATAAATAAATCTTTAAAAAAAAAAAAAGATCTGCCTGTTCTGCTCCCTGCTCTGTCTCTGGTGAATCCTCTCACCTCCCACAACTCTGGCCTATACCCTCAGCTCTTATATGCATAAATATATAAATCTTTAAAAAAATAAGAATTTTAGATGCATCGTAGAAGCAAAAGGCCTTGCAAACACAAATGTGAACTTTGAAGTGTATCCTCCTGTAACAGCCTCCAGTGTCCCTGTGCCCTCATGGTTAACCCCTTCTCCAGCGTGGAAGCCGCCCTGGCGTGCAGCAGAGTGTGGGGAAGTTTGCTCCTTGGTCTTGTGTTAGGATAAGCAAGGCCGGGACTTTCCACCTCTGTAGAGGGCAGCAACTCCCATCTTCTCAGGGAGGTCATGGTCCAAACAGAAACAAGGTTATGAATGAAATTTCCTGTGCAGGCAGTGGCATGCCAGTAGAGGCCAGCTCCGCAGGATTGCTGAGCCTGCAGAGGCCATAAAGTACCTGGAACCCCTCCCCAATACCTAGGGTGTTAGATGAGTTGAATTTCAATGTCTACATACAGTTGGATGGAAGGGAGGAAAATAATTTTCCTTTCTTCTTCTGAGTTCTTGGCGGAGACCCCTGTGATCAAAGACAGATTAACAGAAGAGAAATGAGCAATTTATTTAGGTGTACCCAGGGAGAAATGGGTAACCCAAGGAGGTGATTTAGAACTCTGGCTTAAATGCATCTTTGGCAAAAAATATAAATTGCGGACAGGACAAAGACAAGTGGTTTTAGGTTTCCAGGAGCAGAGATAGAGGCTAACAAATAAAACATGTCTGCAGATTCTACTGTGTGGACTCCTGGCTGATAGAATCTCAAATTACCTCTGGTGATTAACTTTTGTGCATTCTGGTGGATAGAGAGGAAGAATGTCTTGGAAAATTTATGTCCTGAGTTTGGGAAAATGGAGAGAGGGACAGGGAGCTTTTCCTTATATCTGCGTCTTCTCAGTTGCTTTTAACACAGAATAATCCTTATTACAAAGTGGCAGATTTGGGGGTGCATACTCTGGCCCTCTTCATGGGTATGTGACCTGGAGTGCAAGGGTGTTTTATGGAGACACAAACTGGGAATTGTTGGCCCTGAGGCGGTGTGGCAGGTTGGAAAGATGGTCCCTGAAAGACATCTGTGTCCTGCTTTGGACCCTATGAACATCACGGTCCATCACGCATGGGTGTGACGACCTGAAGGATCTTGGGAGAAGGAGTTGTTCCTGGACCACAGGTTTGATAGAGATGGGAGGAGGGGGATATACACACATGGGCAGGAGGGGCAAGTGAAGATGGAGCGGGAAGAGCTTGGAGATGTCAGTCTTGAAGACAAGTCATGTGGGGCACAAGTTGGAATTCTGGAAGCTGGTGGGTGCTGGAAGAACACAAGAACATGTCCTTCTAGGGCCCTTGGAGGGACTGCCCTGCACACACCTTGAATTTGGCTCCATGACACTGATCGGGACTCAGTACCTCCAGAACTATGAGATCATGAACTTTTGTTTTCTGCTGCCAAGTGTGTGGTAATTTGTAAAAAAAAAAAATCCACAAACTATAATGCAGTAGCATGTGACAAAAAGATACCAGTGGTGGCTACCCAGGGAAGGAGGCAAGCTCAAAAGAATATGGGTTGGCCTGGCCCAGAGGAGAACAGCAAGTGAATTTAATGTCCATGTGGTTGTAAGGACAACTCTTGTTTCTATTTCCTATTTTGCTCACTGGGCCATGACAATGCAGAAAGAGTGAAAAGGAGCACTGACTTCCCCTCACCTTTGGCAAATCTACTGTAACCACCTTTGACTTGTAGAAAATACCCCAAGGGGTAATTTCTATGTTTGCAAAAAACTGATGCTTTGCATATTTCCTCTCTAGGTACAGGCATTGTCAAACAACATGGAAAGCAGGTGGTTACCATATTCTCACCCAGCGGTACAGGGAGTTCTCAAACAATCAAGAAGGTGGTTCTCCAACATCCACTTTTATGTCATTCTGACTTACCTTCCTGAGCATTCACACTGGAGAAGCTAAATCCTAAAAAATGGATGGGCAGGGTAAGACTGAGTAAGAGGTATTGAGCCCTCAGCAGTGGAATAGAAATGGCTAATTTTTGTCTAAATAGTAATAATAAATGAAGCAATTAGTTTAAGCATTTCTTCTTCTCTTGAAATTCCCCAAGAGACTCCACCTTGCCAATCCTGAACTTTCCTTTTCTATAGGAGGAGAAAGCAGGAACAGGGTCGGCATCCTGGATCTGAGCTCTGACTTGGGCTTTCTGAAGCAGAGGCACATGGTGAAAGATGAACTCCTAAACGTTTTTTGAATTGCAAATAAGAAATAGCCAGTGGAAGGAAAAGCTATCTGAGGAAGCAAATGTCCTGTTGCCTTGAATGATACCAGCACAGCACCACCCTCCCTCTCCTCCCAACCTGTCCAGGACAATGTGGTCAGGTCCCCAGAATCCTGCTCTTCCCTCCTGGACCCCCCAAATGGCTTTTTTTCCTGGGCGTTCAGACTTCAGTTCACTACATTTCCTCTTCTAGAGGTTCCTGGCGTCAATACTCTCCCTCCTGCTCCCTACAGGTGAAGGGCAGAGCCTTTTGCACCCCAGCCACCTGTCCAATCCTGCCCCCTGCCAGCTCTGCCCTGCAGCCAAGCCTGGGCAGGCCATTTGCTCTCAGCTGCCCACAGCCCTGCTTACCATCTCCTGCTGGTTTCCTCTCCTTGATCTTCTGTCTGGTTATTGTGGAATAGGTGTAGGATACGGGTATGGGTATAAGCAGGACTTCAATAAGAAATGAGTCTGCAGAAAAGGTACAAGGTAGCAAGAGATACAAAAAATTTAAACACTGACAGTTACTGATGGTGGGTGTTCCCCTTTACAACCCATAAAATTGGTCACTTTTGAAAATGATATCAAGCAGTTGTTTTTATACCTAACTCAAGAGACAGACATCATAGGCCTGAGATGAGTAAGTAAAAAGAGAAGTGATGGTTCTGGACTTCCACTTCTGGGAAGATGGAGCAGACCTTTTTCCTCTTCCCCCTACTAAGTATAACTAAAACCCACGGGCATTTTCTGTAAAAGGAACTAAAGACTCTGTGGTGGAGAAAAGGAGCAGACCAGCTCAGGAGCTCAGGAGGAAGAGCCATGAGGTGGTGAATTCTCTGGAATTACTCTGCAGCTCATAAAATCTCAGTCCTAGGGCTGTAGATGCCAGGACTTTGGAAATGCCAGTAGCTGTAGACAAATGCTCCAATTCCCACCCCAACCCCCGCCCCCTGAGATATAGGACCACAAAAGGGGCAGCCTTGTAAGACAGAAATTTTGAGACAAGAATGGTTCTAGCCCAGACATATAGATATCCCAGAGAGAGCCATGGCCCAGCCCCACCCTCAGGAGGGCTGAGCAGGGAGCTCAGACTACAAGGGCAGGATGGGAGGGGTCAGTAACAGGAACCCCCAGCCCCACTCACTCTGGTATCTACCAGTGAGGATTATGTGGGGAGACTGGGCTCCCCACTGGGAGAGGGTGTCAGAGGTCTGAGCAGAGTTGGGGCCTTTATCATCTACCATGGGAAATGAGGAATCTCCCTTGTGAGATCTGGGGAGACCTAGAGGAACCCAGACCCCTGCCCAGCACTGATGAGAATATACCCCACTTCCTTCCTCTGCTGGAGTATTGTCAAGGGAGGCTTCCACCTATACCTTGGGTCTCATAACCTAATACCTAAAAGAACCCCGTTTGCATAAAAATCATTCCTCACACCCACCTGGAAAGCCTGGACTTGCTAGGAACCCCACTGAGGGCACAGGGGCTCTGACGTTGCGAGAGGACCAGTAAGCGTATGCTGGGGGACTATCAAGAAGGAAGAACAGGCCTCTCTGGTGGCGCAGTGGGTTAAGCAACGTATTATGAAGCAAACCACAGCCGCTGCAGCACGAGTTCGATCCCTGCTGCCGGCCAGAGACGGGACCCACATGGCGCAGCAGACCTCTCCAGCTGTGCCCGCTGCTCCCCTCAGCAGTGTACTTCTGTTGATCTGCCTGTTCTGCTCCCTGCTCTCTGTGGTGAATCCTCTCATCCCCCCACACCTCTGGCCTGTACCCCAGTGCTTGTATGCATAAATAAATCTTTAAAAAAAAAAAAAGAAGGAAGAACAATGGAGAAAGTAAAACGATGGGTTTTAAAGGTAAAACCCTTTAACCTTCTGTGGAGTGAGAAGTCCAAGTCTGTCCTACTGGTCTTTCCTGTGATTCTTCTGACATTTCCGGTCACTTGATGTGTGCGGGCTTTTCCCACACCAAGCAGTCCTGCACCAGCAGTTGGGGGTCCTGTAATCTGACTCAGTGCTGACAGCAGGGTGGCCAAGTGTAGATGGCCCTTCACATGGGATGCTCGCTGCTCCCGAGGACACCCACTGGGCAGGCGTCCATCCAGAAGAGCAAGGCAGACCCACTGCCTCCCTGCTGGTGCCGGGGGACGTGGCAGCCAGTGACAGTCCAGTTCCTGAAGACGCAAATTCCATCCAAGCTTTCCCACTGCTCCCATGCTCCACCCCCACCCCCAAACTTCCCTGGAGCTGGAGTGCAGGAGGGACATACACACCTCAGGGGGAGCCAGCTGCTTGTGCTCTGATGTAAGGGCTTAGCCCAAGTGTTATCCTTGTCTCCCTGTGGGATTTCAGTGGATGAAATATAAAAACTTCTGGGGCGCTGGGCAATATGTCACCATCCTAGGGAGAAAAATTCCCAGAGAAAGCAAGAGTCAAAGAGTCGAAGAGAGAGGACATTGGTCCCCAGGCGAGTGACCTGTTACCAGAAGCAGAAGCCCTAGTGTGTGGCAGACGTGGCTGCACATCCTGGACAGGTAGTTCCAAGGGAACGTCGCAGGTGCTGTGATTTTAGCTTGTAGGTATGACGTGGGGCTTGAACCCAAGAGCTTCACCTGCTTCTGTTCCCCAGGACGTCACTTATGTCTCACTGTGGCCAGGATGTTTTGATTCTACGTTTAAGAACTGGGGAACTATAGACAGTCTAACCCAGGCAAGATGTGGCCTGCTGCAGCCAGCCAAACCTTTTCTGACTGTGCACAGCAGATCCCCAACCTAGAGCCCCCTCCCCCAACCCACGAGGCCTCCTCTCCCCTTCTTTCATCTCTTTTCCAGTCAACGGCCACCTATTTAAATAAAAGGTCTAGCACACCAGTCAGGCAAATATGTTTAATTTTTTAAAATAACTGATGGCAAAATAAAATATTTACATCACATCATATGGTGTAAACATGTAAGGTCTCTGTACAAAGAAATATACATGCAAAATAATGTAAAACTTTAACTGAAATAATAAAAGAAACGATACACAAACAGAAGTTGTGAGGTTACGAATACACATCCAGTTTTGAATCCAATTTCTTTTAAAAAGTTTCTGTACAATTTTACAAGAAACAAACAAAAACCCAACAAAAGAATAAATAAAATACACTGGAAGCTGCAAAGCTTAACTACACCAGTTTGTGGCCCAAGATCCAGGTATCTGGCTGGCTGGGGAAGTGGGCGTTTCTCTCTTAGTGTGTTTCACAGGCAAAGATAAAAAGACATCCAGAAAAATTCAAGCGTGCCCAGAAACCCATCTCTGGTGGAACGGCCTTCCCGCCCTAGCGTAAAATCTGCCACAGTGCCCGGGACATCCAAAGCCAGCCTCAAGGTGGCTAGTGCTTAATTGGCTTTTATTTCTTACCAAAAAGCTCAAAATCCAGCCAATTTTTTTGTACAGAAAGTTGAACGTCAAAAAGTCTAAAAAGTAGGAAATGTCCAGACTGATTTTGGGAAAAAAAATAATACTTTGGCATTCTGAATAATAGCATAATAAATTTGAAAACATTACCCTATTATCCAGTTTTATATTCAGAGTATGAAATCACTTTATACAGTCCTCAAAACTGACAAATTTCACGAAGAGTTCAGTCTCCTTGAATCCATGGCACAGGGCTACGACCCCCCACCCCCCTCCCCACACACACACAAAACCATAAAGCTCACTGTACGAAGTATGTGCTTTTTCTATGTATTTATTACAGGTACAACAGAGGTCTTCATAAATAGTTGCATAAAATGTTAAAGCCACAACATTGCACATGATAGGAAATAAAATCAACCCCCCACGAGTGCATTTACAGTATTTTCATCTGACTGTATACCTCGCAACAATCTGATCGGCAGCTGGGGGTGGCGGGCCGTGGCGGGAGAGGGCCATGGGGCAGGACCCACCTGCTGTCCTGGATACAAGGGCACAGCCCTCTGGCCCCCCACCCCCTAAGCGAGATCCTCAGGGTGGGTGGGGTGCAGGAGGGAGGCAGGTGGGGAAACCAGAGACCGAAGGCAGGGCCAGTCCTATATACAAGTAAGGCCTACATTTCATCAGAGCAAAACAAGTCATTCTATTTTGATACGAGTCTGAGGTTGAATGCACGTTGTAGAAGCCTCGTTGGAGACCTGGCGGGCCACTCGCAGGCCAGGCGGATGCCCAGCTCTGGATGAGGCTGCCGCCAGGAGACCCCGGGTTCCCTGTGTGGTTCCTTAACACCAGTGGTTGAACATAGGCATTTCGTTTCCTTGAAGAAATCTTGGAAAATGCTAAATTTGCAAAATTCTATTCGTGTTCATTTAAAAAAGTTTCTTTTTATGTTCTAGCTATTATTTACTTTTTTTTTTGTTTTTTTTTTGCAGAAACCTGAATAGAAGACTGTGACGCAGCCACGTGGGCTCCACGCGGAGCGTCAGAGAAGGTCCTCCACCCGGCACCCTGCAGCCCGGCTGGGCCGGCCCGCTCGGGATGCGGTTCCACACGAAGCACAGCGGCGGCTCTCGGCAGGCTGGATGGTGTGTCTCAGAATTCGAGTGCGCCGCTGCTTGGCAGGTGAAAGAGAATGAGAAAGAACTGCAGGAAAGGTCAGGCTCTAGGCACGAGCCTGCTCTGTAAGAAGTTTTTCACGCTACGGATGGGTCGAACGTCGTTCTGGTGTTTGCGCCGCTCAATGAACGAGGTCAGTCTGGACGTGTCCAGGATGCCCGCGCCTCTGCTGTGGCCGTGGCCTGCCTGCAGCCACTGCTCCTGGAGGGCCAGCGCAGCCGAGGGGCGCTGGGCAGGGTCCTCTCGGAGGAGGAAGCACACGAAATCCTTGGCCTTCTGGCTCACTCCTCGGAAGTAGTCATCCGGGAAACTGAAGTCTAGTCGGCAAATGTTGAGGCACGTCTCCTCTACGCTGTCGTCCAGGAACGGGGACACACCGCTGAGAAGGACATAAGTGAGCACTCCCACACTCCACGTGTCTGAGGTCAGGGAGACGGGGTTCCCCAGGATGATTTCGGGGGCTGCAAATTCGGGGTTCCCCAGCAACTGGTGGATGTAGTAGGTGGTGTTGAGTTGGACAGCATCTCCGAAGTCGGCCAGTTTGATGGTGGGCTTGGCTAAACTCTGGTCCACCAGGATGTTTTCGGGCTAGAAAAGAAAGGATGAGTCACATCTACGGCCCCCTGCAGGTTTTTGGACAGTGGGATGTCAGGGGCAGCTCAGGTAAGCCAGGGTCACATCAAGCCGCCTTATGAAGCTGGGCGTTCCTGGTTGCTCCCAGCACTGCTGGGGCTGCTCCCTCCTTCCTGAGTCACCCCTAGACAGCCCCATCCAAACAGCACAGCTCACAGGAACCAACTGAAGTTCTCCCGTCACGTCTGAAGATCTGAAAGGCTTATGTGAAATTTTATTGATTGTTTATATGATGGAAAGTAAACTTTTAAAAGCAGAGGGTAGAAACCAGCCCCTCCTGCTTGCCCCCCGACCCCAGCCCCTGGGGACTTCTGGTCTGGATGGGGGGGACGAGCTGAGCTTGGGTCTAAGCACCCACACATCCCTCCCCTGGCCCCAGGCCCCTCACCTTTAGGTCCAGGTGTGCTATCCTGCAGTTGTGAAGGTATCGGACGGCTTCCAGAACCTCCCCCAGATAAGCCCTGATCTTCCCTTCGGTGAGGTTTCCCCAGCGCACCACACAGTCCAGGAGACGCCCCTGGTCAGCCCTGCAGAGGGGGACATTGCGTGCTGGGTCACATCAGAGTCCTCTGGGGTCCCAGTGGACCCCTGTGCTGTTCTGATGGTGACTGTATCAAGAGGGTGAGACCTTTGCAGCCTCACTGGAGACTTAAGCAGGAGCCCCAAGGGCAGCAGCTCAGGACCCATCCCACAGGCTGGCTGGGTAGGCAGCACCCCCAGGCAGCTGCTGGGGTGCCTGGCTCCTGGGGCATTCTGCGATGTCTGCCGATAGGGCCCAGAAAGTGGCACCACCTCCTCGGCCTTAGTGTCCTCATCTGTTACATGGGTCATGTGCAGGGCAAGGAGGGGAAGCCAGGCAGAGGTGCCTGGGGACAACTCTGCCAGCACCATCGCTACCCTGAAAGTATTTTTAATATCAAAAAGCACAGTGCTGCCATGTGCTAGCAACTAAGTCCTTTTAATGAACTTATTTCACTGTCAGGACAACTCTCTGAGAATAGCGTTTTCATGTCTCCCTTTTACAAATGAGGACTAGGAGGCACAGAGAAGGCATGGAACCGTCCCAAGGTCACACAGCTTGTAAGGAAAGGCCAGAATTGTAAGAAGGTGGCTCTCTGAACATTGGTCTCTGCTGCCCTCTGTTTGCAAAAGAAAAAATTATAGAATGATGGGCTACCTGCTGGCAATGCTCCCCTTCTTCCCATTTGTCAAGGGAACAAGTGCTATGAAAAGGACGGTGAGGTCAAACCAAATGGTTTTTCAGGAAATGACTCCAAATGCACTGAAATGTTAAAGCAGAGAGGGAGGCTCTGCAGGTTTCTAAGGACGACCTAGTTTGTTAAAGATCCCTGGGCCACCCGCTGCTAGGACGCTGCCTTAGTTCCTCAGAGCCCAAACAGCAGGGGAACCGCTGGGCGCTGAGGGCTCTAGGAGGCGAGTGGGGTGTACACACATTTCTAAAACCAGGACGTAGCTGGTGGGGGTCTCGAAGGTGTCCAGGAGGCCGACGAGCAGGGGGTGCTGGAGGCCCTGCAGGGTGCCGAGCTCACGGGTGACCTGGTCGCGCTTCATCAGCTTCTTATTCACAAACTTGGTGGCCACTGCCCGCTTGGTGCCCTTCTGGTCACATTTCTTCACGACAGAGAATCTGCCCCTGGAAAGTCAGGAGAGGCCAAACTGAGTGTGTTTCTCAAACACCCCACTAACTCAAACACTTGGTCACCTTGCGGAGGGGCCTTGGACGGCCTTCCTGTCCCCTCCTGTGTCCGCTGCGTGGCTGTCTCCCCTCCTTCCTGAGTGTAGCCTTGAGCCCCTATCTGTTCCCTCCAACACTGGCTGCAGAAGGGTGCCCTGAGGCCCTGCTCCCGTAGAAACTCCCTGTCAGGGGAAGCTGCTCAGGACGAACGACCCAGGGCTTCCTGGTCGTCTGGAGCCCCCTCTGCCCTTTATGAATAGTTGTGTCTACTTGCGTCTACTGCTGTTGCTGTCCTGTCATTGTACGATGGGGGCGGGGGGCTGATAACTTACTCTAGTTCTTCCACTCTGCAGCTGCACCCCATACGGACTGTCTCCCTAGAAGGGTCAGAGGCTTGATGTGCCCAGAGCAGGCTTCTTGACACCTTGATGTGAGAACTAGAGGCCTGTCGAGGCTCTCGAGCCATGGATTGAAGAAGGCAGGCTGTTCTCAGCTGAGAGCAGGGAGGCCACTGTGTCCTGTTTCAGTTCTCTTCCCAATTAGAAAGGCTTCCTTCCCCCATTCCTGACCCAGAAGGCGGCAGTTTTGGTTCTTATACAACCGTAGGCTTACCCCTCCACCTGAGACTCTTACTTTACTCCAGAGTGAAGATGAGGTAGCCCCCTTGTCTGTAATGTGAAGTCTCTCCCTCTCCTCTCCTGACAACCCCGGTTCCTACATGCATGATAAATATCCCTGGGCTATTCCATCATTCTTTGGAATTCACAGCCATGTAACTTCTCCATATATATGGTATTAAATTTTGGTCTCTCCACTAGTCTGTCTGATGCTAATTTTTCCAACTGTCCAGCCTCAGAAGAACCCAGGTGGGAGGGAGTTTCCCCTGGGTTGATACCATACGAGTCATACTGAGAGGCCACAGCAGCGTCTTGCCCTTACCTGACTTCAGGTCCGAGCCTACCATACTAGTGGGGTCGGGGAGGGCACTGGGAGACAAGACAACCAGAGTAAGCCCGTGGCCAGGGGCAGACAGCGGCACGTTAAAGGTGGCTATGACCTTGCTACTGCTGCCACAAGAGGTGGCCTCTCCTTCTCCTCCCTTAAATCTGGGTGACTGGGGGCTGCTTGAACCCACAGTGTGCAATGCTGACTTTTGAGACTGGACCTCAAAAGGCTCAGTATTTTCTGCCTTTGCCTCTGAATGTCTCTACCACCACCTAGAGATGACAAAAGTCTCTGTGCAGAGACCTGCGTGCCAGCAAGGCTGCAGACACAAGGAGCGGGGGTGGGCCAACTGTCCCAGCCCAGGCAAGACCACAAAATAAGCACGAAGTGACAGATTCCTGCTGCCCTGAGTCAGTACATGCTGGTGTGTGTGTACACAGCTGATGGAGGTGTTGGTGGACACACAGGTAACTCAACATACAGTGGCTGCCCAAGACCCACAGGGCCTTTTGAGAGGTGAGCTTCTTGAAAAGCTTAAGGGACAAATTCAGCCGCATGTTCTGGGCCTGTGTGCCCCATGGGAAGTAGGGGTGAGAGCTGTGTGGACTGGATGGTGTGCAAGAAAGGAGAAGCCTGGGTGCCCAGAGGGCTGCCCCTTCCGGGCAGAAACAACCCTGTTATTACTTTGCAGAGATCCTGACACCCCCTGACCTTCAGAGACCATGAGAGAATGAAGTCCTACAAGAAATGATCTGAGTGATTATTTTCTGTATCCTCCCAAGGACAGGTACTGCTCATGGCGGAGCAGAAGTGTGAATGTGTGATGCCAAGCCTTGGGGCTTCATTCTTTCTTGGAGTCCCAAGTTGAAAATGGGTTTTACCTCCTGGTACCCTTATTTCCCTAATGTTTAATGTGCAAAGGCAACCACAGGCCACATTTCACACAGGGTGTGAGTAACTGGCCAAGCACACGGTAGTTCACTCTCTGCTGTGATCTGTTCTCGTAGGTACTGCTGTGCGAGCACTCTGCCATTTCTGAAGCACTCTGGGTTTTAGGTCGTACCTGCCGAGCTCGGCCACCTCGATGTAGAAGGAGTCAAAGTTGTCTTTCCAGGTCACCACGATGCCATCACTCCCTGGACCTGCAACAAGAGCAGCGTGTCCCCTGAGCTGGTGAGGGTGGCGTTGCCCTCCATGTGGCCCCCTAGATCCTTAGCACCTGAGCTCATGGGGAGGGGAGAGTGCTGAGAGCATCACATGTGCTGCATGTGGGGACTTGGTTCGGAAAAAGATGGATTTATGGGGTAGAAACAGGCACATTCTTCCTTTTCCATTATCTGCCCACTGCAGTCTCCATGGTACGAACTAGTTGTCCATCTCTCTTATTTTTAGTGGAGAGTTATTAAACAAAATATCCCCTGTACAATTTCTGTGGCATTTTTTAAACATTAGCACACTGGCGACTCTTTACCTTCAATTGCAAGAGCTGCATTCTTTCTTGTGTCATGATCTAAAAATCCTAACAATTCCTTCCTTTGATTTTGTGAGATTAAAATGCACGCAATGAAAGTTCTGAGATAATCTGGTTTCTTCTCTACACAGTTCAGATTTTACTCCTGCTCTCGGAAGCTGGTTCCTACTGGGGGCAGCTGCAGACTCAGGAGAAGTCTCAGCAGCCCTGCACTACACACTCGGTCGTGTGCAAAATGGTGTTTGGAAATCATGTGCCACCTGCCCCCTGCACATCTCCTGTGTCAAGGGCATCTGCAGGAAGTCCTAAGAGGCTTGAGATATGGGGATTTAGAGGAGGAGCGAGAACAGGGATAGACTAGGGTCGCAAGGCGGATGCCTCGCTCATGGAAGGAACAGAAGACATGGCCAGTGGGGCGGTGCTGCCCAGTCCTGGTGCTCAGACTTGGCCTCCCTTCCTTCCTTTAATGGGTATTTTACAGGAGATTTGCTTGGGTCCCTAGGGATTAGATGCTCTCAGAGCCAAAGCGGAATAATCAGGTAACAGTACATTGGATAAATGTGAGGGTATGTTTGAGTCCTGAGAACAGAGAGAGCACCTTGTTCCAACTCAGAGGCTGGAGCAAGAGGCAAAAGTGCCCTGTGACCAGGAGTCAGGAGTCAGGCCTGCACCGTGTGTCCCCTGCCTGGGACTGGTGCTGGCACCTGCGCTCCCACTGGAGGCCCTGAGAGTGACTCATGTTATAGGTTCACGTCATGTCAAGTGTCAGGGGACATGTACCTCAGCTCAGGGCAGCTTACCTAGAACCCTCAGACTGGCCGCTGAGGAGGCCGAACCCATGTCATTGACGGCGATGCAGGTGTAGATGCCGTCATCCTCTGTGGTCACGCCGACAATCTTCAGGGTGGCCTCTCCTAAGTCACTACCGTGGAGGAGACACAGGTCAGGAAGCCTAGCCCCCCACTACCATCTGCCCCTGCAGCCCTGCAACCTCTGCTCTCTGGGGTCACAGGAATTAGGAGGCCAGCTGTGGCTGAGGTGGAGCGATGGGAGTTTCATTTTGGTTGCAGAGCTGCATACGAAACACTCCCTCGGAGCCCCTCACCTGTAGGAGATGCTGTAGTGGCCGTCGTTGTTCAAGGTGTTGTGTTCAGGGCCCTTCCAGGTGATGGAGGCCTTGGGGCGGCCACAAACACGACATCTGAAGACAACGGTCTCCCCTGTCTCACACGTGACCTCGCTCAAGGGAATGACGAAATCTGGGGGAACTGTGTACGAGAGCCATTGGTGAGTACGGCTGCCCCATTACCCCCGTGCCCGCTGCTTCCCTAGCACACAGATGAGCCCAAAGACCCACAGAAAACCCATTTCCAGGTCATGCCTGAGTGCTCTGACCTGCGCCCCCAGACCTGGAACCTGCTCGACTGGAAGGAGGACTCTCGCACTCACCGTCATAAATGTAGCTGGGATTGAGAAGCTGAAATGGAAAGAGCACACAGCATTAGCCAAAGCAGGAGCTCAGCTGCCTGATGCCTGTTCTGGGGCTACAGCCTCCTCGGAAGAGGAGCAGAAGCCTACCTTGGCACCAACCAGAATAGGTCTGTGAGGCGTGTGGAGCACTGTCGGGTTAATTTGGGTGAACCATTTCTTCTACCCACAAACTCAAAAATCACACGACCAGCTGTCGGGGTTTCTCATCCTGGGGCTGAGTCCAGCTGCCCCCCAGATCGTCCCTCCTGTACAATGGCAGTGCCCTGACCCAGGGTCTTGGATTCCCTTAAGGGATGTTTCCTTTTATTCCAGGCAAATTTCCACCGATTTAAGGCTGCCTGATTATAGAAGAATAAAGCTGATGAATACAGCCACCAAGGGAATTTGCTAGAACCAATAAGCCTGATTTCTGCACCCAGCGCCCATCTCAATGGCCCGATGCGGGACGGGAAGGAGCGTGGGCCACAGCTACCTTGCACGCTTCTGCGTCCCCTGGGACCTAACGATGGTGTCCTCTGTACATCACTCGTGTGCCTGCTGAGGTGTTTTGTGTGTGCCTGTGCCAGCCAGCGGGGTCCCGCCAGCCTCCGCATGGCCCAAGGGACCTGCTTGTGGGCAGAGGAGAGCACCACAGAGTGGGCCAGGTGCCTGCTGGGCCGCCCGGGGACACTGGCTCCCCGGGAGAGAGTCACTCACCTTCACAGACACCTTGTTGCTGAGTCCTTCCCGCGATTTCCGGTAACCGTTCTCTAACTTGCCTTCCCGTTTGCCGTCCTTATCTTTTTTCTCAGATTTTTTCCTTAAACGGAGTGCTGTGTGCCAAGATGTTGACTTCCTGGGGGGAAATGACCCATTGTTAGTCCCCCTTCAACTGCAGGGCGCCAGACCCTCCAAGGTCTGAAGCCTTAATTAGGACTGGGCCTCTGGACCCCAAATCCCAAGGTTTCCCCCCGGCCCTAAGATAAAGTTCAACTTATTATTAGCAGAGTAAGACATTAGCAATAGCTACTAGTAGAACAATTATAAATATACAGTAACAAAGTTATGTGAATGGCCTCACGCTCTCAAAATACTATATTGGACAAAATTTTTGCGGACTGTGGGTGACTGAATCAAAGAGAAACTGGGCATAAGGGGGGATTATTCCATTATGCTTTTCCTTTTCTTTCCGGTATTCAGCAAATGACTCCTGAGGGTGCTGGAGAAAAGCTGATCTTTCCCATTATGTGGGTCCAGGGTGTCTGCAGACCCCTCAGGTACAGCTGTCGCGTGTAAAGATGCTTCCCTGTGATCCCCAATCACCAACTGATATAAAAATATCAGTTCCCTAAATCACACTTTAAAGATTAAAATATAACATGCCTGTAATGCTAAATTTTACATGTCAACTGATATGCATGTATGGGTCTCCAGATATCTGGCCAAACTTTATTCCGGGTGTGATCAATTATTTTAATTGACAGAGAAAGCACACTGCCCTCCCTACTGTGGTGGGCCTCCACCTGGAGCCCTGAAGAGACCCAAAAGACCGGCTTTGCTGAGCCAGAGGGTGTTCTCCACCAGAACACTTCCTATGCCATCTGCACCGTATGGCCTTCTGGGTTCCCAGCCCAGAGACTGACACTACAGATTTGCACTTATCAGTCATGACCGCATGCATCAATTATACAAATCTCTGTGTGCAAACACAACATGCACACAACCTATTGACTCTTTTTCTTTGTAGGGCCCTAATACAGGGCCCAAGAAGATTTTCTGGAGGAAACAAAGTATAAAATGGGATTCTTGAACAAAGTACTAGAAAAGGGGCCTCCCTGGTAGCGCAATGGGTTAAGCAATGCACTATGAAGCAAACTATAGCTATTGCAGCACAAATTCTATCCCTGCTGTGGCCTGGGGAGGTGACCCACATGGCGCAGCAGACCTGTCCTGCCTAGCCTGCTGCTCCCCTCAGCAGTGTGTTTCAGTTGATCTGCCTGTTCTGTTCCCCACTGTTTCTGGTGGTTCCTCTCACCCCTCACACCTCTGGCCTGTACCCTAGTTCTTGTATGCATAAATAAATAAATCTTTAAAAACACCAAAAACAAACAACAACAGAAAAGTACTAGAATACAATATGTCTGCACATAAAGAAGAAAGAGGACAAGGACTGTCAAGGAAGACAATTCTCTGTAGCCTGAATGAAAATCCAGCTTCCCCGCAGGGTACAAGGGCCAAGCCCTCCCTGCTCCAGCCAGGGTAGTGCTGTTTGCTGAACTGTCCATGCTGTAAACTAGGCTAGGGCACAACCACTGGCCATGCCTCTGGGTCTGGATTTTGGGGCTGAAGACTCTAGAGGCTTTGAATCATCATTCCTGCATGCTTCCAGTTCCAGAAGCCATCTGGCTCTCACTACCAGTCAGAAAGATTCCTTGAAGGGAAGACTTTGAAACCAGCACCTAAATTCAGCTTCCTTTAAACTAATGTTGAGAGCAGCAAAGCTGGTTTTAAGTTTCTTGATGGAATCAGTCTTCTAGTAAATATTAAGCATGAGGGTGATGGCATTACACAAATCTTTAGCTGCAGCTGATGGATGCTTAGCATACCCGTATCAATCAATTAGGGGTCCTGAGAAAGTCCTTATTCCCCATCTAAGACCTCCAGGAACTAAATTACTGACATGGTCTCTCCAGTAGCTTGAAACTATTTATAAACACAGCTTGTTAAAAGAACCTGCTAGGGCCTCCCTGGTGGTGCAGCGGGTTGAGCATCTCACTGTGAAGTATCTGTGGCACAGCAGTGCGAGTTTGCTCCCTGGCCAGGGAGGGGACCCACATAGTGCAGCAGACCTCTCCTGCCTTGCCCGCTGCTCCCCTCAGCAGTGTGTTTCAGTTGATCTGCCTGTTCTGCTCCCTGCTCTGTCACCGGTGAATCCTCTCACCACCCCCCGTCTCTGGCCTGTACCCCAGCTCTTGTATGCATAAGTAAATCTTAAAAATAAATAAAAGAACCTGCTAGAACATGACTGACCGCAGGTACCCTGTCTTCAATGTGTGTTGCACGTGGGGCTCAGAGATGAACCTGCACCGACAGACACCAGCGCAGCTTGTGTTCATGCCCCCAGGGCCTCCAGCCCCTGTCGCTGGTCGCTGTACTGGGCACTCACTTGAGAGTCCCGTCGGGGTTCTCGATGATGATTGCGCTGGTGTGTCCCAGGACGAAGCCTGGGATCCAGCCCTCGGCGGCGGGGCACTGGTCAGTGGCGGCGCGGAACACCAGAAACATGTTCTGCTGATTGCTGGCCAGAACTTGAACGACCTCTCCTTGGCAGACGTTGATCTCATCCTCCTTCACTGCCGTGTAATCGTGTGTCACCAGCATGGTGGAGATGTTGCTACTGCTGCTGCTTTCACTCTGCAGAAGGAAAGATGGAAAAGGCAAGAGGGACTGGCGTGAGATCCGCTACGGGAGGCCCTCCTCAGTGCGTGTGGCGCCACGAAGCCCAGCAGACTAGCCCGACAGACCTGGGCACCTTGCTCTCCCCGTTCTTTACCAACTGGTGTGCCTCCCTGTCAATGACCGAAAAGCTGCATTTCTCCAGAAAACCACTGAGGAGCACTCTCAAAAAACATCCCTGTGATGACTTTGGACTTTTGGAAGCTTGGTTATCATTTTGGTCTCATTGTCCCTGCACCATCAGTCCTCATACTGGTGCTACACTGAGTTCTATCTCTGCCATGGTGATGGTCATGCTTATTTTGAAAAGTAGGATGAAATGAAAAAGCTGCCTGGAGTAGCTCTTCAGCTCACTGGCGGATAGAATAGTGGAGAAGCACCCAGATCTGCCAGATAAAATGCTCGAGAGGGCACTCCTCTTTTTCCTGACTAAAAGGAGAAAGCTGGATACCTGCAAAGGAGATCAACTACTTTATCTGCTCATGAGTGCCTTTGCCATCTCTGCATCCCTCGGTGGGTGGCCTCTTGGGAGCCTGCCTGGCCGACCATCCTGGAGGCCCATCCTTTCCTCGAACATCCAAGCGCGGCTGTGGATGCCCCTGGCTCTGGGATTCAAGTTTCGGAAACAGACTCTCATGGGGCACAGCCTGTCTCCTCTTATCCTACAGCCCCACAAATCTCCTGAAAGACCACCGTGTCTTTGGAATTTGTGACTGTGACTGACAAGCAGTGGGTACTCTGCAGGAATTCAGGAGCTCGGCCCGTGAGACAAGGCTGCAAAAGGAAACACAGCTTCCTAAGGCCGCCCTCCCGGGCCCATAAGCTGAGAGGTGATAGCTAAACAGTAGAATCACACACAGCATGTCCCAAGCTGCCATTTATCAAGTGACCCCTTTGAGGGTAGCTAGACCTACATCTGCCCACGTCCCTTGACCAGCAGCAGCACGTGGGGAATGCGGTAGGTGCCCTGCTCCTGGTGGCTGGCGTTCAGAGGTGGTCACCCACGATGCTGTTGGATGGACAGGGATCCCCAGGGTTCTGAAGATGCCAGCTCCACTGGGCTCCCGGATACCTGGGGCAGGTCCTGAGCCAGTGCAGGTGTGATTGTCACCCAGCTCTGCCACATGTCTGTCGGCCCCAGCATATTGAAGCATGTTGGGACATGCCAAAGATGGCTGCTGACCACGGTCCTGCGCCAGGTGGAAGGGATGAGTGAGAAAGGCCTTTCCTGCTGTCCTCGGGGAGGCAGCACCCAGGTAGGCCACCATGCCAGTGCTGGGTGCCAGCATGCCAGGGCAATGAGTTGAGACTCACGTGGATGTGCAAATTCAAACCACAGGAATTCAGCTGAGGGGCCGGCCGTGGGCCCCGTCCCTCATGGGCGCCCTTGTGTCCACCTCAAGGTTTGGCCTGGGCATGCTCATTGATATAACTTCATCCTTCAGTATACCGACTTATCTAGCAACACCCAAGAGTCTGGAGACCACAAATCTAGAAAATGTCAACAAAAATCAACTTTTCTGGCAGAGTCGCTCTTGGTAACACACAGACATTGGGATTTATCTTTGAGTATTTTGCCATATCATAATGGCTATTTGTGGTTTCTGAACACTTCCTACGTGCCAGGCATCTAAAAATCTCTCTATCTGAAGCTCACAGTTGCCTTGTCAGAGGCCCAGTCTATAACCCCTAGAACGCAAGGCTGGTGGATTTTCCCCTCCTCCCCCCAGGAAAGGCAGGGCTGCGTTTGTAGTGCTGCCCAGGTGGGCGGGTGTGGGAGGTAAATCCACAACCACACGCCTCCTACTCTAGGCAGAACTTTCTAGAAGGTGGGAGAAAAACTGGGATGGGGGTTAGGCATGGCTGCTTGGTTGTGGCCACAGACACAAGGAGGAAGCAGGCAGAAGCTGACCTGCAGTGGATGGGTGGGTCTGGGGATGGGATGGGGGAGGCAGGACAACCGTTTCTTTCAATTGCAGTATGAGTCAGTTCTAGAGGCCATCTTCAAATCCCCAGCTGAGGCCTGCGGTACTCTTGTGAGGCCTCCGGTACTTTTGCGAGGCCTCCAGGGCATTTCTATGAGGCATTTTGACTCATCTAAAACATTGGTAATTTCCCTTTCCAGGGGCATCTACCACATGAAAAGTGAGTGGCAGAGGAACAGGCAACTTCTTCACCTAGAACTTGCCAGAATATGTGTCACTGGCTGTGCCTTGTCTCAAGAGGGGCCCTTTATTTGTGGATGCCCAGAGCCACCAGCTCCTGCATTGGAGCTGCTGGGTGTTGATTCTGAAACACAGACCTAAAGGCCTTGGCACTTAAGGGCCAAGTGTCCAGGATAGGATGTGCTCAGAGCTGCTCCCTGACCCACGTGCTGGGGTCATGGCTATGCTGCCCAATGAGTGTCTGACTAGGTGGCACCTGCAGCACCTCAGGGCTCCTTTTCTGACCTCACCTGCAAGCCCAGCATTTCACACATGACAGGAGGCCACGCTCCCCCAGGGCACAGCTAGGCCCATGACAAGGCCACTGGTGATGGCCTCTGCAGAGGATGCCTGTCTCCACAGCTTAGTTTTGAGAATAAGACTCAGGGTTATGAAACATACCAAGACCCATTTCTTAATTTCTGCTTCAGTTAAACAAAGATTGAGTTGAACACAAGATAGATGACAAAAACAGAAGGAATGAATGAGGTCAAGTCAACCCACACCAGGCATTAACAGAAGTTCAGAGGAAAGAGAGACATGCAGAAGCCAGATTTTGTTTTATAAAGAGAGACACAGACCCTTTTAGGGAAATGTATTTAAAAATTTATAAAGCAATCAAGCATACACTCATTAGCACAGTTCTATCCCCTCACGCATGCCTTCAGGAAAGTGCTGTGGGTAAAGCCATCTGTGGTATAGGAAACAGTTGGGGAGGACAGTGAGGAAGCCAAAAAGGTGGTGGTGAGGGGAATCCACCCCAGCAACCCTGCTGCCTGAGCCCACCATGTGGGAACAGGAACGTAGAGTGAGGGTGAGGGTGCCTGGGGCGCTGCAGCCCGCACCGCGCCCCCTGCTGGACAGAAGCAGACGCGCTCCGATCCAGCCGGTCCCAGCCGCCAGCAGCAGCCCCATCTCCAGATGCCCTAAAGCAGTCTCTCATCCACAGTGAAACTCTGGGGGGAAGCAAATATTTCCACTGGGTAGATTCCTGCCCCCCGGCTGTCAGCTTAGTTTGCTTTGAGTTGCTGTTGGAAGTTTTCTTGAGGGATTGTTTTTTTCAGATGAGTCAAAAATGCTGCAAAGATAATTTAAGGCATAAAAGAGCACACACCTAAGTGATGAGCAAAAAAAGCAGCTTAAAGAATACGGATGTCAGTGGCAACAGGAGGGACACCGCCCCTGCCCTAAAAAAACACGTCGTGGGGGTATGAGGCAAGGGTCAGAAGGGAAAGTCCAAGATAGGTTGCTGGCTGGAAAATTGCACAGATGTAAGGCGCGGCATTCAGAAGGTTAATGATCAGCGTTCTCAAGTTAAGGAGACACACAAAGCGGGGAGCGAGTTAGTAGAGATGAGAGCCGGGGCGCTGTCCGCTGCGAAGGAAGGGTTAGAAGGCGGTCGAGTCTCGGTGCCGGGGTGGTGCCGGTGCCGGTGCCGGTGCCATCCAGACTGCAGATCGCAGGCTGCACAACCGGCCCGCGAGTGTCTGCGGTGGGTATGCAGAGAGCACGGAGAGCCGAGTGCGCGCCGAGAGCCAGGAGTTAGTAGGAGGAGCACGCACCAGGTTTAGAGGAGCTGGCGGGCCAGAGGCGGTGGGGCAGGCGGGCGCAGGCCGCCGGGCGTTCTTACCCCGTTGCTCTGGGTGGACTGCACGGACTGCTCACTGGCCGAGGAGCACGTGCTCATGCGATCGGTGTCCTTGCTGGGGGCCACGTGGCGGGGCGCAGGCCGCTGCAGGGAGTCACTGTCCCCTGGAAAGGTGAAGGAGCCCGGCCGGCTGGCGGGGGAGGCAGGGATGGAGCTCCAGAAGGTGCCCCCCTTCTGCAGGGGGCTGCTGGGGGGCAAGGGCTCCTTGGCGAAGGGCGCAGGGCCGGTGGTAGAGAGCGGCGAGTTCAGGGGTGAGCTGGCTCCAGGTCTTGGCTTCCCCAGAGGCAGGGAGCCCAGGCCGCTGCGAGAGCGACTGTCCTTGTCCTCCGGGCCGGCCCGTCCCTCCTTGCTGCTCCCTTCTGGGCTGGGCTTCCGGGGGCTCTCCATCACCTTCATCTTGGGCACCAGGGCTGTCTCTCGCTCTGGACCTTCGGCTGCTGGGCTGCTGGCTGGGGGCCTGCTGGCCTCCGGAGTGGGGCCGCTGCTGGGAGGAGGCAGTGAAGGGCCGGGAGCTGACGTACCTGACATCTTGTCTGCCTCTGCCTGGCTGGAGGCGGCAGAGGAGACCAGCACGGGGGAGTGGTGTCTGACGGGCTGGGGGATCCGGGACGGTCGGCTCCGGCTCGAGCTGGGGAGGCCGCTGCAGCCTCCGGGGCCGCTGCTGTGGTTGCTGCCGCTGCCGCTGCCGCCGCCGCCGCCGCCGCCACCACTGCTGCTGGGGGTCCCGCTGCCACCCCCGCTGTGGTTCCTCTGATACTCGATGGGTGAAGTCAAGGCTGTAGAACAGGAAACAAAGAAGGGTTCAGTTGGGGTTCCAAGAAGGAATCTCCGTAACAGCAAGAAGGAACATAACAGAACCAAAAGAGGGTGCTGCTGTTAATCCCCACAGTTGTGGGCTGATGGGCAACTTCTACCCATCAGGACCTCTAAACACACAGCCTGCAGGCAGCACCAGAACCACCCAGCATCCTAGGAAGAGAGAATTTAAGACCGATGGGGGGACTTAAACTGCCCAGGGCAGCAGAGCTCTTGCATCCCTACCCAGGAAAAGGCCTGCCAGCATCCCAGGCCAACGGCCAATGTCCACCCTGCCCAGTGCTTCTGGGGAGACCGGACTAGAATTCACCAGGATCTACTGGTGGGTTGTTCTAGGAGCTGAAAATCTTTGTCAAACGGGAGCTGCAGGCAAAGAGGAACCTGGGGGTGGGGTGGGAGTGTGGGGTGGGTGGTGGGGTGTAAAGCAAGTGTTGAGTCAGCACAGGTGGGTGGTTTTAAGGACCAGTTTTCTTTGGCAATGGACCTGAGATGGGGGGGGGGGCAAGGAGATCATGAAGACCCCCATGGGCTATGATGCTGTCCCACCTACTGAGTTCAGAGATTTAGTCATTACAGAATCGCTTGCAGGAGAAGTGCCCGGGGAGATACAAGGAAACATGGACACATTCTGAACTGCTAAGGCCTTTGGGAAACAGGACCACCCAGTCAGCCCTTCCTGCCTGGAGGCCTTTGGCAAGAAAGCAAAAGCAGCCTGGTCTGATAATTGTAAGCTCACAGTGGGCAGGTGGAGAAGAGGCTGACTACTTAGATCTTGCTCACTGGATCCCCTGGAACAGGTTGTTAGCTAGACTGTGTGTCCAGTAAGCTCTGACAGCATGGCTAGAGATGGTGGGTGAGCTTGATTTGTGAAATCCGGCTCCTCACAAGAGGCACTGGGTAGTTTTATTGTAAAAGAAATGACAACCTTTTTCTGGACAGGATACATACATGCAACATGGCCACAGAGAAACAAAGAAATGACATGAAACGAGCATTCAGCCACTGAGTGAATTCTAGAAATTCTTTCATGATTACCAAACAAGGATGTGTCTAAGTCCCCAGTCAGAAGAGAAAGAAGCAAGTGGTTTGGGTCATGGATCTAGGGTCAAAGTAATTTTCTGCAATGTAAGGACAGTATGGTTGCTCTCTTTAGGGGAAGTCATTTCCTAGGAGGTGTTTTGCACGTAATTATTGTATTGGATTCACTGGTCCTTGGTAACCTCTGACATCATGGAAATGGGAAGAAAACAAACGTGTCCTTGTCTTCACAGAGGAGGGAGGTGTGGACGTGCGTGCAGGTGGACACAATTTTAAATTGCACTGGAGACTGTCTCCAGCATCTCTGGCCAACTCCATCTGCAGTCTTTGCTTTTCTCGACCATTCCTTTGCCAAGACAGGGCTGGGGTGCACAGTGGGTGGAGAGTGGGGCCTACCCTGGTGAGGAACACAGGCCCAGGAGCCAGGCCCTGAACAAACGACCAATGCATCTGCACCTCGGCTTCCTGGTCTAGGAGACGGACATGGCTGTCACCCTTGCCACAAAGGTTGTTGTACAGACGAAGTGAAGCAACGTACAGGCAGTCTTAGAATAAGGCCCAATACACATTAGTGCTCAGCAACTCTGCCACTGTTATGTCACAGGAAGAGAGAAACAGGGATGTGCGTCAGGGAAAGGAAACACTGGGCGAGAGAACACACATTACCATTTAAGAAATTGCGCTGGTTTTCTAAAATTTGGTTGATTTCATGGATCCATGCTTGTCGGACACTGGGACTGGACGAATGCAAAATGAAGGTCTCCACCACGTCACCTGTCCTCGACGTCAGAGCAAATTTGCAGGGATCGTTTTCCACATTTTCCTCCAGGCATAGGCAACTCACCTTCAGAAAATCAAAGCACTGTTCACAACAGCCAAACAGTGAAAGTGACCCAGCAGGTGGCTGTCTGTCCCTACAATGAGGCACACCCGGTCACAGAGGAACCCTGCCCCAAGCCAGTGTGGATGGGCTGAGGATGCTGTGCTACGTGAGGTAAGCTGGTCGCAGAACTACGTGACTTCACCCACAGGGGTGCGCTAGCAGTGGGGTGCTGACAGGGATCATGGAGGTGGGAGGGCTGGCAATGAGCTGGGCAGGGGGAAGGGGACAGTGTTTCATGGTTTGGAGTTTCAATTCTGTAAGATGAAGAGCCTCTGCTTACAAATGGTCAAGATGGTACGTTTTGTGTGTGTCTATTTTCTGCAGTACATTTCTACAGAACCAAAGCCCATTTGTCATCTGTGGTCAAGTGCAAAGTTTAGTTCATCATATGTTAAGTTGAAACCAACACTTTTTGGCTGTGTTATATTTTTACTAACTCAAAAATCATTGTCCTGAAGCTTTTCAGTGACTTTTAACTGGGGAAGTGGGGATGACTAAGAGTTTAACTGATAATTTGACAAATTAGCTAGAACTCCCAGAGATTACCTCCTTTCAAAACGTCTACAGGATGCCCTGCTGTTAATGTTTACTTCGGTCTCAGGAATTAAATGATACTCTTTAAAAAAATCTGGCATATTAATATAACATGTCAAGAAGTGATGTGTTGAATGTGCAAAGTAACTTAACTAAACAGACTAGGAAAGTAATGTACAAAGAATTCTCCTGGTCTGGTGACTGAGGGTGGGTGTGTGAGCGGGGAGGGGCCTGAGGCCCAGCCTCCTCAGCTGGATGGATGGGGGTGGGGGGCTATCCAAGTATGTGCTGAAGTCCTGGGGCGCAGGGGGCCCTCCAAGGGCTGCCCCTGCCCTGACAGGGACCCAGGCAGCTAAGGGCCGGAGGCCCCAGACAGGAAGTGTGTTCCCCTTCTGACAACAGAAGCTGTAGCTTGGCAGCTGGAATGGGGTGGGTGTGGAGCATGCCTCCAGCCCAGGATCATCTGCTGCTTTTCTTGCTCTCTCCCTGGCTTGTCCCCTTGACACGAGCTGGGCTCATCTGCAATTATTTTGTCTATTATTTGTCTTTTTCTGCCATCAGAGAACAGGCTACCCAGAGCTGGCTATCAGCTCTAACCCTACGGCACTAGCCCAGACTACATGGTCTGAGAGAAGGTAGGGCCCAATATGCCCAGCTGAGGTCTTGTCACCCTGCTGAAAAGGAAGGGATGTGGTCAGAGAGGTGTGGGAGGGAGGCATCAGCCACTGGAAGGTCCACATAGGAGAGAGTACTGTGGATTTCAAGGTTCTGGAATACACTAGAAAATTCTCTCAATACTTCACAAAGGAGCACTGATAAACATGATGGCGCAGGCAGAGGCTGGACCACAGCTACTACCTTGATGCTATTCTTGAACAGGAATCCCGGCATGGAGAAGCCTTTCTTCTTATCAAGGGGTTCGCTAAAAATGACAATCTGCTCGAAGAGGAAGACCCGCCTCTCCCTGCAGCGGGGCAGGAGGCCGGCGTCATGGTCTGTGACCAAGAAGGTGTCCTGCAGGAGCAGCTTGCCCTGGGCGACGATTTTACCCTAAAGCAAGGGAAAGGGGGCACAAGAAGAGGAAAGAAAACACAGCCTTCTTAGTCCAGACAGGTGAGGTTCTGGCTTATTTAGCGTTCCTCCCACATATTGACAGATTCTTCTTTTATAATAGAGCTTAACTTTTCTCCCTTTCACAATAAAGATTTCTAACCCCACATCAACAATTACCTAAATAAAAACTCTTGGCAAGCTTTGTATAAATCACTGACCTCAGTCACAATCAGACTGGTAGTGGAACCTAAAGTGTCTGCTTCACCCCAGGAGACAGGCTGCACCTCCCGCTGGGCCCTGCAGCTCCAGCACCCCAGCAGGCTGTAAGGCTATAATACCCCAGTGGACGCTGTGAGAAATGCAGGGGAACTGGAGTTTTCCGAAGCTGGGGGGCATGGGTTGGGGGGCATGTGTACTTTTGTTGAGAACCACAGAACCAGAACCTTACACCTGAATTCTCCAGCAGAACAGTAGGTAAAAAAGGAAAATTTCCCATCTTCTCAACAGTTACATTTAAAGACAAAAACTTAAAAAGGCTGTGGTTCTGAATAGCTCAGCTAAAGGGATGTGGGATGGCAGGTCACAGGAGCACCTGTTAGACGCAGGGACACATGGTGACCCTGGAGGCAAGCTCCCGGGGTGACAGCTGGAGAGGGAGTCCTGCTCCCCACTGCCTGCAGGGACCCCACCGGCACAGCAGCAGAGTGCCTGGGAGACAGCAGAGTCCTGCCTATTTCCACCAGTCGGGCCCTGGCACAGATCACATGCACCCAAAAGAAGTCGGAGGTGGCTCCATCAGGTAGAAGTGGAGGGAATGAAGACAGAGGACTAAGTGGAAAATGTTCAGCTTTCTACATGGGGGAGAAGGAGTCTTGGACCAAAGCAAGGCACGGCAGCCAGAGGAGCAAGTGTAAAGGAGAAGGCGCATTACGTCGAATCCCTGCAGCCGCCCGACGGTCATCATGTCGTTGCACCGCTTCGGCACGATGCACATGACCTCCACGGCTCTCTGGGGTGGGAGAGAGCAGAGCGAGCGTCAGCTTCCTTCAGGGACGAGCTGGCCTTCTGACCACACATGCATGCCCAAGTGCAGCGCCCTGCCCTCCTGCTGCCCTTCTGGGCGCAGGGGACTCAAGCAAGGGGTGCCAAGACTGGCCACTGCTGTGACCACCCTCCCTGGGCCAGGGCCCTCCAGGGACATTCAGGATTAACAGAGGGGTTGGGGAGTGCCCTGTGGGGACTTAAGTACCTCCAATTCCGAAGTATCCAGGCTAGCTTTTTTGGAGTACTTGAGGAAGTCCTGCAAGGCAAGGAGAGGACATGAGGGTGAGGTGACGGCACAGCTGAGCTTCCTCACCACATACCACGCACCAGGCACGGGGAAGCCCTTTCCTTCCACTTCTCATTTTCCCTCCCAGTAAGGAAAGGTGTCTCCATATGAATCTCAAGCTGCAGGAGGGCAAGGTCAGACCAAGTGTATACAAGAGACTCTCAGAGGTTGCTGCTTCCCTGTGAGACAAGTGCATCCCAGTGCTGGGTTTACATGTAAAGGAATCTCAAGGCAATCTACAGAGTCGCTTTCATCAAGGAAAAGTGTGTCGCTGTCTTTAGTTCTACTTGGGAATTTCTGTCAACCAAGGGCTATTTGTGAGTCAAGAGAAAGGAATGGTGGGGCCTGAAAAACCTGATTGATCCATGCTACAAGATCAGAAAATATGTAAGGTCAAGAAAAATCATTCAAAGATATGCCTGGAAAATCATTCAAAGGTCTGTGTGGAAAAAGTCCACTTTCACTGGCATTTGATTCAGAACTTGATGTACATTAAACACTGAGGGAAAAACAAGTACTTCAAGTCAGAAGCAACAAGACGGCTCTCAACTTTGCACAGCACAGACTGCCCCCGCCAGCCCTGCCATGTCTCCACGAGGCAGACATCAGCCCCACCTCATTCGACCTCACCTTCAGCAGCAGCTGGTACTTCATGATTCTCTGCACGGGCTTGATCAACAGATCGGTGAGCTGCAACCTGTGGCCGAGGCGCTGCTTCAAGTCCTGTGGTTTCAGAGGAGAAAGAAGGTCTCACGTGCTATCTTGTCAAGGGTGACTGTTCAGTCCTTGAAGTCACCAGAAGTGCGTAGGACAGAAGTGATCAAAGTGACCAGAGGCCACGCTGTTTCTCAGAAGGTCCATGTTTTACACTTGAAACTTCTGGCTGTTTGCAAGCATCTTTTAAGTTTGTTAAAGGACCTTCTTCATTCAATTGCTTTTGTTTGCTCATCAAATATTTTATTTTGAGGTCTGAAGTTCTGACCATGAATCATTCTACATTTGTAACGAGACTTCATTTTAAAACCAATTAAAAAGCCCAGTTTAATGGTCACCCCAGTCTTCGAATGCCAAAGATGTGTGACTTAGAATTCGTAGTCAAGTCTCTGCTTAACAGAGAGAGACAAATACAGGTTTGGAATTGTAACTGAGAACCATCATTTTTCCAAGGATGGTTAACTTTCTGGGAAACAAGAATATTCTTTTTTATTATCTTTTTATTTTTAAACATTTCTTTATGCATACAAGAGCTGGGGTGTAGGTCAGAGGTGCAGGGGGTGAGAGGAGTCACCAGAGAGAGTGGGGAGCAAAAAAGGCAGACTGACTGAAGTACACTGCTGAGGGGAGCAGCAGGTGAGAGCCATGAGGGTTAGCTCCCTGGCTGGGGATCGAACTCGTGCTGCAGCTTTATAGTGCTGCGCCTTAATTCTTTGTGCCCCCAGGGAGGCCCCCATAAGAATATTTTAATAAGTCAATTTTACTTGTGAAATAAAGTAATATTTTGGAAATCAATTGTAACAAAATATGCAGAAATACCTTTTCTATCTTAAGTCTTACCTCAAAAAAGGTATCAATGTATTCTGAGACAATGTGCTCGGACTTTGGTTTATTTTGACAATAAACTATGTACATGTGCAGCCTTCTCTCCTGGAAATGAACAGGTAGACAGACAGGTTAAGGCAAGGGGCACTCAGCAGCAGAGCCCACATCTTGGTAGTCTTCAAGGAAACAGTCTTGAACACAAGTGCCAGGTGTAGGCGTGGGGGCCACCTCCCAGATTCACGACATCTTCAGCGTCCACCCCATGGCTCCCCACACAGAGCCCCAGGGTGCCTTCCACAGCACCAGAGGCAGCGAAAAGACATGCTCTTAACACACTGGCCCCCCCACCCTTTGTCCCCTGACTGGCTGGAGGCCCTTTTGACTGCCCCAACCTCACTAGGCAACACTGTCACAGAAAAGGAAGCAGGCACGCTTCTTCTTATAGACTTCACATGAAAGAGGCCAGTGCAAAGTTTGAACTTGAAAAAATTAAAATAAGCCTGTCATTTTAAGGCAGACAAAAATGAAAATGCAGAATTTGAACCCAAAATTAGAACTTGGAAAACATGTGTCTGCCACCTTGAACCTGATGATAGTAACGACTCTGGGAAGACAGTGGGTGACATTGAGCCGTATGAGGAAGGCCTGCCTAAGCCAGCAAGCCCTTATCCTGATGTCACGAGCTGGGGCACAGGGGAGGGGCTTTAAGTGGAAGGCCACCTAGTGGACTTTGTGACAGTGAGGGCGACATCACTGGTGGGTTTCCAGAGTCTACACCCAGCTAAGCCCAAGGGGTTATCGCTTGTCAAGTTTTGCTACGGTACCTAAAAGCTAACTACCTGGAAAGGCTATTAAAATACCGTTCTCTTTCGAACTATGCACCTCTGTGCACATGGATCTTTTCATATATGTTTTAACCAAATTAATATACCACGAGAATGATGCAGAAGAGTTATGACTGTTTCAGGGAGTCAGGCACTGAAGAGATTTATGAAAACGTAAAAACTTGTCATTCCTTTTTTTTTTTAAATAGAGCAATATTTCAGCAAGAAACCTTTAATTTCAACACACATTTTAGCAAAATGCAAATATGTGGCTTGATGTTAAACCCACCGCACCAAGGGACCTGGCTCAGGTTCCTTGGGAACAGCCAATGCAGCTGTGAGCTTAACTGCCTGCTGGGTAAAGGGACAGAGCAAGCGGAAGGCTGGAGGGGACTTTTATTCCCATTTGCTATCATTGCATTGCTTGATTTTATTCTTAACATAAGCACATCTATACCCTACATGCTCTGCTTTAATCTGCCAGGTCAATGACTATGACCTACCAAAACAGGCTATCAATACTGCTGTTCTACTCACATGTTTAACAAATAGGGATCCTAGTTTCTCTGGATCTTCAAGGCACTTCTCCAACTCTCCTAAAAAAAAGCTGAAATGAAAAGAGAAATATTAGTACCACTTCCAATTTGGCCTTCTAACTAGATGGAGGATTTTGTTTGAAAAATAGTCTGTTTTGACATGAATAATTCCAGACATAATGTGCACAGAAAACATTTTGGTAGGACAGAAATCAGAAAGAGAGACACAGTTCAAAACAAGGCAGAACGAGACTGCCTTTGACTGGTGGCCTTCCATTCCATTGGACAACTAACATGTTTGCCCATTTTTAAAAATGATTTTTAGAATTCATTTCAGAATTATTTAAAACATAATAATTTCCTGGCTAAATACTTAGTAAAAAAAAAAAAAAGTTACAAAGCAACTGGTCATTTTTATTCCCAAAAAATTGGTCCTCAAGTTTCCTATTCATCTCATGATTATTTTAAAAGGCTAAAATTGGATACTGGATAAAAACGTTGACTATGTTACCTGTATCAGTTTTATAAAGTTTTCACTTTTAGTTTGTAAATATTAGCTCCCATTAAAATGAAAATGAGGAATAAGGCTTAGGTCAGCTGCTCTTCATTCTGCTGGGCTGTAGATGGCTTTAAGATGTGTACCCAGTGTAGCTATCACTTACCTTGACTAATATTTACCTTTAGTATTAAGCTGCAAAGCAGCTTACCAGTTACTGCTGTGCTGAACCGTCCAGTGCCTGGGTTTTAATGTCCCATTTAATGTCCCATTTAATGGGTGTTACTGCTCTGCAGAGACTAACTAGCCAGACACAGCCCCTGGTGCCACTGCTGTCTGGTCACCCAGGAGCTGGTGGGTTCCTAGTCCCCATTACAGCTCAAATGCCACCCTGGGGAGTAGAGACCAGTAGGAGCACCAAATGTCCCTTTATAAATTGGTTTCACTGTTGGTTTTCAGTAAGCCTAGAGTTACAAGTTAGAGGTTGTTTCTACAGATGCCCAGTCATCCATCTGTGAGCCTAACTGAACCAGACACAACAGGGGAGGCAAAAATAAAGACCCAGTGGCGGAGTCTTCATTTTCCATTCAACCAGGAGAAACTTGTACAGAAGTGACATAACGGTACGGATAATCCCACCTTCTATCTGAACAGCATGTGAGTTTTCAAAGCATAGTTACAAAGGGAGGAGATATCAGCTGGTCTCATGAGGGGTGGACGCACGGGGGCGTGGGGCTTTGCAGCAATGGCACTGATCCCAGCAGAGGGGCAGCCTCGCAGGCGGAATAGGGAACGAAGACTGCCCTAGTGGCGGGAAGCAGAATAGCGCCACATAGCTATTATATGAAAGCTGTAACTCTTCCGCAGATTACAGGGGAGGGGGCCTGGCACCACCTGGTATGCCACGTCTCTTACGTACTCTCTGTGCCAGTCGTAGATCTGATGGATGTTGCCAAACACGATCTTGTCTTTGCCTTTCATGTCGTCGGGGACGCCGTCTTCCTTCATGAGCGCCATGTAGCCCTGTGGTCGGATTAGGACTCCATTAATACTTTAGATCACTTAGTTAAAGGTGAGTTTACTTCACTGAACACATGGGAATCAAGCCATGCTTTACCGATTACTAGTCGCAAAGGACAAGCTAGACCAAGTGCAGTGCTGTGATCGGTGCTTCATTTAAAGACAAGAGCTCTACATGAAAATGCCCTCAACTGGCATGGAAACACCCGGCACCAATCACTGCTGTGTTCTGCTCTCCCCTCGCTGGTTAGCCTTCGTAGATCAACGTTCTTCTAAAGGACTGAAGAAGTTTAAATAAACGTAAACAATTTCATAAAAGAAATTATTTTACGAGCTTGTAAATATTAGCTATTTGGTTAGAAACAGCTCTCCTCTGTTCTTAGCACTTATATAAACAGATTTTCTTTTCTCTTTGGATTATTTATATACATTGTACATTTGTATAATTTGAGTAAGTTATCTAAAGATACACTTTTCACAAAATGATTTGTAACGTGTTGATGAAATAAATTACTAAATTAAGGTCCAGAACTTTAATGCAAACAGGATTCTGCCTGTACGAGAATGTCTTAAGTATTCCAGTTACTTATTATACTGAACACGTTAAATGTTCCTGTTATACAATTAGCTGTCGTGGTTGTTACTTTAGTGGAATATATATCCCCAAAGTATTGTCCTGCACACACTTGTAAAGCTGAAAGAGTAAGCAGTGATACTTCAAATCCTAAAAAATAGCTTTTTGTTGAGTTTATTAATATGAATATAGTTTGAACTTAATTGCAGGCAAAGAGTCCAGAGATGCCCCAGGGGTAGAAGGCAGTTTTTCTGTAGCCACACAGGCCACAGTCATCAATGCTAACAAAAGTGTGACACATTCATTCTGTGATGACTATAAGCAAAGGGGCCAGTGTGACTGTAGGCCAAGCCGGGAACCAGGGCGGACTCAGGGTGGAGCTGATGCCACAGCGGGTCACATGCCTTTCTGCAGTGATGTTCCTATAAAATAACTGAAGGCCATACTGTGGCATAAGTACCCTGGTTGGATAGAATCATTTAGGAAATGATAAAAAAAGTGATTATGGTAAGATGCATTGTGCAAAAAAAGAAGCCTTAAAAAAGTGAATACAGAAGAGTAAGACAACTGGTTCAATTTTATTTTTCCGATTTTGTTGGCTTTTTTGGTCAACAAGCTATTGTAGCTCTGCTACTTAATGCGATGCTCCTGAGACCCCCTTGGGGCCTGACACGGTTAAGTCAGTGAAAACATGTACCTCAACCACACAGCCCAGGTCTCGCACATAGTCACGCTCCGTCTCCACTAACTCTTGCAAGACGTAGCTGGAAAGAGACAAAAAAACATTTACAACCCCAAACTCATTTTTAAATGCATGCTTTTAGAAAATGCATGCTTCTCTCAGCTCCAACTCCCTCTGGGTGTTTTGTGATCTATCAAGCTTGCACAACTAGGTCTCAAGTTTTGAGCACTCCACTCACTAATAGTCGGGGGACCTGTGAGCCCATGGAGGTCAGAAACACTTCACATTCTGGGTGACTTCACAGTTGTTCACATGAACAACTGCAGAGGCTTACACTAAGTTATAAGGCATGATGTTAAAACAAGCAGATTCTTATTTGGTGGTTTCTGGGTTTTTTAAAATGATTTAAGTTGTTTTAAGCTTCATTGGACAGCCAAGAAAAAAAATGCACTGAAAGAGCTAAAGCATTGGTCTCATCATATCACTCAGAAGTGTTTCCTTTTATACAGCTCAAGAACTGCCTAAGGCCATTTGAACAATGGAAGACAATGCTTGATCAGAATAAGTAACAGCTCCCATTGGCCTGAAAAGGTTCCTTTCTCTGTTCACTCATCCATCCACCCACCCAGCACTAGCTCCTAAATGCCCACCCCTTCAGCTGCTGGGAAGGAAGCCAGTAAAACCAAGTTCCTTGCCTCAGGTGTAGAGGTTTCCCTTACTCCCAAAGGCAAGCTTAACCCTTTGTAATGGTATTCAGGACTTTTGTTGCAGCCAGAGCCGCTTTACTGGATCGAGAGACACTATCATTAAGGGTAATTAGTCAAAAATTATTTCAATTTTGGGGACTGTACTTCACTTTACGTTGCCCCCCTTTTCCCTTCCCAACTATGTGTCCAAGAGAAAGTAGGTAAAAACAGATCTCATTAGATTTCATTCATGCAGCATCAAAATGAGCAGAACACACCAAACACAACTCAGATACAGAGAAGAGAGTGGGGTTACAGGGGCAGGGGCAGGAGCACAGCAAAGTGGCAGTAAGTGGTACAAATTCCCATTATAAAACGCGTTCCTAGGTTGTGGGCTGTGACATAAGCAGGAGGACCACACTCAACCGTCCTGCAGAGCAGACCTGGGAGGTGCAGCCAGAGTGAAACTAAAAGTGGGCTTTGCCTAGTCACAGAGGGAGGAGACCACAAGCCATATGTATTAGAGTAAATCATTAGGCAGAACACCTGAAACTGATCTATGTTAATGAGTTATACTGCAATAAAAATGAACAAACAAACAAATCAGACAAATAACAAACAGAAGCTAATGTACAAATCAAACAACAGAAATCGCTATTGGCTGCCCAGCCCTGAGGAGCAATCCTGTGCTTTTCAGTTTCCCAACAGGGGATCCTGGGTCTCCTGGGCCCATCAGAGCTGAATCCTAGTTACGGTTTGGAAGGCGACAGACAGGAGGGAAGCCACAGAGAACAACAAGGGGCAGAAGGGCCTTACTGTCGTCTCTTCAGGGAGCTGGACTTTCTCTCTTCCATCTCGTCAATGGGCGAGGACGAGGAGAGCAGAGAGTTGTCAGAAGGGTTGAAGGAGGGACTGCTGCTGTCTCCCTGGTCGACAAGGAGTGAGCTGGGCCGGTCTTCCAGGGCCTGGAAGAAAATCGCAGAAAATTGCTGCATCAGGCACAAGTCCTGCCTCTAGGCCCCAACAGGCCTTGGGAGGATAAGATAATCTCCCAAGTACTGATGCATAGTAGGGTGGGGATGTGACAAAACCTGTTTTTGGGATTACACATTATTTAAAACAAACAAAAAAGTCCCACCATTAATTAAAATTTTAAAAATTGAGCGCAAGGAGCTGGACACAACAGGAATAGGAATGAAAATTGTCAGGGTACCATTTAATAAGATTAAAAACTAAGCTCCCACTCCTTGCCCAGCAGGCAAGTTTGGGAGGCTTGCATAGATGAGGGGATCGATAAGGTTGCCAGGGAAACCAGAGGATCATTTTGACTACGAATATAGGGAAGCAGGGTCAGGACACATTCTGTGCCAAAGGCCAGTGCCCAAGACCAGACACCCTAGGAGATAATTTGTGCACAATGGCGCCAAGAGTCATAAAACCTGTGAAAACAGGCAAAAGAGCCCCAAATCCTTATTACCGTGCAGACCTCGCCTGTCTTCGCCTGTCTTGCCCCTTAAGGGTATTTCAATAAATCCTTCTTTCCAGTTCTTGTGAATTCTTTCACACACACCCCCACCCCCCCACCCCCATGCCTCTGGTCCTCACCCTGATATTATACCACTACACAGATAGTGAATTTATGTCTATTAGTGTACTCTGTCCCCAAATAATGAGAAATAATAAAACTAGTTCACACCAGCATGCTGACCCTGTTTCTGAATATATCACATACTCCAGCACAGCAGCAATCTTCCTTGCAGTGATGTCCGGGGCACTTCAGAGTGTGTGTTTGCCCGGAGGGGCTGGACAACGGGGACACAGACAATGGGGACACAGCTTGTACCCCTCGTCAGTGGGTAACGGAGCACTGTAGCGTGCTACACTTTAAACAAGCTTGGCTTGTTTCTTGACTGTCCATGAAGCCTTAGCTCCTACTTCTGCGCACACAGATCCACTAGCTAAAATCCTCCCCTATGTGGCGCTCATGTTCTCTCTCCTCTGTAGAAACCAAGGGGTCACGTTGGTTACTGATTTGAAAGCTCTTGCCCTCATGGGGGTCTAGTTGCTGAGAGCTTCAGCTGTGTCCCCTTGAAACCTCAGACAGAGCTTGGCAAGTGTGCCCTGAATCTATGGGCTGAGTGCTAATGACTGTCTCCCTGGATTAACGTGACAGTGAACCTTATTCCCAAACCCACAGAGCTGGAAAATGCACCGATGGTTGTTCTTGTTCAGGAAAAACAGTTCAAGAGTGAGGTCTAGGCAAGCTGCAGAGCTGGCTTCTTGCCTGCCCACTCTGATTGTCTTGGATAGGGGGCTGGAGACCAAAGAAAAAAGGAGGCTGTGCTTTTTGTCTGCAGTGGCAAGGAAACCACTGAAGCTGTTAGACTGAACTCCACACATGTGAATGGTGATGGCGGTGAGGACGAGAAAGGCCCCAGATAGCCTCTCAGAAAGGAGCAGGAGAGTTAAGTCTCGGCCTGGTGTTTGCGCACCCTGGCTTCTAGAGTGGACAGAACAGTTCTCTGCACCCGTGATTTCAGAACTGCTGAGCCTTTTCTGGCCTCTGATAAGGTGGCTTGGAGCCGGGGGTCAGCTGAGAGGGTGCAGAAAACCCAACAGGGCCAAGTCATGGATACGGACATTCCGCACACTTACATGGTCACCTCCAGTGTCAGTGCCCCTGCCTCTTACCCAGATGGGTGGGACGAGGGGTGGCAGGGACTCTGCACTTGTGGATGGATTGTCTGTGAAGTCCTTTGGGCCTAGTTGTTTTTTTGTGGGTTGGTGCTCCGTTTTCTCTTTCTCAGCTGAAGACTGATCTGCACAGATCCTCTATCTTGTCTGAAGTGCTAGTGAATCACACCGACTTAGGAAATGATCACGTCACGCAGGTTTTCCAATCTGCTTTCTAAGAGCTGCAAGAAGTGTTACGGCTACTTCTGTTTCCTCATTTATCTCTTCCTTCCAGTTTCCTACTCTGAATTTCTGCTCTCTTCTTGAGGTCACCTGATGGCTGTACAGTGATAGAGGACGTATTTTTTGTTTTTTGCTTATTTTTGTTTCCAGCTCATTAGTTTCTGTGTTCATTTTTCATGATTGCATTCTTTCTGCTTTAATGTTTTTTGTTGTCCTGTTTTGAGTCAGATGATTCTTTAACTTATTTTCACTCTTCTTTCTTGTAGCTTCCTTGACATTTACATCAACGAAGAGGAGAAAAACCTCACAGTCAAGTTGAAACAGCTGTGGCCGCTGCTGACCCAGCTGCCCTTTGGCCAAGGTTTTGCAAAGATGCACTTCAAATGCTGCTGGATCAGGGATGTGGAGGCCAGAGAGAGGAGTGAGCCCCAGTTAGAGTTTTCAGGGTGTTTTTATTTTTCAGATCGAATTCTCAGGGCCCAGGGGTTCAGTGCCTTAAACCGTATGACAGCAAATTTCTGCTCTCATCGACCCAACCCAATGAATTAATATATATCTCCTGACAGATAAACAACTCAGAGTTTAAATCCTATTGTGAAGGTGCTAGGCCTGAGAGGTGGTTCACGAGGGTAGTTTGGATGACTAAGAACCCACTGCATGGGGCAGGGCCTGCAGCATGGGGCAGGATGTGCAGGAGGAGCGGGGTCATGGGCTTTCCTCCTGTTGTCACTATATAAAGGAGCCAGATGTCGGGAGAAGAGAGACAGGAAAGCAACGTGGAGCTATGGCTTCCCAGAGACAGAGGACAGAATGGAGATCACGCTCTGTGGAGAATGATGGCAAAATGATTCCATGAGAAAGAGCATCAATGAGGCTCTCCCAGGGAGAGAGGAGCCTTTTCTGTCTCACCTCTAGGGGCTGGAGCAGCAAGCAGGAGGGCTTGATCCCAGCCCTTGCTGACTCCAAAACTTATCCTCTCTATCCCACAGTTTTATGCCTGCTGGATTGAGAAGCACGTCCATGAGCACAAACATCTCAGTTTCTGCTGAAAAAGTTTGATTCTTTAGAACTTAAAAGGGGTACGCCATGAGTAAGGCTGGAAAAGGACCAGCTATAGCAACTCCTGTCCACCTGGAGTCCCCCCAAATCAGTTATAGCTGAGTCTCAGGTACTCAAATTAAGAGTCAATTTAAATACGTGCAGATTGGCCCGCAGGCAGACAAAGGGCCTCCTCACAGCATTCCTGGGGAAAACTATTTCAATTTTTAGGTAAGAATCATTTTAATGGTCATACAACTGATGTGTATTGATGGTGGTTTTAAAATTGAAGAAACAGGCAAAATGATCTGAATCAGGAGCAATGCAGTCTGCTCAACTTTAAAGAATCAAACATTAATTCGGGGCTCACTAACAATGTGACCTGTGGTGGAGATTTTGGGCCTGTGGTATCCTGACCTCAGGGTGAGTGGCAGTTGACAAAGGTGACCAGTCACAGGATGTCACTGAGCCTATGTGGAAACCCCCGTGCATCAAGGCTGGCTGAGTGCCCTTGGGTGGCAGGGACTCTATGTGATTCACAGGCAGTTGCTAGGACACATTAGCACCATCTGCCTGACTCTCCTGGGAGAGGACGATGCTCCAGGACCCTCTGGACCCTGACCCTGTGCTCCCAGCCATGTCCTCTTGTGGTTATCAGTTGCAGTTGGGGGGTATCACCTCGTATGAGTTCTGTGACTCCCAGGGTAGTCTTAGGGACCCAGAACTTGAGTTAGAAAGAAGCAAGAGTGGCCTTGGGACCCCCAAGCTGTGGAGCATAACCCAGGCACACTGGGCAGAGCAGAGCAAGGCCTGGACAAGGGCCTACCGCTGTGATCCTGGGAGCCTTACCATCTTGCTTTTCACCAGTTCCTCGATCGCACTGACAAGTTCAGCTGCACTGGGTGTTTCAGAGCTGGTGGGGCGGACTAACAGCCGAGAGGAGGCCTAGGAAAGAGGTTCAGAGAGAGAGGGAGAGGGGAGGGGGAGCCTTATGTTAGTCACTCGGTGGGTAGTGTTTCTCCTGCAAGCTCAACCTCTTTTTAAAAGTAATTCCAGACAAAAAGACCACAAGTTTGTCTTTGTTTGCATTTATTTAAAGCCATCCTTTTAAATTTACAATGTTCTGACATGAAATATTAAATAAAACCTGTCTAGGATACATGTGGACAGCAAGGTCTGTTTTTAATCTGCAGTCATGGAACATCATAATGTTTTCCAGAGGTGACTGGGCATGGGGATCGCTCACTAACTAGAGACTTTTGCCACTGCTGGCTGGGCTACTGGCAAAGGAGAAAAAAAATGCAGAATCTGATCAATGGAAGAATGAAAGAGTTGAGGTGTAATGAGTGAATCCTCAAATAATCAGGAAAGAAAACAGGATACTAAGAATGGCTTCACGGTGTTGATGGGGTTAAAGAATCAAGAAAGAAAAGGGCATACTGGGGTGCACTGACCAGACAGGGAGGAGGGGGGACGCGCTCACCATTTTCTGTGCCATCCATTTCCCCAATGATTAGTGCAGAGTACAGGAGATCTGTGGCCTCACAAGCTATCAGGTGCCATTTACGGCTAGAACCGGGATATACAGGGGGTGACAGTCAAGGGAGCTGGGGAGGGGCTGCTGAATTCAAGTTTCAGTAATTAGCAAACCACAGCGTGTTTGCGGATTACTTGTGCTGTCAATTAACTGGAGACCAGAGGGGGCGTAATATGAACCTTGCTTCATATTAGGGACAGCGGAGGTGCATGCGACACGCTGTCCTAAGGATGCATTTCTCACGGCAGACATAATGGGGTTTACATTTACAACAAGGCTTTTACATATGTGGATCCAGATGTGCACTTTGCAAAACAAATGTTGGTTTGGTCTAATGAGATCCGGACTATGGGGGTGAAGAAAACAAAGAAAAAAATTCAAATGGCGAGGTAAGGAAACTGAGCCCAAACAGACACAGAACACAAATCAACATAATGCTGCAGGCGAACGTTCACAGGGGGAGAAAACAGAACAAAACAGAAGATTAGTCACAAGGTAATACCGTCTCAGGGCACATCACTACAGAGTTCTGCTCTGGAGAGTACTCAGCACCATCACCAGAAACGATTTTAAGTGACCAGAAGAATCTGGAACATCCCACTGTTAAGTGGGGAAAAACAATCTCTGATTCGGCAAGTAAGTCAACCAGGCTTGTCAGGCACTCACTTGTGGCTAAACAGTTCTAAGAAATTTTGGTTTTCCACTTCTCAGAAATGGCCTGAGATGCTGCAGGATAGTGGGGGTGGTCAGAGAAACCCTGTGCTGGGCGTGGAGTCCCCGGGCCCCCTTGTCCCCTGAGCCGCCTGCCCCGCAAGCACAAGGCCTGCCCCCCCAGGGACTTCCAGCTCAGACTGAGAACTAAGTGACTTTCTGGGGCTGAGACTACCAGTGTGCTCACTGCCTGTCATTAAGGAGAGGAGGTGAAGAGGAGATAAGGGGTGAAGGAACCTTTGTTTAGATTAGGACAAATGTATGATCTGCCTCTGCCTCTGGCTGTCATTCAGTCACTGGGCCTTCAGTCAGTCAGCCAATCAGTCACTGGATCTCCCAGCTGTCAGTCAGACACTGGGCCTCCTGTCAGTCAGTCACTGAGTCACAGCAGATACCAGGTTAAAATGCTGGCAATCTAGCAAGTATTAATATTGTGGAGGAAATCAGGGGCAGAAAACAGGAACAAAAGGAGAAACCGAGGAAAATCTGTTTTATTCAGTAAATTGAGCTACTGCACAAATAAAATGGCAGCAAAGACAGCACAGCACATTCTCAGCACCTGCTGGTCTGAAGGAGCACAGCGGCCCCAGGTGCTGGAACGGGTGAGCCCTGTTAACAGGTATCTTTCCTGATGTCTGCGATTCTACAACTGGGAGGGACCAAAATATTTTAGATCACGTAAGAACTAAAAACACAAGAAAGCAATAAGGCTCCCTTGGCAGGTAGCTGAACCCGCTCAGCTCCTCTGCTGCGGCTGGCCTTGCGCCCCAAGCCCAGGGCGGCTGAGCCAAAACTCCTGCCTGGCCTCTGGAGAAAGGTCTGCACAGCCACACAGCTCGTCTGAAACGCGCCCGTGTGCAGAGACAGAGAGAACAGGGCCTGTCCCCACCCGAGGATGCAACCCCCAGTGGCAGGCCGTCCTGTTTGCTTGTGCAGGTGCCTGAGTCAGTGCAGCCAGAAAAGTAAGTCACACTGAAAGCAGTAGTGATTGGAGCATCATAAAAAACGCACTGGACATGTCTACTCAGACACCTAGCTATGAGAAACTGCATGCTGGCCTGCTGCTGGGTCTAAGCGGACTTGTTGTGCCTACTTCTGGGGTGGACAGAGGTGGGCTCTGCTTGGTGACGTGTCCGTCACAGCTGCCGTCCCCAGCAGCAAGGTGGGGTGGTACCCGAGGGCCTTACCTTGTCGTCCTGCGAGTCTGGCTGGAGCAGGCTGTGCTGCTGAATGGCCATGGGTGGGGGGAGCGGCACAGCGTCGGCGCCCTCCTCCCCTTCCTCCTCTCCACAGCTCTGCATGCCCGAGGACGATGACTTGGACAGTGTGCCGCTGCTCAGGCCCTCGTTCCGGCCCCTCTGCAATCACAACAACATTCGCAAGTCACTTCTGGGCCTGGACTCTGCAGCTGGCCCACAGAAACGCAGCCCAAAGGGGCTGCCAGGAAGAGTCCAGAAACCCAGGGGAGCAATGGGCAACCGCACCTCCAGCCCCGCCTGCAGCCAGCTAGCTGGCTTGAGAATAGGCTAGTGGCACACCTCATCTCTAAGAAGTCAACAAAAAACAAGTTTTAAAAATCTGTTCCGTAACCCTCGTGCTGGGTCAGTTCCTCTGGTCTAATTTCATTTTTGGTACCTTGCTAGGGCAAAGTTCACTGAGGTCACAAGGGAATAAAGAAAATGAAATCTAAGATGCTTGACCAAGGGCCCTCACACAAAGCACCAGAGCTGACGGCTCAGCTGGGGATCAGGAAGGAATTCTGTTCCTTGTAGGATAATTTAAAACAACAGGAGGAAACTTAAAATTCCAAGCTGACACACACATATAAATTTATCTTTGATGATATGGGAATAATCCAGTCTTCACTGCAGGGATGGGGAAGTAAATCAATTTGGTATTTTTCCCCCTCAGATTTAAGTATGGACATGGGGGAAATATCTGGTGCATGCAAATGTTCTTCCAGTCCTCTCAGGTCCAAAGTGGTGTTCACTGGCAGAGGACTGACCAAGAAGGTGTGGTCTGTCCCCACAGTGGATCTCTGCTCCCTAGCAGGAGAGACGGGTGGCAGCCCGCACAGCAAAATGGCAAGAGCTCAAGGGGAGCACGTCAGAAGGTCGAGGCGACGTCACACGTTAACAACATGTGAGGACAGCAAGGACCCAAGAGGATGAATCAACAAAGGAGAATACTTATAAAAACTCATGGACACTCACACATGCAGGGTGGTCACTGAAACTGAGAGGGAGGGGAGGGAAAAGGCAAGGGTGCTGGGGGACAGTGGCAGGAGAAAGGAGGGGCAGCAAATGAGTCCCACTCCGCCACATCTTGCTCCCTTAAGGCCGTGGTAACTAAGCACCCTGGGCAACAGACAGCTAGTCACTCGGGGCTTCCTTGTGGGACAGCCTGCTGGCCTGGGGTGGGCTAAGCCTCCAGCCCCTCCTGGCTTTGTTGATTGGCACAGTGGAGGAGCATTAGATTGTGTGCTCCTTAAATTTTGGAACAGGTGTGGGGGTTGCCTCACATGGGAGGAAGGCTCATATCTGCACGTGAGTGATGGCTTTGGGTACCAGGATGCAGCTGGTGCAGAGGTGGTCCTTAGGGAACAGAGCCTGGCTTTGGGGTCCCTGCTGACTGTGGGGCTGGCAGACAAGGAATCACAGCACTTTCATGGCCCCCTGACCACTGGGGGGCGGTCCAGGGGCACAGGGGTGCTGACCTCCTCCACGGTCTCATCCTGCGGGGTGGCTGCGCTGTCATCCGAGTCCTTCTGTGAGCCGGCATCGGCACTCTTGCGGACCTCCCGGCTCTTCTTGTGCTTGTGGGCCAGCTTCTTCACGTGCCCGTCGGCCTTGCCACTGCTCAGCCGCCGCACTGGGCTGGTCAGCCACTTGCGCAGGGTGTTGCCTGGCCGCTTGGGGCCTGGCGAGCTCTGGGCCCCTATCATGTGTGGCTGCAGCGAGGCCACAGAGGCGGGCGGGCTGGCGTCATTGCTGGAGACGGACAGTGAATCTGAGGGGATGGGAGAAACAGAGGTTGGAGGTATGAAGCAAAACACAGTCACTGCAGCACGAATTCGATCCTTGCCTCCGGCCAGGGAGGGGACCCACATGGCGCAGCAGACCTCTGTCTCACCCACTGCTCCCCTCAGCAGTGTGTTTCAGTCGATCTGCCTGTTCTGTTCACCACTCTGTCACTGGCGAATCCTCTCACCCCTCACACCTGTGGCCTGTATCCCAGTTCTTGTATGCATAAAGAAATAAATCTTAAAAAAAAAAAAAAAGGTGGCAACTGCCAGCTGAATAGGGCGCGCCAGGGTGCCAGGCCCTGCCTCTAGGTCCTGCCTGCCAGTATGTGTGCATTTCAAATGCTCACCTAACTGGAGATTTTTAGAATGACTTTTCTCAAGATGCAGTGGCCCTTCCAAGCCACCCCCAGGCACCAGTCTGAAGACCAGCGGTTTTGCTGAACAGATTTAAAATGTGATCATTACAGGCATTGATGGAGAGGATATTCAAATTATTCTCGTCTGCTTTCCTGATAAACACAAACTAAGAAAGAAGACTATAAAGGCAATCACAAACTAACTGTGTACAACTCAATAAACGTGTGTGTATGTTTGTGTGTGTGTGTGAATTGGTATAGATCTGACCTGGTCATCAGACTTAGGGATAGATCTGTAAAATTCAGTGACAAGGTTGAGGTCACAGGCTGTAGAAAGGCTGGCTTTTGGGGACCTCCACCCTCGGTCCTTGACTCACAGCCTCAGCAGTTACTTTACATGTTGGCATAAATGCCAGTGACAACACAACACAACACAACACACCACACTGTGAAGAAAGGTGAGGAGAAGTCTTCCTTAAATAACTAAAATGTTTTATAGAAAATAATCTGAAAATCTATATACTTAACCTGAAATTCAATATACTTAACCCTGGGTTGGTGATTCTTTCAGGAGGAAAAAAAAAAAAGACCTGAAAAGCCCGAGGTGACCGGTAGCCCCACTCACAGTCCCTGGAGGGGACCTGGCCGCCACGGGACCCTCTCCTGAGCATCAAGCTCTGGCGTGGCCACCAGCAAGTGGAGCGAAGCACCTTGCTCCAGGAAATGGAGTAAGGGAGAGGAGCATCTCTATGCCTGTCTTTTCTTTTATCTTTTGAAGTCTTAAAAATGAATTAGAATTAATCTGTGAAAAGATTATTTTATGCAGACACCTGAATTGGCTGCATTTACCTCTGTGGCCTGGACACCATTATGTGCTGTAGCAAAAAGCAAGTGAGCTAATCCCCCCGATCCTATGATTATGTGTGGGAGAGTCAGAGGCGGTTCCCAGCCTGCTCCAGACGCCTGGACCAGACAGCGGATGCCCGTCTAATCGCTGGCCATTCCTTCTCGGCCGCGCCTGGCCTGGCAAGGGTATAATCTTCCACAAACAGATGATGCACTTCAGGCAGGGCTCGCCATTCCCAAACACCCAAACCTTCCTCAAAGGCAGACCTTTGTTCCACACAAATCAACACAGCATCCTGGTGGATGCAGAGTGGCTCTCCCTCTGCGTGTGCGTGCACACGGTGTACACATACATACGTGTCTACCGTCCCACGAGTTCGCTTTACTATGTTTTTAAACGGGAGAGTTACTAAAACGTTCCCCCGTGGGTCTCAGTTTCCTCACGAAGAGGCAGGGGAGCATGACGCCGTTAGGCTGACATTATGTTCACACAGTAAATACTTGTGAGGGACTTTCCCAGACACTGACTTAGGGTCAAGGCCAAATGAGGTAGACAAGGTCCCTGATCACAGCCAAGTGTTCCAGGTGCTAACAACATGAAAGATAAAAGGCGTGGGTCTGGGTAACCCACATGGCGATGGTAACTTACTCAACCAATGGATTTTTTTCCTAAGATTTATTTATGCATGTGTACAAGAGTTGGGGTACAGCCCAGAGGTGCAGGGAGGTGAGAGGATCCACCAGAGACAGAGTGGGGAGCAGAACAGCCAGACTGACTGAAACACACTGCTGAGGGGAGCAGTGGACGAGGCAGGAGAGGTCTGCTGCGCCATGTGGGTTCCCTCTCTGACCGGGGATCAAACTCACACTGCTGTGCCACCAGGGAGGCCCCCTCAACCAGTGGTTTTTAAGTGCCAAGTTTTACCAACACTGTATGATGCCTGTTTCACAGGCATTTCTTCAACTGTGGCTCAGGGCCCAGTCCAGTCACTGGTCAAAGATGAATAAAACCTGCTTCCTTCTCTCAGTGAATTTGCCACTTTGTGCCTCTAGGATCATGTAACTCATATGGTCAGAATATGACACAAGTGGTAAGAGTGCACAAAACCATTCAGAGCTTGAGAAGGAAATGGGATCATGGAGGGCTTCATGAAGGAGGCGACAATAAACGGCCGATGAAGGGGCTGGCCAACCACACTCCAGGTCATGATACTGTCAGCTACAGGGCATCTGTCCGCTACTGAGTATCCTCCTGGGCCTGGCACAGTGCCTGGTACACAGCTGCTGCTTAGTAAGCACTGACTGGAAACATGGAAATCCCCTGCCTAAGGGGGTAGGGCCAGCTAAGTGGAGCCAGGACACCATTTACAGGATGTATATTCACACAGCTGCACAATACACAAAATGGATGGCGGCTCAGGTGCAGGCTGGGAGGTGACCAGACTGAGGTGTTGCAAGGAGGCAAATGTGGCAGGGAGAGACCGAGGCCATTACCTTTTATTTTTGACGAAGTTAAGTTTTATCGGGGAAGCATCGGTTTACAACACTATTATTTAAGGGAAGAGGTTCACACCTCTTCAGTTGTCTATTACTGCACCCACCAAAGTCCCCACAACCCCCACCACCCCCACTGCGAGACACTTTTATCAACTCAATCGATCACCAGCCTTAAAGTTCATGAACAGACTCACGGGTTAGAAGTGAGTGTACAGCTCAGCCAATGAATGAACTTGGTGTTTGCTTTTGTGCCTGCAAGTGGTACTTTGGGGGATTTGGCAGGGGCAGGGGTGAGGTAGCCCACAATAGAACCCCAAAGTGAAGAGAATGCCATTCTGTATTCTGACTCTGCTCCTTTGACCTAAGCTGGATGGCTGCAGGGGAGGGGCTTTGGGGGAGGGGAGCAGCTGTGGGCAAGGCTGCAGGGCACCAGCTGGGACCTGCTGTCCATCCTGAACGGATTGTGTGTTTTATGAGGACAATTCTCAGAGGGTGCTGGTCTTGCCAGGCAGAGGAACAGCTGATTACAAAAATGGTTCAAAAGGAAATGGAGATGAGGCTGCGCCCCTGTTCTTGCTGCTCTTTGGGCTCGGCAACATGGGATTGGGTTCTTGGCAATTTTCTGGAGAGCAGTTTGGAAATGTTTCCTTCTTGCCTGGCGGGTCAGGTATCGCAAACCCGGCTGCGGCCTGGAGGAGCCATTCTGGACCCAGGGCGGAGGCAGGGGGCCGGGGTCAGAGGGGTTGCTCGCTAGAAATGAGCTGTGACTGTATGTCACCACGTCAGGAATGACGTCGTTTCTCTTTCCTGGAATCCATGACTTAGAAAGAGGCTACACCACACACGAAAAAGAGACTTTTCTCACATTTTCAATTTAACCTTGAAAGACAGTTTTGTTTCAGAAGCCTGATAGTGAATAGGGAAATTTTGAAATTTGTCCATCTCCAACCAAAGCAGATACTTTGTCAGATTTGCAGATCTGACACAGAAATCACAGTTCTGGTGATTGGCAATAAAATAACCACTAGAGTAAAATAAATAGTGAAGCAGAAAATGCTTCTCTTTTCACTTTTGTTCTCAACAATAAGGCTCAAGTCTGTAGACTGACACTGAAAAAACAGCAAGTTGTCTATTTTTTTTGATTCAGAGACTCCCTCTGCCTGAATTGGTAGCCTGACCACTCTGCTTCTGTGCTCTTTGCTGGATGCTGACATAACGCATCAGTTAGGGACTTAAAAAACCTACAAAGCATTTAAACATCACACAGTCATTGATGGAATGCAACAGCATGTGTGCCATTATGTTTAGTTATCTGAAGACAGGCAGGCCCCTAGGACCTGGGTCTGCAAATTTTGAAAGCAGAAAGCAGGTCCTGATAGTCTCCTGTCCAATCAGGTCTCACTGTCCCTGGGCTAAGGAGAGCATATATCTTTCTGTCTCTGCTACACACAGCTTCCCCGGGGCTTCCTGGGCAGGTCTCCAACTACGGCCCGCACATAGCAGCCTTTCCCAGGAGAGCCCTTGTGGTGGGGACATGCTGTGTGTGCGGTCCAGGCGCCCTGCTTTGAAGAGCTGGCTCCTATAGCTCACGGCCATCCTGGGCCAGAGCTCCACGCAGCTGTCTCAGAAAGCTGGGTAACTATCAAGCAGGAAGCCCGTCGTGACCTTGGACTCCAGGTTTCTCTGGTGGGCACTGGATCTGATTTGTTCACGACAGTGCCTAGCCGCCAATGTGCTGTCTGGCAGTTCCTGGGAGCTTAATAGGTGTGACTAAGTGACAAGCGGGTAGGCAAATGAACATACTGCCAGCTATGAACTCTTCTGGCCTCAGCAAACTTCCCAATAATGCCAGGAGACCACTGTGGGCCTGCCGTCCAGCCTCAGTACTATTGGGGGCTGTTTTGAGATGAGCTACAAGTGACGCCTAAGTTGACCAAGTTCAAACATGTGAATGACTGACTTACAAGGGGTAATTCAGTGCTTAGTTCTTGGAGCAGTCCACACCGTGTCCTGCTTTCTCGCAGCTGTCTCAAGACAGCCAGGTCTCGGAGCCTCTGGCAAGGGTGGTGAGCCCATGAACAGTCCTGCCATGCATGATGTGGGCACACAGTTGGGTCCAACTGACTCAAAATATAGGGTGGGAAACCTACTGTTACTTAAAGAAATCCTATTGTTCCTGCCCCCAACTTTTCAACTGTCTTCTGCTTCCCCTGAACCCTCACCATCTTGGAAAAGAGACTCAACACAGAGCTCTTGATTTTAACCCAAGTCTTGCTCAGGTACAAGCTCTCCACTTTTCAGCTCGGGGAGACATCTGATTCCAGGTCCAGAAGGACATCAGAGGAGTTCTGGACCTGTCCACCGGCCTGGTATTTGGGCCTGGCCCTCTGCTGACAGCTGTGGCCCTGGGCAAAGGTTCTGGCACCCGAATGTCCTCACCTCACAAGACTTCAGCGCTAATGGGAATGAGTGGGTTTTACAAACTGTGAAGTGCTGTTTGCTAAAGAAGGATGGAGGAGCTAACGCCCCCCAGGACTCCCTGGTAGTACAGAATTGACGCTGTTATTTCTGTAAGTTGTGAGGACCCAGAAAAGAGGATGTTTGGTTATCTTCGTAATCAAAGGCCCAGTGGGGTGTCTAGGCACTATTCAAAGTCATGTTGAGATGGATGTAGCAACCCAGGTGAGTGACATCACTGTCTCTATTTTTAATGGCTGCTCACTAAGAGGACCACGTTAACTTCAGCATAAAGAGATGCTATCAGCCCATCACAGTTATTTAAAAAATGCTCAGATGTATACAGGAGAAAGTCATTTACGATCTGCTTCAGTCTGGAGAGAAAAAACGAATTCGAGTTCCTCTCTTGCTATTTGAGAGGCTGTACCGCTACAGAGATGATTTCCTTGTTGAATTAGAGTTCACACCAAGTCCAAGCTGGATTTCTTCTGAAAATAAAGAAGAAAACTAAAGAAAGAGGGGGCGGGGCATCCTGCCCTTCGACCCCACTCAGGAAAGAGTTTCACCACGTGGACGCACATAGCTCTCCAGCTGCTGAGGCGGGAGAAATTGCCTGTACATTCAAGACATCTGTGTTTAATAAAGCAGTGGTTTTTTTTTTTTTTTTTTAAAGGAAGAAAGAAAGGAAAAAGGACCTTCTCCTGCTGGTTGCAGACTGAGAAGGGCTGCATTTCATTTTAACCCTTTCCTCATTTCACAGTGCTAGAATCCTAAAGATGTGTGCAAGTGCTTTAAAGCGAGTACACGCAGCTGAGGGTAGGAGACCCCCAGCCTGAATCCTGTCCCCTCGGTCTGTGCGTCTCCTCTGCGTTGTGCTACAGTCCTTCCCTCCAAGGACTGACAACAGAGAAGCTCCAGAAGAGCAGTGCGTTTTGCTGCATCACTGGTACTGTGTGTCTAGGGCATAAAACTGTTACCCAAAGTGAGGTTTACAAGATACCCTCAGGCAAGGGTGGTGGCCAGGCTGGGTCCCCTTGCATGGACCAGCGTTGGTTCCAGATGTGTAAAATGCAGCGACTCTGCTTGCCTTCCCAGGTCACTGGAGGCAAAAGAACCAAATAAGGTCTGCAAGCGTATAGTTCAGCACAGACACGAGGGAACAGTCCTTTTTGATTTTGGCACAGCCGAAGAAATTGCAAAAGACAGGAAAGAAAGTAGGGCAAAGCGGAACAGGGGAACCCTCGCAAGTCCAGCACATGGGTGACAGCACCAGGCGGCTGTGAGGATGGTGCAGCAGGCCTCTCTGAATGGCTGGTGCGCTTTGCTTTCCCCCACATCTGCTACCACAGGCATCCCAGAGGCGGCCACCTTGTTATTTTGAATTCTCTTCCACAGGGCCCCAGCACAATCTCAGCTGGTGAGTGGACAGAGTCCACCTTCCTGGGACTGTGGATGTTCCCACCAGCAATGTTGCCACATCCTGGCACCAACTCCCATCAGAGACCCTAACTCAGCATGGTGTACTGCCCGGACAGAGGAGATTTACCACTGATGGGTTATGGCTTACTAAATGCTTATTTCACAGAAGAAAGATAACTCTGGGACGCCCTGGGGCAGCCGCTTCTAATACCGAGGATGATCCCATGAGACAATGGTGGAATAAGGGTGGGGGAGGGCTTCACAAAGGGTTGAGAACCTTGCTCCTGTCACTGTCAAGGACTTAGTGCAGGGAGCCATGTTTCCATTGAAGAAATTCTTACCATGCCTGAAGGCTACGAAGTACACGGGAAATCAGACCTGCCACCACTGAGCAGGAGCCGAGAACAAGTAAGCGGCTGCCCCGTGATGGCTGATGGGGCTGGTCATCTGAGAGACCTTAGTGCTTGCTTTACTGGGTAAGTGATGGTCACCTCCACCTTCCTGACACCGTGTTTTACAACCTTTCTCTGGAATCAAGGTGATACTTTATGGACTCAGAAACAAAACACCACAATGCACCAAGAGTTCTCCTGCAGCCCCGGGGAGGCGAGCTCATTCATCTGTCCGAGTGTCCACAAGCCCTTCTCAGGTCCCACCTTCACTTCAGGCAGGTGTGTTACTGCAGGACAATGATGGGTGAGAGGAAGCGGGAGTTACCTGGGGAGGTCAGGTCACGAGGAGGAACCTGGTCTGCCCAGGAATGTGGCTCTGCTGATGGCGGGTTGGAGCACAGCAGCGAGTACTTTCATGTAACATTCTTCCACACGGAAATCTGGATTCTGTCTGTGGAAAATTCTAGACTGACCTCGAGCTTCCGATGACTTCTTCCTCACAGGTCCACTCATCTGTGTCTATGAGGGTGAAGGTAATTAATTTGCTCTCAAAATTCTTTTTAAGCCTTAACTTGCTCTCTATCTTTTAATAAAAAAGTCAGAAACTGTACGGCTGTACAGAGGCACTGATCATGAGCTTGTGGGGTGGGAAAAGACCAAAAGTGAATTAGGAGAAAATTCACATATTTCACCAACTGGGGCACAGTGGGTGCTTAACGAAAAAATGTGTACTCTGAATTTGCTTTCAAATACGGAGTGAACAGAGAAGACATGAAGGCGAAAGATAAATTCCCCTGGTTTTTTTTTTTTTTTTTAATAATCCCTAGATGGAACCAGAGGGCCAGCATGGCCACGGCTCGGCTATAATGAGGAACACATGGTCCTTGCTGCCTGAGAAAATGCACATAAACGGCCATCTCCCACCCCTGAACGCTCAGGGGAGCAATCCCCAGCAGCCCACCTTCGGGTGACCCCGAAGGGAAGAACGCAATAGAATCGCTGGCATCAATTAAGACGGATTCAGCCAGAAACAACTGGACTCAACTAGGAACAATCACTCCAGCCTTTTCTTTGTGGAAGGTGAAATTGAGCATGCGCACATGGTGTAGAGCGACCTCTACCCCACCCGCGAGCAGGTCAGGGACACAGGCTTGTCGCGCCCACAGAGCCAGAAAGAACAGCAAGTGGAAGTCACGCAAGTGGAAGTCACACATACAAATTCGCCTTCAGCTCTCAGACACTAAATGCTCTTCATGTGGCTTCTGCAAACCCTGAAGGCATTATTGCAAAGTCACTGGGAGGCATAGCTGTGTCAGCAAAGGCTGAACCCCAGGTCACCTTCCTCTTAAGCTCATCCTTGTGAGGGAGGGGAAGGCGGACCTGTGAGAATTTCTGGTCTGGATCCCTTCTCATTTTAAGGGGCTTCTCCATTTGAATTTCCCATAAAGAAATGTGAAAGCAGGTAGCAGAGGTTTCACTTGGTTAATCAGATGACGGAATTCTCACACGCTGCCAAAGTGGAAATGTGAACACACCTCAGAAATGAAATAACGAGGAAAGAGTCACTGCTGATTATGAAAAACGGAAAGAACTTGAGTCACTCTGGCTTCATGCCAGGGATTTCATAGAGAGCTGGTGGGTGGATTTATCCATGCCCTGACAAAGGGGACCTGGCTCATGCCTGCTGGAGCAGGAATGTTCTAGATGCCAGTGAATCTGTCTGGTGATGGCGGGTCACCAGGCTACTGGTGTCCAGGATGCTGGGCAAAGAGGGCAGGATGGGGTGCAGCGGGCACTGTCATGGACGGGCCCCTCTGATGCCCCTTCCTGGGATCAGTGGGGACCACCAGGCGCACCTGGGTCTGACACAGACGCACACACGCTGCTAACGCCCCATACTCATGGACACGGCTGCATGCCTGGAGTTGACCTAGGAGCCCTTTCTGCCCAGAACAAATACCAGCTTTGTTGGAGGAACTTCCAGCACATGCTCCTGTTTCCCTGGAATGACAGGTCCATTTTCTCTGCTTTTCATGTGAGCTAGACCTTGGCATATATTTTTGGAAGATGAACAACAGACTTTTTCTGCAGCCTGTGGTCTAAGCTGTCACCAAGAGGAATCCCCTGGAAGCCATCTTGCCAGTGATGATTAGGAAGGGTTTGAGCTCGCTCTTTACTTTTGCATAAGGGTAAAAGCAAGTGTTTCAAGATATCCTTGCAAGGTGAAGAAAGGTGTCTTTTCAAAAACTTTCATAAAAACGAGACTGGAAACACACACACACACACGTGTGTGTGCACGCGCGCAAATCCTGGGGACATTCCTGTCCACCAGCTCTCCCTGTGGGGCCCCCACCCACCCGAGAGAGAAGCCAGGGGCTCTTCAGCATCCACAAGCTGGGTGAACAAGGAGGTGCATGAGAACCTCACCAGGAAAGTTCCCCTGAGGCCCGCACAGAACCCAGGGCAGTGCCTCCCCACGTGAGCACCGGGCTTTGGAAGAGACTGGCTCATGGCCTGACCCCACTAACTGCAGAGGCAGAGGGATGGAAGTCCCGCTACTCCTTGCCTGGAGCCACGTCCCCCTCGGACACCCACAAACAAGCACAGGTGGAAGCCGGGAATTTTCTGTGGGGGCTCTCCTGTAAAGGGGCACTGGGCCAGGTTGGGCAGGGACCCCACCAGGCCCACTGACCCCCCAGGCCAGCCCCACTCCCTGCAGTCCGTTGCTGCCACCACCCCACAGATAAAGCTGCTCTGTTCTCCATCCTTTCACACTCAGAGGTGCTCTGTGTTCCCCCAAAGCCAACTGCCTGCTTTTTTCACAAAGCTGCTTAAGATGAACATCACTTACACCAACAAAGAGCATTTAAGCAACAAATTCAGTGTGTTTACCTAGTTACTTAGTATTCAGCACACTGTTTTCTCCCTGGGGGTACAATAGGGTACTTGAGTCTTAATTTCTTCCTTTGGGAAGCTGTCCCAAAGCAGTGCAGTATTTAGTATTACCCTGAAATAGACAATCACCCTTTAAGGAACAGAAGGACGACTTGGGGGAGAATCAGCTAGTACACGCTCACCACTCCCCCCCCCCCCCCCCCCCCCCCCCCCCCCCCGCGTCTGCCTCTGCCTTTTAGAGCCTCTGAGGAGCATGATCACCTAAATAGGGGTACCACTGTTCCTGAAAAAACTGCAGAGCTCCAGCAGTGAAAGGGTTAAATCCATCTGTGGGGGGGCTTCCATTCCCAAGTATATTATTCACAATCAATAATCCTGCTTTTGACTGTCTTCTTATCATTTGTTGAAGAAAAATGAAATAACTCAGGCCACCTTTTAAAACAGGCAATCAAAGATCTTTTTAGGGGGCATTCTGTAGATTTGGAGATGTTTTAAGCTGGAAACGTCTTTAAACTAAGCAGGGCTTGCAGACACTCCCAGGCACAGTAGGTTTAAAGGAAAAATCTGCAGCTAGTGTTTTAAATGACAGCACTGATTTATTTCAGGTGGCAACAACTTTCCCTCCATTCATAAATTTATTATTATTTTAAGTTGAGACCAGATTCAGAATGCTGACACGGAAGTTTCTTTACCTGCATTCTAGAAAAATCCATGACTGGCACGACAGCATACATAATATGCTATGTGCCATTATGTAATAGGACATGATAGAAACCTTGCAATCTGATGTTTTCATAGAGCCACAAAGCTCATTTCCTATGGCCATAGGCTCCTTTTTATGCGGTATTAAGAACCAAAAAAATCTGGCCTTGGAATGCTCTGCGGTGAGCCTGCCAAGCAGTATCAGTGTCCACCTCGTCCACTGGGCAGGCTGGCTGGGCTCAGGCTCAAGGGAGAGCATGTTGGTGTAGAGAGTTACAGCTGCGGAGGAGACCAACGACTCCCCACCACAAGCAACTAACCAACTATGTCCAAAGTCCCTGATCACCTAATCACGAAACATAAAAGTTCTCATTAACTAGGAACCCCTTTGACAGTCGTGATTTTTGTGACCTCTCCCCGAAGGGAACTGTTCCACACAGCCATGAGGGGTTAAGGGGGGCCGGGGCAAGGGGATCAAACACCCACCCCAGTGCGTGGAAGGGGCAGGGGGGCGGCAGGGCTGGGGTTCTGCTTGTAGAGAATCTTGTCCTGCTTGACTTTATGATATTTTGCTCCCCATTTCCTCACAAAGACTGAAAGGCACAAAGTTTTATTTTTCAAGTTAACTGTTTTCAAAGTTCTTGAGGACTCCCACCCCCTTCCCAGGAGATCACATACTCAAACACCATGGAAAGGCAACACTCAGAGAGAGAGAGGCCAGAACAACTGTTTTTGGAGTCACTGGGGTAGTCGAGGTCAGAGTCAGAATTCCTCTCTGAGGTGACTCCGTGCTGGGAAGTGATGGTGTTTGGGACAGGGCAGCTTTCGAGGAACCCCTCCCTGCCTTGTTCCAGCAGTTGCCTTGCTGGGGAGAGGGAGGAGGCAGGAAGGCTGGAGTTCTTCCAGGCAGGAACCAAGTGCGCTGGCAGACAAAGCCGTGGAAGCTCACCCCTGTGAGCAAGCCAATTAAAGCCTGGCGTCAATGAGCGCCCTGTGGGATATAATGGCAGTGCCTGGGGCCAGCAGGGAAGCCAGGGCAGGACAGAACCAGACCTTTGCACCAGGAGTGGGTGGGGTGGGGAGGTGAGCACTGCTGCTTCTCAGCTGGAGAGAGACAAAGGAAGAAAGGGCTGGGCCATAATGAGCACTTTCATTCCCTTGTCTTTATCAGCCTGTTCACCTCCAGTGTTGGGGGCTTCATACATTTTCCCATTCCAGGTAAGAGATAGGGGAGGAGGGAAGTTGTTCAAGGCAGTGTCCTCAGCCCTAGAAGGTCCCCAGGGCTGCATCCTTAGATGTGAGGATAAGAGTCTTTTCATGCTGTTCCTAGCACGATTGCATGACAGTCTGAGCTGTGACCAATTTTGTAAGAACAGAATGATAAGAGTAACAAACTTTCCTCAACTGTGCATTTCAGAAAAGAGACAATAGGTTGGAATGAGATGGTTTCTTACGGTTTTATGTGAGAGGTGTTAGAAAAATGACTGGGCACATCTGGGCTGCGGTTTCTCCACGCCACCCCTCCCCCAGCCCCATCCTTGGGGACAGGAAGGGGAAATGGAGGGTCCCCTGTGGAGAATTCCACGGTCATTACCCACGCACAGGCCCCAACGCTGGTTTTATGGACTCACTCACTCACCCTGGAGACCAACTTTGAGCACCTGGAGGAAATTTTTCAGAATAGAAAGCTATAAATCTGTGTTCCCTGTAAGCCCCATCAGAGGGATCCTCTCAGAAAGAGCACATTCCAGAGAGAGGCTCAGCTGGAGGGAGGCTGCACTCCTGCTCTGGACTAGGATTCTCGGGCTAGGAGGGGGGGGGGTCTGCAGAGGGGAGGTCTGCAGAGGGGGGTCTCTGAGGGAGGGCACATTTCCATTTGTTTTTACTATCAACTTTGAAAAGTTTTAGTATCTCCAAAATGCACATTCACCCTAAATTAGGTCAAATAATTTTAAGCTTCTTTGTTTTTTTTGGCTGGGCATACATGCAAAATCGGGAGCAATACTTTTTACCTGCAAAATGTGCCAACATACACTTTGGTTTGTGAAAAGTGGGAAAAGAAATTAAAATTATTTTAAGACTGTACTTTGTTTCAAAGGGAAAGAAGTAGCTTTTAATTTAGTTTTGGGAGAACAGAATGATAGTAACAGCAATCATAGTTTTTTCCTTTTAGGGGGGAGACCAGGATTTCCTCATGGTCACACCCAGAGGGGTGAGCTGAGACGAGGGGACCTGGGAATGTGCTCTTCTCATGGTATGATCACACACAGAGAGTCCTAAACACTGACTTGCCTGCAGACACCTACGGAGCAAAGAAGATAGGAGTGGATTTATTCTGCACTGGAGTTGGTGTGAAATGATCATCTCTAAAATGGAACAATGCCATTTTGTGGGAGAACTTCTGTGGCTTTTCTCCTCCCCTCTCAAGAAGGGGATTGTCCTGGGTACCCTTGGGTGTGGGGGCCGCTGCTGCTAACCTACTCAGATGCTTCCAGAACACATTCACATATGTTTTATCAAAGATACTTCTTTCCTGGGTTTATCTTTCATCTAGAAAGACAAAAAAAAATAAAATAAAATAAAAGAGAGCATGGATGGTGACCGAACTACTCATCCAAAAACAAAACCGGATGTCGGAGTGTTCAAGAAGTTGAGGTGCACAGGTCCTGCTGTGTAAGGGACGTGTCCAGTGTTGGGGAGCACTGTCCTGGAGCAGACACTGTGTTCTCTAAAAGGTACACCTACTGCAGAATGAGAACATATTCAAAGGTGTCACTGTCATCTCAGCACAACGGGGTTCTCCTCTTGGAATCCCCTTAAAAGATCATGTCTCTGGTACTCTTGAGCTACCCTTCTCTTGAGTTCTTTTCCTAACAAAGCTTAGCAGTAAAACTCTGGGTTCAGGGCTGTCTAAGATATTGTTGATGGCAACGTCTACAATCGCTGGCTTTTATGCAGATTACTCCAAGCAAGACTAATGTGCATTTGGACAAGGAAAATGTCAGAAAGCAGAAAAACTGCCTCTCCCCCAAGGTCTTCCAACCAATAAACCCCCAGATTGCTTGTGGGGCTAAAGAAAAGTTTTGCAATCACTCTCCGTGATTTGCATGGCATTTTAGAGTTGCTTTGGGATTTATTCCTTGGATATTATTCAAAACCCTTTTTCCTTTTCCAATCTGAGACATATGTATTTCCCCACCTCAATTTAATGAGTGGAATCAGAATGTATTAAAATAGCTCTCTGATATAATATGGCATTCAGGAAATTGTCTTGGAATTCCTGTGAAGGTTTGGAAAGAGATGGAGTCGTATTTCTTGGGGGGTGAGGGGTTGGGTGGGGTGGTCAGAGAGGGGGAAGGTCACTTCTACTGTGAAGAGATTGTTTGATTTTTTTTCTTCATGAAAATTCCACCACACACACACATCTCTTTCCAAACTTGCGTGAGTTTAAAAATTCCGTGGTGACAGCTTGGATAACACACCTGGAGTTTCCATTATAGCTTAAGAATTGCCAGAACACAAATGTAACAGCCTCACTGTCCTCCAGCATTTGAAAGTGTTAGTTTCATGATGTCCCTTCAGAGGGAATCCTAAGGCAATGACGGCTGCTAGGATTCCAGTTCCTTCTATGCCATTACTTCTGAACAAAATGCCCATAAAGATAGCTTGGTCTCAGTTTTGGGGGTGTCCATGATACACTGAGGGGAGCACCCTAACGTCAGAGAGAGAAGGTCCTGGACTTTGAACCCAGAACTGCTAAGAGGCTGAGGCTTAAAATCAGATTTTGACGGGCCGTGGCTCTTTTCACTGAATAGATGCTCTCCTCCTTGAGGAAAAGACCTTAGGCGCACCTTCTCGCCTTCCCAGACGCCCAGGCCCTCACAGACCTGCCCTTGGGAGCCATGGTATTAACACAAATACAATCTTAAAAAATAAGGGACGTGAAAGATGCTTTGATAATGTGAACAAGAGCTACCAGAACAGGCTCCAACCTGATGCTTACAGCAAGGATCCTCTCAGTCAGTCACACAGCACACGTGCCTCCCCCAGCCCCTCATCAAAGGTCACTCTTCTTTCCCTTACCACCTGTAAATAGCCCCGCTTCCGAACCTTCAGATGCCGAAGACTCCCAGGCCCTCCAACCCTTCCTTATGTGCAGGTCCCTCCACCTCGACCCTCTGTGGAGCTGACCATGCACTGGAAGTGCCACAGGCCGCATCAGAGCCCCTCTGTCCCAGCCTCGCTGCCCACCTCCCAAGTGCATGAGAATAATGCCTGTTAAGACAGGGCAGACATTCAAAGCGTCCCGGGCCGGTGCCGAGTTCTGGCAGAAGCCCACTCTGCTGTATATAGTATATAACCTGTGAGAGACTCGTTTTAAAGGCTGTCGGGCCTGGACCCATGTTGAAGGTCACTTCTGGGAAGCCAGGCTCCTGGGCAGTGCTGCAGGGGCCCCAGATCCAATCCCCCTGATACCCTTTTAGGCAGAGGGAGCACCCGCCACTTTTCACATGATCTTTGCAGAATCCTAACTTCCTGCCCTGACTTCGTCCTGCACAGAGTCAGAGCCTGGCACACATACCCCTGACATGTAGCGGTGGCTCCCGGGAGCCATCCCCACGTGTAACTTCATATTAGCTGACTGCACGGCGTGGCCCGAGGAGGAGGAGGAATGAGAAGTCCAGGTGCCAACACATGCCCTTTTTTTGAGTAGTCTGCAAAACCCCAAATGAACTTAAACCCAAAGCAGACCTAAGACCCACTGAAATCACAAAGTGGTTTGTAGCAGAGATGGCTTTCGACAGTTGACAATGAAAAAGGCATGAGCAAAAGCAGAGTCCCGAGATATTAAAAAGTGCCCCCAATCACACAATCAACCGCCCACCTCCTTCCCGGTGCCAGTCCCAGAGGACCCCCGCCCCAGACATCCGTGCACAACCCACTCCTCAGGCCCTTGGCAGAGAACACACTTCTGTGTTCCAGCACAAAGCATTTCTGTTCCAAGCACACGCTTGCCGCAGCTGCAGCCCCGAGGGAGGCCGGCGGGCATGGGGTACCTAGGTCCAGGATCCAGTACTTGCAGGGGCCAGGCTGCCCACCGCCGCGGTAGGCTGTGCTGACTGAGGGAAGCGAGTCCAACGGGTCGACGGGCTTCACTCCGTTGGGCATGGTGAGTGCTGAGCTGACTTGAGCCAAGCCGCAGCTACAGCAGCAGCCGGGGTGCCCCAGCTGCAGGCGGAGGGGGTGGGTGGCAGGCAGCCCCTGGGCTGCTGGCCCTGCAGGCTGCTGTCTCGGTGGACTGGCTTGTCTGCCTCTCCAAGCCCTGCCTTCCAGCTTCACATGTGGGAAGGGCCGGCGCTGGCTCACGTTCTACCACAGTGACTCTAATTGGAGCTCAAGGAAATTCTTAGGGCGCTTGGAGCCAGATGTTTCTCCTCAGCAGCACTGGCCAAGGCTGTGATTTCCTTACTGGGGAATGTGAGTGATGGAGGAGGCCCCCTGCACTGGGTGTGCTGGTGTGGCTTTTAGACTGTTTGGATGGGGGTCCTCTCGGAACAAACAACAGACAGAGCCTCCTGAGGTGACATGATAACACAAAGGAGTACAATCAGCCCACGCGTCCAGAGCCAGCGGTGACATCAGTGTGTGGCAATGCCACCCCCCTTGCTAGAAACACATCTCCCTTCTTCCCCGGAGAGGCAGACATCCCAGCGAAAGGAAGGAGCCTTGTATGTGCATGCCAAGGCCTTTTCACTAAAGTATCTCAGCAGCTCTTTTCGTCCTTTTGGGAAACTGAGGTGTTTCCTTTAGCCTGCCTAAATCCTGACTCTATTTCTATGTGTTCTCTCTTGTGTCTGGTCATTGTGATGGCTTTGTAGAAGCACACCCAGCGCGGACCGTCCAGGCCACCAGCTGCAGTCTGACCTTCCAGATCAAGGCAGCCACGTGTTTGCTGCTGTTGTCCTACCTAGAACAGCAGGTACACGCGGTTTCCCCAAAACATACACTGATGCCCGTAGCTGCTCCAAGGCACAGTCACCCAGATGTTCTTTACATGACTGGAAATTGTAACGCGCCCCTTAGTTTCAAACACATTTTTTGAGGAGGGGGTTACTGAAACCTACATTTACCTTAACAAAATCCCCTACTACATTCTTGAGTTCTTTTAATGATTCCTCTCATTTCTGCTTCTTTCTAAACCAAAAGTATAAACAATTGTGTTGTTTTATTGCTTTGCTAAGAAAACTGCTGTCTTCCTCAGTTAAAAAAGGAGGGGGCCTCCTCCCCGCTCCTGCATTTGGTACAAAGTAAATTTTAAAAATTGCCAAAAGAAAAAAATTGTGCAACAGGATAGACTTCTAGTTTCTTTCTGAGTTTAAGACAATTAAGGACTTGAGGACAGAAGAGAATAAATCTAGGGGACCCAAACGAAGCTATTCCTGGCACTGAGATACTGCCCTAAAACTACCTGCTACCAAGTCGGGTTTGCACCAGGAGCCCAGGCTAGGCCTCATATTCTTCTCAAAAGACCAAAAGCAAAGCATGAGGTTGTTTCCTCTGTAAACGGTCCCATGACAGACCCAGATGGCGTACTTATGCCAGAACTGAGCAGAGGTAGATTCTACACAGAGAACTTTTTATGCAAGGGGGAAAAAAACTTTATTGCCAAATAAATAACCTTCTCTCTTTTTGGCAAAAAACAGTAAAAATTATGTCCTAAAGGAAATCAAATTAATTGACATTCTAAAGTTTCATTTACTCCAAACTTTATTAAATATTTTACTTTGTCCCTTTCTAAAAACAGACTGCCAAGCAAGGACCATTAATTACAAAATGAAAAAAGAGCTGTCAGGTAGACTAATTACTTTATGTGTAATATATGTCTTCTACTAAGGAGGAAGGGAATGGAACTTACAAATGAATAAAATAATTCTGGCTGAGGGTATATGGGAAATTTCCCCAGTGGCTGCTTCCTTCAACTCCGAGCTCACATCAGTGGGAGAAATGCAGCATAGCAGGAATGAGAAAATACCCCAAGGAAGCTGTTCCCATCCTCCCGTCCTTCCGGTCATTAGTTTGAGATTCTAGAGCATGGACTATGTCACATGGCCCTTTGTGAAGATGTATTATATCCAGGGACCACACAACCCTCACCTTGAAGGAATGAGGGTGGCCAGACCCACTGGATCAATGGCAGAGCTGATCCAGTGGGAGGGAGCTGAACCAAGGACAGAGCTGATGTGACTGTGAGGGCCAGGGAGGGGTTGAAGTGAAAGGGAGAAGGTGGTGGAAGTTTCTTGACGTGAGTTTTGAACGCTAATGGTTATTTCTACCTGGTGGTAGGACCAGGAATCTATTCTCAGAGTCTGAATCAAACTGGAGGCAAGAGACCCAGGGCAGATTTCAGCAGACTTGGGAGAAGAGCATGTGGAGGTCTATGGCAGTGGGCTGGGGGAGGGGAGGTGAGAACAGAGGCTGGGAGCTTGGGGAAGAAGGGCAAGCTCGGAAAGATGTGACAATGTGGCATGAGCAGAGAGGAGACAGGAAACCGATGAGACACTAGAGAAGGGATGGAACAAGGTTAAAGCCTCGGGCGCAGAGTGAGTCTGTTTTCGTGAGTGTGACCAAGCAGGGAAGATGTGTGAAATGATGACCATCTGGGACTTAAATGCCTAGGACCTAGGAAGGGAATGAAAGAGCAAGGTGGTCCAGAACAGATGGGGTTGAGTTTTGCGAGATCGAACATAGATGTGAAAATGGACTCAATGGAATGAATTAAAGATGCACATTTCAGGCATTTGGTAGAACAGGGAGTGATGCAACATAGACAATTGAAAAGCAGAGTCTGTAAGGGAAACTCAGTTTTGGTATTTTTCACATGTTTTTGATACTTGCATTCACTGTCTGGAACTATAACTAAAAGTGTCACAAAGAGAAGACACACTGCTGAAGACAGTGCTTCTGAAGATACCGCTTGGTGGTGAGGACCAATGGCTGGTTGTGGCTGGGAGGAAATCAAGGATTCATGACCAGTTGAGGGATGGATGACTCCTGGGACCATGGTTACACATCACATATCCCCAAATAAAGAATGAAAAGCCACCAGGATTGGGGTGGGTGCTCAAAACGGAAGGTTAACACTATAACAAAGGCTGTGTTACAAGGAAAACCCCCATGAAGAGAGGGTTGGGAGAACTCACTGGCATCTGGGTTAGGAATTCTGAAACTACTATGATGAGAACAGGTGAAACCAAGTCTTTTAAAGTCAATTTAGGGGAAGAAAGCACTCTGTTTCCAAAGAGCAAAAATGGGCTTTTAGACTAGAGCTGAAGAGTAAGTATGGTTGGCTCGTTTTCCCACCACCATCCCCTATGTCCCCTATCTCTTTCCCTCCTTCTTGGCCTCAGAGCCCTTAGGAAGTTTACTAATGTTCACTAGTTTTTAAAAGTGTTTTACATTACTGAATGGTCTACTATGCAAATGTCTAGTGTTTCCTTTTACTGCTCTGACATTGATAAACATAATCCCCTCCATTTCGTTAAGAATGGCTACCTTTCATTCTTTTTCATGGCTATGTAGTACTCCATGATTTGCATGACCAGGTGTTCACTGATGACCATTTAGGCTGCTCCCAAGTCCTCAGTATTATAAGCAATCCTGCCATGAACACTATGGAACTTGTTTTTTTGTTTTTAAATTGATGGCTTCATATTCCTGGAGACACTTCTTGAAGCAGGCACTGGATCAAGGTGACCAGCAGCAGGAACGAGAAAGACACATCCCTCTTATGGTATTCTTGACAACATGTACGAGCTCCATTTAATCATGGAAAAAAGTCTGATGAACCCAAGGTGGGGACATCTCACAATAAAGGAGTATTAAATCCTCAGAGGGGTCATGTCATGGAAAACAAAGATGTACAGATGGGCCAAATAGACCAGGGACGACGAAATGCCAGGGGGGCAGTGCTGGATAATCACAGAAAGGGCACAAAAGCAAAACCCTAAAGGAGGTGTGCTTTGCTGGTTGTGGCTCTCGTGGAACACTGGAACTGCTGAGGTGTTCAGGGATACTCAGTGCTGTTTCTGCACTGGAGTGCAGAACTTTTCTCTAAAAGTCTAAAAGTCACTTCAAAATAAAAAGCAGAGTCAGCAGAACATTTGTGGGTAGAGAAGCATAAGACAAATTAGCGTCTTGTGAATACAGAGAGATGTGATTAATTAGAAAAATATACTGAAAGAATACGGAATCATTATTTGTCTACACATTTGTGTAGCAAAATTATAATGGCCAGTCTCAGTCTCATGAAAATAAAAGTATTTAGATTAGTGGGAAATTCTTCTGGTCAAAATTAGTGAACCCCCCCCCCGCCCCCATCACTTTTTATATACTCAACCTCTCATGATAATTAGTCCTCAAATATTTAAAATTAACTTTAATATTCAAGTGCCTGTTACTAATTTGTTCAAAAAATATGAGATGAGGCTACCCTTTCACCAATGCATTTCTCATAAAAAGGGTTTAAAAAGGGTCCAGATACAAATGGTGTTTTAAAATCAGGACTAAAAATATACATACTAGAAAATGCTTCAGAGAACTAAGATGCAGATAAGCAAAAGGACTCAAATCTTTCTGTTAAGATCATAATAGCACTTTTTTGAAGAGGAAACAACTTTAGTATTCAGGCACTTAGTAATGCAGAGTCAATAGGTTCCCGAAATCCTAAAAGAGGAGATGTGTGTGTGTGTGTATGTAACAGCTACATTCTGAGATTAAAACTCAAATGACACAGCTCTGAGGACTACTGTGTATGCCTCCCCCTAGAAACTGGCAGTTCTTCTGAGTAGTGTTTCCTCAGTTGTCCCCATCTATCTCCAGTGGTCCTTGGCCCACCTGAATGACAGTCCACCTGTTTGAGGCAGCCGAGGTTGTGCAGCGAGGGGTGCCTGGCTTGGGTGGCCCAGCGGCTGTGTGCTGCCCGCCACGTTGTATCCCCCCAGCCTCGACTTCTCCCTGGGGTACCCTCTTGTGCCCCGAGTCCAGGGCTGGCTCAGCCCAGCTGCACCACCAGATCCGTTTCTCAGGTTCCACACACAAAGATACTCCTGTTTGGAGGGTGTTTTGTCCAATGTCTGACCCCACAGATGACACCTCCCGCTCTGGAGGGGGCGGACGAATGACTAAGTCCTGCTTCTTAGGCGCCATTCAGCACGGGATTTCCTGCTGCCGCCCAGCACAGGGGCCAGCCCACAAAGGCACCTTTATTGAGGCATGCAGGCACTTCATCTGGGTGCCAAAAATTCGATAGGCTCCTTTTCATTGCTTTCCTTACTATCTTTTCACGAACATGTGAGTTTTTCTCTTTCTTTAACAAAACAAACATTCAAGTGCTCCCCTGGCCCATTTCCCCTTGTCGCGCTGTGGAACGGTCTCTCTTTGCATCAGCTCTGTGCAGTCTCTGCGCAAGAGCAATATGATATGGGAACTTCACAAATGTGTTGTCTAAAATATAACCAAAACAACAGCGCTCAAAGAATGGGGCAGTGCTGCTGACCGCTGAGGGCGGACGCATGCTCGGGATACCCCCGTTCTGTGCAGCTCACAGCGTGGTGGGGATGGCTGGGGTGGGAGCCCCGTGGATGCTCCCTTCCCAGCTGTTGAAGGAAGAGCTAGGGGGACTGACCAGCTGGTTTTGATTTTGGGGTGTGGGAGGGAAGAGGATAAAGGTCGTGGAACAAAAACCTTAACTCTTAGATGCAAATTGACTAAACAAATGTTGGTTTTACTTTGGAGGCTGGATCGCCCTTCATTTCCCTACAAGCCCACGGAGGGCAAAGCTCTGGGTGTAATGGAGGAGGAGAGGGAGAGAAGCAGCAAGCAGAAAGAAAGAAGGGCAGACTCCTGCTGAGTTCACTTCTGGAAGGCCACTGGGAGATGGCGTCAGAATTCAGAGTAGAAAGGCAAAACGGAGCCCTGGGACAGGCAGTTTCCTGAGGGAGTCTTTGCAGCTCCAGCTCCTCCCTGGACCAAAGGTCCCTCCCAGCTGGATGGGGAGCCAGATGCGCTGTGGCTGTAAACCTAGGCCCTGAAGCTGCTGTTTTTAAATTCCCTCTTCCCATCACCCATTATCCTGGGTGGAGTTAATTTCTGCCAGTGTTAACTCTCAGAAGTAGGTAATACAGTGTATCTAAGCTGCCCGGGGCATCTCAAGGATGAAAATGGAGAGAAAAGCAGCACAGTGCCTGGTACTCTCCAAGCCTCAAATGCCCTGTTCTTACTGTGATCAGGGGCCCCCATGGGCTGTGTCCCTACCAAATAAAAATCCTGGTATGTTGAAATCCTAACCCCCCCCATCAATCAGAATGTCACTGTGTCTGGTAAAGGCAACCGAAAGCGGTGATAAAGTTAAAGGGAAGCCGTCAGGGTGAGTCCTAGTCCCACACAACCGGGTTCTCGGACAGGGAGTCTGGACACAGACCTTGGGGAAGCACACTGAGGTCAGCCAGGCAAGGGGCCCACAGAGGCAGCCGCCTGCCAGCCAAGGAGAGTCCCAGGAGAAACCCCTGCCAACACCTGACCACACACGTCTACTAGCTTCAGAAGAATAAAAAACCCCAAGCCCGGCTGAAGCGCCCATGTGTGGTGTTTGTGATGGTGCCTGAGCTCAGGGTCCACCACTCCCCCACCTGGTGACGGTTGGTTCCATACTCTGGGGCTGAAGGGGGCTACTTATCTTTGAATCTGTTGAAAGCTAACCCACTTCTAAGAGCAGCACTTGCTGTTCATTCCTTCTAGTAAATTCAGGGCCCACTGGCCCAGGTGGAAGCATATGACAGACACGGGGGGGTCGGGGGGTTGGCGCCTGGGTGAGGCCTGGTATCCCAGCGCCGGCCGGCAAGTCAGAGGAGGTGAGCAAACCTGCCTGCTGTCCTCACCAGTATTCCAAAGGGCCTCATAAACACGCTGGGTCTCCCGCCCTCTGCTTGGCCAGAAAAGCTTTGGGAAAAGGATGACCCCTCCTTGAACAGTCAGCTATTCGAGGAACGACTGAGCTGCCCAAAGGATCCGTGGGTATCATCATCAGGACTCCCCTGGCCAGCTCAGAAAATTCCAGGGTGGTGGCTCTGAGCCATGTGCAACCCCAGGCAGGGGAACTGACGAGACAGTGTGGGCTGTGGGGTGAGAGGGCAAAGGTCAGCCTCCTAACCCACTGACCTCCAGCCTTCACATCCTTCTTCTGCCCCTCCCAAACCCTTCTTGTGTTTGTAGAGCAGGAAGGAAGTTAGATCAGGGAGGCTGTTGAGAAGAGTACTTTTTAAAATTCTGGGGAAGTGAGAGTGACAGAGTTTATCCCTCAGAAAGCGTGGGGATTACACAAGGACTTTAAAGTCCATTAGGAAAGCCCCAGACAGTACCACCTCGTCCAGGAGCTTCTTCTAGGTGACAGTGAGGTTTGGATTCATACGCAGGTCTGCAAAAACTGTGGCACCACAAACAACTATTTTTATATAGCTGGGAGAGAAGTGACTCATTCTGCGGAAACCAGTACCACTTACACTTAGGGGAGAATGCCTCCTGTGCACCCTTTGGGCTGAATCTATGATAAAAACATTGATACTAGTCAAAGTTATTTACATGCACATTCCACTACATGTTCCTGGGTCCAGAGGGGATGTCCCCTCACAGAGGAGTGACAAGGACGCTCTGGGTGATTTAAGAGTGACCTTATTCAAAGGGGACAGTTTTACTTCCCCCCTAAATGGGTATATGGAATTAGGGGTTCAGCATGGCTCAAATGTCAGGGCTGTCACTGAAATTTTAAAAAGTCACATATAAACACATGCATGCTGTGAATTTTTCTGATGTAGTTAATTTGTGATCTAGGAGGTGGTTCCCACATGTGGCAGTCCCCGCAGCAGATGTACCTGTACAGGCTGGAGAGGTAATACACAAGGTGGTCTAGGCAGCACCATGAATACCTCCAGCACCTTGACTGAGTGCACACCTGAGCATCTGGACACTGTGAAAGAGGAAGCTTCCAGGCCTGAAGACATTCCTGAAAGGTCTGGCTGAGTAAAAAGTGTCAGGAGCAAGACATGCCACTTTCAATGTGAGGAAATGAGGAGGAATACACATGTTCGAATTTACAGCCTAAAGAAACACCAGAGGAGATGTGGGAACTGGAGAGAGACGGCTCTCCATGAGTGGTGGGGCGGGGGTAGGGGACCACAGGCCAAGCTCTCATGGCTTTACTTGCAAACCATGTGTAATGTCTAGAAATAAAAAGTAAGCTCCAAGATTGGTTTTATGTCTCTTCTTTAAAGAAGAGGTTCTGAATATGGGTGTGGGAATCATACTGGAGTGTGGAGCTCGGTGCGTTTTTCTGGAAATCCGAACTGTAGCCTTCATCAGATAGGACCAGGGACATGAGAATCAAAACCTTCAGGATGAGCCAGAATCTTACATAGCTTTCCTTCGTGCCTTTAACTCAGCTATCAAGACCCACAGTGAAATCTGTGAAACTTCTCAGTCTTTCTGGGAACTCTGGGCGCATAAAGCAGTGACAGAACCACCTCGTGACCACAGAACAGGACACAAGAGGAGAAAGCAGGGCACAGGCTGGGCCAGTGCAGCTTCACCCCACTTGCACAGAGTCAGATCTGCCGAGAGCACTGGGAGATTCATGCCAAGTCACGCCAACCGAGAAAGACAACGGCCTCCCTCCACGAACAGAATTCACTCCTTTTCGAAACGCTTAATGGAAACCAGCACACCAGACAGTGAAATAACCTCTTCCCAAACACAGTGTCGCCCTGTTACTTTTCAGTCTCTGCTGACTCTGATCATTGCCAATAAATTGTAAAGAGGGGCTGCAGCTTGTCTGTGCCCTGACTCCTCTGGCAATGTTGGGATGGAGGGCAGCTTACAGAGCAGAGACACAGAGAGAGGGGAGCAGACACTGCATCCTGTCTGGGGGAAGAGAAGGCCCTGCCTGGCCATGAGTCACCTGGGCGGGACACACTGCTGCTTCCCCTGTGAGCTCCCCTGGTTACACTGCTCCCCCTCCGCTCTGCATCACAGCCACTTACAGCAGGCGTGGGAAGATGATTTTCTCATTCATTGTTTATAACTGCGCTATCTATATAATTTTGTGATCCTCTCAAATATGGATGGTGTCAATACCTGCTCATGGTTTTCTCCTGTCTTAATAAACACTTTAATATAAAGTTGGAACATGGATTACCTCCAACACGAAGCATTCAGCAGCGTCCCGGCCCACTTGTGTGTGCCATAATTACACACTGCACGGAGAATGTTCCCTAATCATAGGTCTCGGGCTGATCTCCCAGCCCTGGACCCACAGCGCCCAAGAGGGGCAGCGTCTTTGTTATCCGTGTAACTCCACGTTCTCCAGTTTTTCTTCCCACAGGGATTTACATTAGCAGCTGTTCAAACAGACGAAAAATTGCTCTTTCCCAAGTTAATTAAAAAAAAAAAAAAAAAGAGTAGATAGCACTTCCATTATGTGTATTTTTAGAGACTATGTGGGCAGACACAGGTTTGAAATGTCCCTGCCGTGGTGTGCCTGGGGCGTGCTGATTAAAGTGGCAATCTGGAGTTCAACAAAAGCTGAAACTTGCCAGAATCACGAATATCTAACTGCATTTTTTAATATCACTGAAATCTGTTGAATGTCCTGTGTTTTTTAAAAAAAACTTGTCAGGTCATTTAAAAGTCATAGGCCATTCTAAGAAAGGAGGCTAAGGTGCACCTCTGGGCAGAGAGCGCCAGGATCTGGAAAAGACGGTATCTGAGCCAGTTTAAGTCAAGTCAGCACCAGTTCACTGGGGGAATCGCAGAGACCTTGGGCTGGGGGAAGGAGATGCCACCTGGATTTCTAGAGATGGAGCATCATTTGGGTCTCTGCAGAGCTGTCGCTGATCTGGAGGGCTGGAGAGCACAAGAGACAATGTCCCTCTGCCTAGGTGATGCTGAAGAGTCTAATAATAGATGAGCGGAAAACAGATGTAGTCTATTCATACACTGGAATATTACTCAGTCTTGAAAAGGTAAGGACATTCTGACTATCACCAAAGGATGAATGGAGTTTGCAGACATGATGCTAAGTGAAATCAGCTAGTCACAAAAAACAAATGCCATGTGAATTTGTGCAGGTGAGCTACCTGGAATGACCCAATACAGACACAGTGGCTGAATGGGGTGCTGTGCCTGGGGAGGGGTGGATGGCTTGTGCACAGAACTGTAGTCAGGAAGGGGATGAGTGTGCGGAGGGAGGATGGCGATGCTGGAAGCACAGAGACTTGAGTGTTCACGATACATACTAGTATGGGTCACGCGGTAAATGTCACGACACATGCACCAAACCACAATTAATAGACAAAGGTGCTGGGCGGTGAAGAGCATCTCCAGGGTGCCAGTGAACTTGTGGGGTCATTTCTACCTCTGGGGAGGGAAGTTCTATGCAGAGGCTGAGGACAGTCAGGGTGGTCGGGAGGTCAAACACTCAGGTGGACAGAGGAGGTTGGTAAGAAAGACTTGGGGGAGACTTGGGAGAGGCAGGAAGAACCTCACAGTGAAGCCCAGAGGTTAAAAATGATCTTTCAGATCATTTCTCAGGAAAACATCTTTCTTACTTTTAATCTGGGTTATAGGAAATGCCCCACTTCATAGCAGACAGTTGCCTATCAGTGCATTTATGAAAGACATTAGGGTCTTCTTTCCCATGACTTGCTACGCTGGTCAAGGCTGAGGCCTGCTTTTGAGATCCCACTTTTCTGGGGGTGGTTTCTGGGGTGCCAGCTGCAGTGAGCTCAGCGTGCTGGGTTCCTCCCCAGGGCCAGGGGCTCAAGTGACCAGCAAGCAGGAGACTTTGTTTCTAGAGCTTTCTGTTTTGTTTCCTTGCCTTTTTCATGAGGGAATGAAGAGTAAATACAACATGCTTCTTGACTTCTTTAAAATAACAGATACGTGCAGAGCCATCCAGAGGAGAAAAACTTGATAATGCAAATAACTTTCCAAGAGTTTAAGGCAAGGCTTGCATGTGGGGATTTCCTCTAAATATATCAGAAAATGATCCAAAGCCACTCCCCTCCCCAGCCCTCTTGTGATGGGCTGGCATCAAAAGAGGTAGGTTTGGGACGCTCTTTGTCAGGGAGGCCTCCTAAAAAGCATGGACAAAGGCTGTCAGGGTCAGCGTGGACCCCAACACCACATGTGCCCACCCATCTCAGGCCCAAGGTGGCAACCTCAACAGACAGACAGCATCACAGCTCAGGTCCTCCCAACACAAAGAGCACTGCAAGTTCAACATGTCACCTCTTGTAAAGGCTCCAGTCACAAAAGCTCACTATGGGAAGACCTTCTCTTATGTCCCCATTTAGAAGAGCACAATTCAGGAGGCAGAGGGTTGAGGGTGAATTTCCAATCTGTCCATGCCAGACTGACTGGGAGTGGGAGGGTCTCAGGGACAGGTACAGACCCATGGGTGTGAGCTGGTGAGCACACAGGACCCTAAGATGAATGGAAGGCCCTGCCTGACCCCTAGAAAAGGTGCAAGGACAGTCACACTGCAGAGAGTAGAGGGTGGGACTCTGCCTGGGTCACTGAGGTGGACACTGAGCAGCTTCTGGTTCGATCCACCAGGGACCCAGCTACCAATCAAGGGCCCTGCCCTGCCCCTTGGTTGTGCCCTGGGCCCATCTCCTGAACCTAAACTCTCACACATCAGGGTCACGGCTTGGCTGAGATGAGACAGTGATGGCTTAGAAGGGGTTTTCTGGGGGTCTGGTCAGAAATATAAATACTTTTGATATTCCTGTTTACTTTTTGAGACCAAGACTAAGTAACAAAATAGAGAGGCCAGTCTTACAAGCTGAAACAGCAGGAGCCCTGCACGCACCCTTTTCACATCCAAGCAAGAGTTGGGGCAGGGGATGATCTCGGGAAGAGCAGAGCAAACCAAGGCCTATGGTTTGCTAAGGAGGCCGCGGCCCCTTGGAGGCTCCCCCAGTCTCTGCCTCTTTTCTGGCTTCACCCCGCAGTCCTCGCCCCTTCTCCTTAATGGAAACCCTGGTCAGCGCTGTCTGATCTCCTAGACTTGACCACGGACAAGGGCCCTGGCACAGTGAGGCCTTTACAGAGCCCAAAGGTGGGTCTCCCTCCTCTAACCAACTGCCCATGTCCAGACGCTGCAAGGGAGCAGATAACCCTACAAGCTTCCTTGCACGATGGGGGCAAAGCGAAGGAAATGAGAGAAAAACAGACAAGGTTCTGAGTCCCTTCTACCCACTGGCAGTTAAGTTCACAATGGTTCTTAAAACACCTTCTTGGCAAACAAAGGGTGTGAGAGCCTTTGTGTGGGGCAGGGAGGGATTTGGGGGGCTAGAATGTCACCAAATATCAGAGACAAGCCCAGGGAACAAAATGACACTTAAGCTGAAAAATAGGCAAAACCCAACTTCATGGGAACTTTCCAGGACAAAGTCCAGTGTACGAATACATCCTTCCTTCCCTTGGTGAGCCTGCAATTGCGAACACCAGGACTTGAGGAACACACCACGGGCAGGCAGGGACACAGAAATGGTACAGAACCGTGTTATTTGCAGTGATTATGTTCACCAGGGCTGCTCTGTACAATAGTCAAGCTGGAGGAAGAAGTTGTACTGTATATTCAACGTGGGGTTTAAATACATTGTGAATTGCTGGAACATTCTGCACTGGGTGGCAGGGGAGCCCACAAGGTCCCCTTAAACTCAGGGTCATGTCCGTATCAGGCCCTGCTCCAAACTCATGGGTGTCTCAGCTTTTGGCCTAAATCTAGAATCCCTGCCCTTTCTGCATGGATAGCCGGATGCTTTTGGTTTCACTCAAAAGGGACCCTCAGGTTGGACTCAGGCCCCGAGGGAGTGGGGTTGGGGGAGGGGCAGTAACTTAGGAAGCAGCTGATGGGGAGCTAGATCCTGGGCAGAGCCCTCTACTTCAGCAACAGATGCAGAGGGGCCTCCAGGATGTGCTGGGCGCATGACGTTGGGCACACAGAGGAAGCAACAGGATGTCCCAAAATTAATAGGAAAAAACTTGAATGAGACTGAATATAGGGACGTTCTCTCGGCTAGAGAAAACGTATTGTATGCCCCCAAATCTGGAAGACGTGGCTTCTGAGTACTGTAGACATAAGAAGCCTGTAATACACCTGGTTCAAAGTACAGACACTCTAATCCACCCTTTTTGCATTTTTCTAGAAGCTGCAGACCGATGAATCTTATAAGGGCTTGCAGTCTCCGATGAGCATCTCAAAGAGTAAACAGCAAACCAGCATTGTCTCTCATAGAAATTAGCACAAGCTGTACATGTAACTTAAAATTTTTTGATATCCGCACTTCAACCCCACTATGAAACACCATCCTTTCAATATACAATGACCAGAATATAACTACATGTCATTTTTCCATATCAAGCTCTGAAATCAGTCTAGGGTGTCTGTCATGCCGACAGACCACTCAGTCCCGCCTGGCCATGGTTCGGGGCTCAGTAGCCACGAAGGTCTACCATGTTGGACCTTTAACACACTGACGCCCTATGCCAGGTTGTGACTAGTCTCCCTAAACCTGCATGTCCCACAGCCCAGCTCGGTATTCCAATATCCCGGTATTCCAATTTAAAAGCATCTCTTTCAAAAGCCACCTTTGGGTCCCAGCCGCAGAGCCTGCCTGGGCGACCAGCCTCTTCGTCTGGGGGTCTGGGAGGTCCTGAGACACTTCACAGCTTTGAGGATGAATGGCTGGGTTCTCAGAGCCACATGCTTCACTTCCTAAGATGTGGCACTTAACAGAATAAAGGTTTCACTGTGTGCAAAATGGACTAGAGATGCGAAGATGGACTCGCCTACTTGGCAGCACCCTCCTTTTCTCTTATGACAGAGAGGGAATGGCTCCCTCTCCTTCTCTAAGCTGCCACGTACAAGGCTGTCCCAGGACAGCAGTGATCTGTCCCCTCTGAGGAGCAGCCAAACCCTCATTTTGTATCAGCTTCTGAGGGGTTGAAAAGGTCAGAGACTCTGTGACAACGACCGCGGCCCGGCTGATGAGGAGGGGTCTAGCTCCCACGAGCACCACAGCGGAGGGGACAGAGCCCCATGTCTGGTCCCGTGGGAGCAGCCTGGCCAGCCAGCTGGGTTCCTACCTTTGTGGTTGAAGATACCCTCCATCTCCATGCTGCTCCTGGAGTGGGCGATGCACAGCGAGCCACAGGGGACCAGGCCCTCGGCTGCCGGGGAGCGGTCCGTGGTCCGCACCAGGCACCAGTCAGGCCGGTCGTGGGGCCGCTCCAGAACTTCCACCGTCTGGCCACGGCGGATGGTCAGCTCGGTGCTATTGCAGGCCGTGAAGTCGTGGATGACCACTGTCAGCTCGCAGCCGCCAGAGAGCTGGGGAGGGAGAAGACAGGTCAGTGAGCCTGGCCAGACTTCCTCCCCTCCCACAGCATCACGCATCACCCGGGGGTCAGCGTTCAGGACCCAGGGGACAGCACTCTGGACTTCATTTCCACGGGAATCAGGCACATAGTCATTTGCCCTTTTTGTGTCTAGTGGATGATTTTGAGTTTCACCATCAGGACCTGATATGGTTTTCATAGGAGCAGCCAAATCTTTTTGAAACATCATCACTCCCTCCTTAAAATGTGCTGTGTACTCACTTTTAAAGAGTTGTACTATTCTTTTATTGCAGTGATGTTGGCTTAGAACACTGGATGTGGTTCACCACCTCCCCCACCACAAGGCACTCAGCCCCTCACCACAGTGTGCTGGGCCCCCTCCCACTTCACTTCCCACACCCACCCTCCCCTTGCCAGCCTCGGTTCCACAGTCAGGTTTCTAGCTTTGTTTTGGCTTAGCTTTTCTGCCACTTTGGCTTTGTCTACTTATATTCCACAAATGAGTGAAATCGCTCCTTGTCTTTCTCTTGACTTAGCATACTTAGCATCATCCCCTCCAGTTCCATCCATGTTGTGGCAAATGGAGAGATTTCTCCTCTTGTACAGTGTGTACATAAATACACTGTACGCTGTGTATATAAATGACACCTTCTCTGCCCACTTGTCTGCTGTGGACAGTTAGGTTGTTTCCATAACTTGGTTATTGTAAGTGGCGCTGCAGTGAACATAAGGGCACAGCTATCCCTTTGAACTTGTGTTTTTGTAATTTTTAGGTAGACACCTAGGAGTGGAATTGCTGGGTCAAATAACAGATCTTTCTAATATTGAGAAACCTCCATACAGCTTTCCAGGAGGAAATATGTTCCCCCATCTGAGTGGTCTCCTGGAGATAGCTCCTTCCACACCATCTCCACATGCTACCAGTCACCTTTATAAGACTGGTAGTGACTAATCCTGCTATCCAAGCACCTATAAACTCCATGGGTTCAAATTCTATAACTGGTCCCAGTCCACTGGGCCAGGAGCCCCAAGCGACGGTGTCCTGCCTCCCAAATGTGTTCACGTGCACTGTGTCTGTGCAACCCTGCTGGCTTAGAGATCCGGCCTCTTGAGTTTCTCTGTCATAGTCCTCCATCAAATCCCGCTGAGAATCCCTGTATCCACCTTCCTTAGCACTTTATAGACAAATTTTGTCTCAATTTTGAAATGAGCCAAGTCCTGGGTCAGACCATTGTGCGAAGTTTCCATCAGTGACAAACCATCAGCAGCACGGTGGGCCCCGAGCCCCATGCCTGGGAGAGGGCAGCACCACAGCAGGGCACTGAGTCAGGATGACTCAGCTATGCTCCCAGGTGCCCTCCCGAACTGCTACAGCAGGGGATGGAGAATCCCTGAGGTCTACACAACAACAAAAACGTCTGAGACGCATTTCTCAGGAGGTAGATGGTGCACGGCAGTGCCTACTCCAGCACCAGACACAGGCCCCTGTCATTGTGCAGTTTCCCATGCCCACCCCCCATGAAGAGACGGTGCATGTCCCTGCTGAGCCCCCTGCAGGCTCACGGGTGGCATGGGAAGGGCCAACCAGCTTCTCCCAAAGCTGTGTGTCCAGCAAGTGAGCAAGTGTTGGCTGAAATGAACGAGATAAACCTGCTATGCTCTGCAAATGAAAGTACAGCAGGCTCTCCAGTAACCTCCAGCCTTTGGTTATAAGGCTGATAGAAAAAAAAATCCTGGCCAATGTGACTTTCAAGGACCTGGTTTCAGAATATGTCCTTCTGGTTAAAGTTGAAGTTTCCAAAACCCTACACACACATAAGTGAGGACTCACGTGCTACACTTAAAAGACAGAAACGAAACCTGGGAGTCTCCTTGGGAATCCCAGAGCAGCTCTGGTGAGGTCCCATGTGCACTGGGCTCAGTTAGTCTGTGCCCCCTGAAGGGTGTCGGGATAGAGAGAGTGCAGGACAAAGGGACCGACATGCTGGGCAGTGGTGAGTGAGAGGGGGCACGGCCTGGGCCCCCCTGCAGGGAAGCACCCTGGCTCCAGAGCCCACCCAGTGGAGAGCCTGGAGCAAGCGCCTCCTGCACGGCCTGGCCTGCTGTGTCCTGGGCTGCCTGCCCATCGTGGGCCACACCCGCCAGTCTCTGTCATGCTCCACGCCGTTCATTACCCTCCTGCTCAACAGCCTTTCAAGGGAAAGCTGAGATACTTAAAATAAGAAACACATGTCCACTAGACAACCTCTAAAAGCAAAACAAAACAAAAGCCTTCCACAACAAATCGCAAACTGTGACAAAGCGACCAGCCTCTGCAGGGCTACAACGGAAGTCTTCTATATGTTTGCGCCCCTTCTAAATTTTACCAATTTCTCTGTGGAAAAACATGTTAAATCTCATGCTTTTCTCTGTGAGTGCTCAAAGATGCTAAGGGAAAAAGAAGGGAAGAAGGTTCAAGATACTGGCTTGGGAAAGAATCTTCCTTGTGGGAAGTGGTTAATCTGTACAACAAAGAAAAAGGAATGTTTTCTGCTCCAGGGAAAGTGTGACCAGTGAACACGCCTGAGATAAAGACCAGCTGGCCAAGGTCCCGCAGGACCTGTGGGGACCCTCAGCTCAGCCGGTATGTCAGCCCGGCCAGAGTCCCACACTGCAAATCCATCAGCAAATCTATCAAGCTGGCCCGACATCTCTGCTGGCCTGGGAAGCCGACTCCAAGGCGCTCCCTCATCACCAGCCCCTGCCTGGCTTGCTTCGTTCTCAAGAGTTTCAGTCATTTTTCACTGTTCAGAGCCACAGGGTGCCTCTTGGGGGTGGGGGAAGGGTGGGAAGAGGAGAGGGGGCCGAAGGAGGAGAAATACGCTAGACTTTATTCCTGGTACTCATTTTTTTTTTTTGAAACCCCTTACAGAGTAATCAGAAAACTATTGGAAACATCTGTGCACTTGACAGAAGAAAAAAATCAAGCCAGTTCTGACAAAGAATTGCATACTAAGTAAAAAAAAAAAGTTGAAGGCTTTAGAGAAACCTTATTAACAAAACATAATACTAGAAGAATCTGTTTTCAAACAGTGCCAACATTATCATAAAAATATCGTATCTTCTTAGCTTTACTTCTAAGAATCAACTGGGTTTACCCGTAAGACTCTCCTGTACACACTGTAAGGAGTAAATGGATGTTTTCTAGTCTATGAGATAGAGAACCTGTAGATTCCATCTTAGTGTTCATGTAACTATTTTAAACATCTTATTACAAGATGTCTTTCTTAAACTGATTAATGATTAAATAATACACTGATTTAATTAACTAATTGAATTTATTTGTATGAAAGACTTAATGAAACTGTTTTGAGGAAGAAATGCAAATCACCGTTGTCTTTTAAGAATTAAACTGCTGGGACCTCCCTGGTGGCACAGGGGTTAAGGCGCAGCACTATGAAGCTATCCACAGCCATTGCAGCATGAGTTCAATCCCCGGCCAGGGAGCTGACTCATATGGCACAGCAGACCTCTCCTATCTTGCTTGCTGCTCCCCTCAGCAGTTTATTTTAGTGGATCTGCCTGTTCTGCTCCCTACTCTGACTCTGGTGATCCTCTTACCCCTCCACACCTCCTGTCTGTATTCCAGTTCTTGTACTCATAAATAAAATTAAAAAAAAAAAAAGAATTAAACTGCTAAATATAAAAATTCAGATACTGCATTACACATCATTAGGTTTGAGTGGGTTCTGTCCTGCTTCCAAAGCTATTTCCGCCAAGTAACCCAATTTCATCACTGTGTTGAAAGAGCTACCGTTACACTCACCTAGTTTAAAATTTGGTTTCCTTTCCAAGGCTCTTTTTCACTTTTGTGTGATTTACTGGCTTCTATATCATGGGCTCTGACCACCTGCACTTAGTTTGGGTCTGCAGTGTACAAAAATCTCAATTTCTACGACTCATATTAACTCATATTAAATTCACATCAGAAGATCAGTTTTTAAAGAAGTTTTTGTGCTTCTCACCTTTAGAAAATGTGTGTGGTGACTGAGAAGCGGCCGTGAGTCGCTTCACCTGGAGTGTGGACAGGGCAGCACCAGCCAGGTGCCCACCTGACCAGTAGGCCCCTCCACATGGCTGCCTGGCCTGGTCCTGTTCAGGATGAATGAGACAACTTGCTGCTTCACTAAAAAGGAAATAAGTCATCTCCGGCCTCCCGCAGTTTTCCTTCAAGGATCACACTGAAAGGCGTTTACTTTGAGGTTTTCTGCTGAAGCTGTGCTATGTCTGGCGGGGCCTGATCTCACTGAATGGCAGGGGCCGGGCTGGGTATGTCAGCTCGCCCCCTGAGAGCGCCCGGCCCCCTAGAGCGGGGGCAGTGGCAGCATGGGTGTGGGCAACCGAGTGAGGGTCTGGTGCTTCCAGGAGGGGGCTGGGCAGGGACCTCATCCCGGAGAGGTGGATGATCAGTTCTCCCCACAAAGGATTCTACTTCTGGGACCTCCCATCTAGTGCAGATTGGGATCTAGTCAATTTTCCAAAAGCAACTCAAAAGGAAGGGGGGTATGGCCTAAGAAAGGTCGTTTCCCTACAGAACAAAGTGCCCTAGCTCCTAGGCAGGCAGTGGCCTCATAGCAGCTTCCTAGAGACCCGTCAGCATAGCACACCGTGCCCACCCCATGCCCAGGTTCCAGGGAAAAGCACTCCCTCAGTCCTGCTGCGGGTATCAAAGGGGCCACTGAGACCGGACCTCACACATCAGGGGCACGAGTGGAAGCCGTGAGAACTTAAAAATGGTCAAAAGGGTAAATGCCCTGTTTTTTAAATGCCCCTGCCCCCCAAAAGGAAAGAAAATCTGTAGAACAAGCTTCTCCAAAAGCAGCAGCTTATCACACTCTGTTTTCTCAGGAATAGACAGTGAGTGGGATGCTGAGGGGTGTCGGGGTCCCTCTGCACTGGCTAGTCATACTTGGGAAAGGCTCTGGACTGAGATGTAGGGGAGGCGATGGCAGAGCAGATGGCAGGGGCTCAATTCAGGGCACAACTCAAAAGCAGACTTTAAAGGCACAAGGGCAAGTCAGATCTGGACCATGCTCTGAGCTTTCTGGAAAGAGATGCTGGAACCCCCGCTGGGCACTGTGGGTCCAGCAAGTGAAAAGCTTTGCTGGCTGTGGGGAAGAATCGGGGTGAGGCAGAGACCAGTAGCAAACCCCTGCATTACTCCGCCAGCAAACAAGAAACTGGAAAACAAGAAATTTCTAAGGACAATTCCACCCAAAGAAACCTGTTTGCTCCTGGGTGAGCAAGACAATGTTTTATCCAGGAAACTTAATCTGAAAGGCCCTTTTGCCTTTGATGGAGGGACACCCATCTGAAGAGCTGTGGTGACACCTGGTCAGCCCACTGGTCAACCCCCAGGCTGCTCCAGGCTGGATCAAAATGCCACCATCCTCTTCCACAGGAACCGGGCCTGGGCAGACTGAAATTCAGGTTGAAGAAGCACTTTCTAAGGTGCCCCTATTTTCACTACCTACTTTGTTATATTTCTAACCAAATCATACAATTACCTACTTTAAAATCTGCTTTTCCCCTTAGAACTGAACTTTCCTATTTAGTTTGCGGAATTTTGTTTCTCTGATTTAGTGAAGTTATCAAAGGCTGCATTCATGCAGTTTTAGGAGAGCCCATGAAAATTATAAAATTCCAGAAATACTTAGAAAAAAAACAGAGATTTGTGATGGAGCAAATAAATTTGAGGGCCATTGCCCAAGGACCCAGGGCTGGTCGTTGGCCCTTGTCCTTGTCCTAGACCCGCCCACAGAGGGACCCACATGGGCGGGGAGGGGAGGCGCCGAGAGCCACGTGAAGGCCACAGGCAGGGTTGGAGACAGCGGGGGACGTCTCCCTCTTCCTCAGGCCCCACTCCGTGCTGGTCAGTAGGCGACTTACCCTGAGGACGGCTCCCAGCTGGGGGGGAACACAAGGAGCCCTAGGGCCACTGCCCACAGGAGTGCCCACACGGGGAATGAGGCCCACAGGTGGGATCCAGAGGCCCAGCAGTGGGCGTCCCCCCGAGAGGCAGAGGAAAGCAGCAGTTTTTAGGTAAAGACCAGGTGTGACCAGTAATGGTTCTGGGCTCAGGGCCAGGCACATGACCCCACTACACTACGTGCTCAGTTAATGCCCACTGCCCTGGAGGGGAGCGGCTGCGCTGTCCCCATTTACACACGAGGTGAAGCCACCTGCCCAAGGTGTAGTCACTTGCGGGTAACTACCTGCTCCCCGATGTGAGACACATCCCCACCCTGCCCCCACCCTGTTCCCACTCTGAGCAGAGACGCCGACTGATGCCAGAGTGTCCTGTCTCAGAAGACTAGAGCTACACACCAACCCACAGCAGGGCTTCCGACGAGATGACTCAGTGTCACGCCTGCAGGTGTCAAAGCTGCACACAGTGGCAGGCCGAGCGCCTCCTCTCTGGGCAGAGGCCTGAGTGGGGCCGATGACGTGCACACCTGGGGCTCCCCTGCTGGAGGCAGTGCTTCAAGGACAGAGGCCACCAAGAGGCCACAGTCTTCCTGAGCAGCTGAATACAAGCTATTAGCAGTGAATACATTTCCTTTCTCAAGAAGATAAATTAAGCCATATTTTTAAACATACTGGCATCAATTGCTTTGTAACCTGTCTCAGCCCTGGTACCCATGCAGCCAACTGAACTCCGCAAACTCTAATGTCCCCTACCCACAGCTGCTGTTTCATGAAGAGTGACAGAAACCATGCACTTTCTAAATGGGTGGATTCACATATTCATATTATAAGCTTAGAGAAGTTCATGCCAAGTGTCAGTCTCAAATGAATTTCTTGCTCATTAAAAATGAGACTGCATTTCCGAGAGGCAGGACAGTGAGCACTAGGCCCCAGCCGGCTGGGCCAGCTTCTCCCAGGCGGCCCAGCGACCTGTCCCTCTGATCCCAGGGCAGACGACACTGGCTTCCATCTCTTCTACTTCCTCACAATATAAGTTTCTGTTATCTACAATAATTCATAAATGAATAAGGCAGATGGAAGGAAAACCATTTAAAAAGTTTCCTATAATGTAATTGTAGTATTTAGCTCTGAGTGTGAAGTAATAAGGTCTCATGAGCAACAGGTAATTAAATCCACATTCTGAGTCTGGCTTGAGCTCTCTGCCAGTGGCCCTGTGGGGTCACTGGCTTCCCTCATCCTCTCCTCCCTGCCTTCGGGAGACAAGCTCGGGACAAATGAGATAAGACTCTGGCAAGCACTTGATTTCTCTGGAATCCAAATTATATTTTCCTAAGATCACTTTATCGACTTAAGTACCATGAATCAGTGCTAAACTCACTTTGGAACCAAGAGATGGCGTACGAGGCCCTTTGGCAGCGTCCTTGTAGGGCATGTGGTTTGTATCTGTGACCAGCCTTCTTGGGCTGTTGGGCTCTCTGCAAAGGGGGCGTCTCCCAGAATCCCTCCTCAGCAGACATCCCGACAATTTTGGGCACCGGGCAGAAAGCCCACCTTCAGGAGTCAAGTAAGAACACCCCCCCACCCAGTTTCTGAAAGGAGACCAAATTCCACGATAACAACTAACTCATAACAGACATCATAAATTAAGCTGACAAAGCAGAATATGGTTAAGTCATTTCCCTGGCCAGATTGATCTGCCTGCGTCCTCAGAGGCTGTTTAAGCTTGAAATATGCAGGGCGGAAAGAACCTTGAGACCAGGAGGGGTGGTGTTTGCTTGTCGGCCTCATTCAGAGACCAAGAAGGTGCCGTCTCTTGAGTCATCTGATGACCCTGAAACGGCCTTGCAGAGACGGACAAGAAGGTGCCTTCTGCCAGGAAGCCTTCTGGCAGGCACCCTGCTTCAAAAGGTAGATGGTGAGTCCCCTCCGAACCCCTAAGTTCGCTATGTCCCAGGCTGTCTAGCCTCATTCCAAACGCAGACCCAAGGACCAGAGAAGATAACTCTGGTCTCGGTTCAGGGGAAGATCCTTCACCACAGTTTTAAACTCTTGAGTCTGTTAGGGGCTGAGGATCTCAGGAGGGGTGTTAACGAGAAGACTGACTTTTGGGGTGCCTGCTTCGGGATGGCGAGCATGTTGAGGTGAGGGTGCCGAGGGAGACTGTCAGCTCTGCCTGAGTAACAGTGAGAGCCCCCATGAGGAGGTCCCTAGCCTCAGAGTGAGGTTTCAAGAGGACACGAGATGAGGTAAACAGAAATGGGTGGATTGCCTCAGCAGAGAGAAGATTTAATTGGCAGTTCTTGAAAAATTCTAATATTCCTGTAGACTCCTGGGGTAAATGATTAATTTCTGCAAACCCATACTTTTCCATTAGTGATTTAGTCTCTCTCCCGTCGAGTACAAACGGAGTTTGCCATCTTAACAGCAACAGCCCTTAGGATAGCGCCTCATTTCTCTCTGGGGCTCAGTTCCAGTTCACATGAGCCCTGTGGCTGTCAGAGACCCCAGCAGATTGAGCCTCCCTGTCCTAACTGCAGGGCACCCAGTGAATTCAGGCCAGCCGCCTGGGCTGCACCAGGTAGTGAATTCTCTACGTGCCAGAGGCCTCAAGCAGAGATGTGCAGTGGGGACCTGAGCTCAAGATGGGTGCTCCTGTGTGCTCCCAGCACCACTGTCTACCCACTGGCTGCCTGAAGAAAGACCCTCAGAAGACTTAACATCACTCCCAAAAGGCGTAACGTTTACAGGGATCTCTGGCTTTTGCATTCAAGTAACCTAGAATTTCTTTTAGTGAATGTTTTAACTCATTTCTAGGGTTAAATCAGACAGAGCCAGGAAAGTGCATCTGTCAGAAGGCGATTGAGGTGATGGGGGTATAGTGGAGGAGCCAGGCCGAGCTGAGGCCAGGCCGGTGAAGGAGACCAACCCCCCCAGCCTGAGTCACAATTATTTCCCCTTTCGCTTCAGGTAGAATCTTGAGTAAACTGACTTATTGAAAATCAGAACAACTCTCCTGAAATGCTTCCAAGTTCCAACTGTATTTCCCTAACTCCCTGGCCATGGCACAGGGCCAAGGGAAGGGCCGCTGGGAGGCACCAAATGCCTGAGCAAGCCGTTTATCTTACTCCTCAGTGTGACTACAGGCAGGAAGTATGTGCTGGGTGTGCCTGCAGGGGCGCTGAGTAGGGCGAGACCCCTGCTGAGCTCCAGCCTGGAGACTGAGGCTGAGAGTCCCAGCCCATAATTGTTTAGTGATCTCAGAAAGTGGCGGGGGAGGGGGGGGGCCAGCGTTGTGGGGGAGTAACCACACTGAAATGATTGTGTAAATGAAACTGCTGTAGGAAAGCAGTATTTTTAAAGCTATTTGCTTCTGTCCCGGAAAATACATCAGATACATGTATGCCTCTGAAGAATGGAGAAAAGACCAAAGTTGGGGACTTCCTGGCCTGCCATGTGATCCAGCCACCCAGCAGCAATCATTCGAAATGGGAGTGGGCTAGGGGAACCCACGGGCAGAGTGGATTTGGGAGGGGTCTATGGCTGCGGTGCCTCAAAAACACAAAGGCAAGGATTCGACCCTACAGCTCAGTTAAATAAACCCTCAGCTACTGCAAAATCATTTTTTAAGAATTTGGCCTCGAGTTCTAGAAAAAGCACGTGTCCATGGCAGTAGCATCAGAATGCTCTGTGGAGATGACTGTCCCAAGTGGCTTTTACAGAGGACGTGGGTCATCTATGCATCACATGGGCCTGGGAGCCCGGGCTCTCCTGTCAGTGAACTCTGAAACCTCGCTGGTTCTATCCAGACAATCACAGACACTCCAGGTGACTCCCACAGAAGGCAACCACACACCGGCGGCTCTCTCCTGGGCCGGCTCTGGTACAGGCTGCCGCAGGGCCCTCCTGTCCTGAGAAATGCCTCCGGGACAACCTGGAGGTGCTGGTACCCCAACTGCAGTTCAAGCAGCTCCACATCGACACCCCGGGGCTGTGAGCAGCATTACATCTTAAACAATAATTTCTTCTGCTTACATAGAAAATAAGAAAGCTGAACACACCACCCCAGAACATCCCCATGAAATGGCCTTGGGAAGGGCAGAGGATTTTTCCCTGCATCCTCAGGATTAGTCTTCACTTCCTAACACCATAAAGCATCACTGGGTCCTGGTCCCAGTCTGAACACACAGTGACACTTGAGAACATTGATAACAAAGTGTCATTTTCAGCGACTGCTCCCACCAGACCAGAGGCTCCCACCAGACCCCGCCTGCTGGGACCCAGCCCACCTTGTCACTGTCCAGAGTGTTCTGAGAGGTGCGGGAGGCGATGGATATGGTGTCCGGCTGGCTGCTGCCGTCCCCTTGGCTGTCCAGGTCCTCTCCGTCCCTGCAGAAAGAGAAACGTTTTACTCCTGACACTCTGGGTTTGTGCTTCAAGACTGGGAGCAATCGTCCGTGAGTCATGGTGAAATAGTGGATGTGGTTGGAGAGGTCACAGAGTCTGTGGGGATGCGACCACCATTGGTCACAGGCCTTAGCTGAACACAAGCTTCTTGTTACATGACTCAGTGTCCTTCCCCTCAACTCTCAGCATAGTAAAATACAGATCAAGCACTTACGTCCTTTTAAGAAATAACTAACAAAGCTTTGCAATGCACTCTGACTTGTCCGAGGTAAGGGGGTGATTCACATGAGGGGGCACGAGGGCCTGCAAATGGCCCGTCCTTCATTTGGAGACCCCACATCCGCCTCCACCAAGCAACTTCGCCGCTGAGAGTGATGTCATGTACAAACTATGTTTAAAGCCACGTAGTCACATGTTCCTCAAGACACTCACAGGAGCTAAAAACCAGTGAGTGGCCACTGCCCCTTCCCAATCAGGTCACCGTGCGAACCTGAACCCCGCACTCACCTCCTGCCCTTCTGCCTGGCGGCCGGTGCGGTCTTGGGGAGGTGGATGGGCTCTTTCAGGGCTCCCTTCAGGTGCACCGTCCTCTCCTGGATCACCTCGCGGATGTGCTTAATCCAGTCCTGCTTGTTTTCTATGCTGGAAGCCTGAACGAGGTGTTAGATGGATCAGGTCACAGAGGGGCCCCTGCAGACCCACCCGATCCTGCACAGGCCCCCCACACCCCTAAGCTCCCCATTGTGAAAACAACTTTCCAGCAGAAAAGTGACGATCACCTCCTGTGTTTAATTTGCCATCAAGTAAGTGACTCTGATCTTGAGTTTCTGTTTCAGCAAAACCACTTGTATCTTACAGTGCCAAGTAGTGCGGATCTCTGGGCGCTCTAACAAGCAGTTATCCCCCAGTGTCACGACCTCTGAAGCAGCACTGGCTGAAGACAGAAACTTAGCCCTGCCCTCCAGCCCCCATTCAGGTGAAGACTGGGCCCGTGGCTCTGAGTGCCAGGAGGAGCCTGAGCTCAGGCCCTGGGTCTGGACTTGAAGACCCGCCCCTCTGCCTCCTCTCCCTGTTCCCACAGGCTCCCCGCAGTTGACCTGTCACAGGGAAGGCAGTGTGAACTCCAGCATCCACCTGCGGATGCACTGCCAGCCAGTGGGGGATTCCCAGGAGCGGGCGCCACGGGGACCATCACCTTGGTTTACGCCACCACACAGATCAGGGTGAGCGCCGCCCGGCCATGAGGTGGGCTCACCTCCACCCCCCAGCACTGTGGTCTTTGGGGTGCGCCCAGTACCACGTGAGGCTGTGCCAAGTGAGCACACGTGGCATCGCTCTGCTCAGTCTGGTCCCCACTGGGCCCCAGAAAAGGTGGGCTCCCCTTTTCTCTTTTCTACATGTTCTGGACTTTAGCAAGTTTTTAATTTTCTCATGGAACACATCACCCCCCAACGATATAAACGTGATTCCGTGGTAAATGAGGAAAACAACCTTTGTGGGTTAGAGATGAGATCATAGAGGGCGGGGATCCAGCGTGTTCTCACGGGCACCATGTTTTTGAAAATACAAAGTGGAAGCCCATGTGGAAACAGAAATTAAAATTGATAACCCTTTTATAGAATGTTTTAATTGGAGGATCTGTCTTAGAGTGACTTAGGGGCAGTAACGGGGAAATAAATGAAGGCTATAATCCCCATCCGAATGAGAGGCCTGGACAGCAGTAAAACCACACTCTTCTGGTGGGGGAGGAGAGAGGTGAGAGATGGGGAGGCTGCATGTAAAATAATGGTCTCCGGATAGAAACTGGTGATACCCACAGATCCACTGGAATTTAAATGGCTAACCAAGGTATTTGGGAGGGTGGGAGACTATAAACAAAGAGACGCATCCGAGTAAGAACATTTGGCAGTTAGACACAGTTGAAGAAAACTGTCACTGCAGTTCAGAAATAAAAAGAATCCTCAGGATTTAAACAGAGCAAATGACCGTTGTACCTACACAGCAAGATTCTTAAACTTCAAGAGAGTCAGCAGGGAAAGGTGTCATGTTTCCAGAAACACAGCTACAGTACTAAGTAAAAGGTGCCAACCAAAGAATGGATTTAGAAATAAAACTCTCCATTCCAAACTACAATAGCAAAAAGGTTAAACTTTTGCTTTGCAATGACTAGGCCATAACGATCACTACCACTGTCACTTACCATCACCTCCTCCATCACCACCTCCATTACCACCACCACCACCACCATCACCTCCCTCCTCCACTACCACCACCATCACTTCCTCCAAACACCATCACCATCAACTCTAGCACCACTACTGAAACTATACCTCCACCACCGTCTGTCACCACTACCACCAGCACCAACACATTTCATCACACTTTCACCACCACCCAAATCTACACACCGCTATCCTCCTCATCATGATCATTCCCACCATCTCTGCCACCATTTCCACTCTAACACTATCTACACCATTGCCACCACCACCAAAATCTCTACCACTATCTCTATCACCATCACTGCCACCATCAACATCATCACCTTCACTCTGCCACGATAAAGCAAACTCTGAAATTAATAAGGACATCATTTCCTTTAGTCTCTCCTTGGAAAGTCAGAAAAATATTACCTCAAACACCCTGAAAAACTTGTCAGGAAGTCTACAGGAAGTCTTATTTTTTATTTGCATCTTGAGAATTTTAACTATATACTAGATGAAACAAGTTTTGTACCTGCCATGATTTTGTAACTGCACCCTGGGTACATAATGCTGCAGACTGTCTGGATAAAACTTAATAAAGCTGCAAGTTTTAAGGTCTCAAGCAAACTTTAAAACTGCATGCCTTAGAAAAATTCACTTATCCAAGATGTAGCTATCAGTGCCATATATATTTATAGGGTTTTATATCAACACTAGTAAGAACACGCTGGTTTGGCAATTGTATATCCATTGCAAAACAACCCATCACCTTCATGTGAATAAAGACTGTAGGAGCACAGCGGCCTCCACAGCAGCACTATTGAGCTTCCAAAGCTGGGACATCCCAACAATAACTCGCAGTTGCTGGGATACCGCAGAGACTGGAAGGAATTTAAGAGACAACACCGCTGACAAGCAAGTTCACACACCAGAGCCCGTTATGTTCTGGCTGGCCTCCCAGTATTGTACCAATGTTCACTACATCTTCCAATACATCCGGCAGTCATTTGTAGTCTTTCCAGGTGGCACTAGGAGACAGCCTCATCTGTGTGTTCTCAAGCACAGAACAGGGAGGCACATTCGACACCCCCAGTGCCCCAGTCATTTCAAGTAGAGGCTGGATCATCAAGAGAGTTCAAGTGAACAGTCAAAGACCCTTCCCTTCCCCCAAAATGTTATACTCAGAAGCACTTTATTTGGAACACTTTAAATCATAACATTATTGTCCTCCTTTTAGCCCTCAAATTAGAAAGCCTGGGACCCCATGGACACTCCTGGCATGATCAGTATTGAAACTGTCAAAGGCCCCCTCAGCCTCATTCATATGTGGCTACTTTGCTTTGAAGACCAAAGGTTGAGGGTGCAGTAGGAATTGTCGGTCTGGTTCTTCCTCATCCTCACACGAACCTCCTGCATCTCCTATGGAATCAATGAATTCTTTTTGAGACTAAGCTGTTTAAAAAGGCCTACTCCACTGATCTCTTAGTAGGTAAACAGATGTTTGGCTCAAGCTATTGCCTTAGAGTACCAAACCAAATTTATTCGATTGAAGAACACAGAAGAAACAAATAAAGTGATAGGAAAGCCACTATGTTTCAACAACAGATAAAAGAGAAAATGCAGCCCTGAGAACTTTCTCAGGGATAGTTCCCAAGCGGCCAGTGCACCCACCTTCAGGACGATCTTGTTATCTGAAGTTGGCGTCCTCCCCACCCACAGTGCAAACTTGCAAGGATCTCCTTCGACGTGTTCTGTGACACCTAGTTCTGAGGTCTAGATAAAAAGACAATTATATAATTAGGTGGCTGGAAAATTCTGGCAGGATAGAGAGCAGAGACCAAGAGAACAAGTTTTGGTGACTTGAGGTCACGTAGGAATGTAACAACAGTTGGCTTACATTGGCCCGTGGGCCTTAATCTCATTTATTTAAAGGGAGGAAATTGTCGTAGGCTAAGATTGGTTTCTTGCTTCATTTCCTCCCACATCTCTCTTAGATTCTGAGGCAGGTCAACAAGAAATGACCAGGAAAGACACCAAGACAGCTGTGGAGCCTGGCACCTGGGAAGTGGGCAGATGGCTACGCTCAAGCTTGGGAACACCCACAGGAGCCCTTCCCAGTCCCACTGTGGCCACCAAGCGTTCCCAGCATTAATGGAGCATCTTCACAGAAGACAAATGATGTTTCAGCAGCTCAGTTACTTCCCAATTTGTTCATCAATAGCATTGCTTTATGGAATTTCATCAGTCATGGATGGGCTAAGAGAAAATGTTTCTTTCTGTAGCACATGCAGGTGTGAGAAGCAGAACAGGGAAGAGGAGAGAGGAAGGCCAACATCTCAGGCCTCCCCCACAACCAGGTTCCCCACTTCCCCCAACCCACTTCCCCCTCCAGCAGAGGAAATGATTCACAATCCTTCAGGGACCTGTGAAGGAATCTTAACTTTCAGAAGATAAATTAAGTGAAGATGCATCAGCTTCTAAAACACACTCCCTGAGCCTCGAAGGATAGATTAAAACCAGCTAGTGAATAACTAGCCAGCAACGCTGTACTTTTTCTTTCCAGTTAGAATATGATCTAAAATGATGTAAGGCAGGCTGAGATCCAAAAGACAATCTCAAGCAGGATATAAGCCAAACAAAAGGAGGTATGAAAATCATTAGTTTGAATTTGCAAATTCCAGATAACTATGAAGGTGATTTTTACACTCGGAACTAATTTATCACTCTGGGAATTGGGTTAATATATGGATATCATAAAAATGTATAAATTGTCCAAATTCCAGTATCTACCAGTATTTGTAAGCGATCTGCCATACCATGAGCACAGAATCAGCCATGTTCCATTTATTTTCATTCCTTCTCTGTAACTGTCTCTTAGCTTTGCTCAACCATCTCCGTCTGATCTGTGCTGAGAGCCCTGTGGGGGTGAACTGGCCTTATAAAGAGGTGGTTTGGGCTTGCTTTAACCCAAAAGGCAAAAAAGCCACCAGGCTTGTACATACATACAGTTGCCTGTACGTACACCAGTGAGATAAATCAGAATCCCAATCCATCACTGTGTCTTCCAAGCGCCCAAGGGTGGCTGTTTCCCGTGAGGTAGGGCTGCACCTCTTCAAAACTAGTTTTACCTACAAATGTGTTCTCTAATGAGCATCTTTTACTATTAAGAATCATAAGTTTGTTTTTCATAAAATATATCAAGTCACCATAGCAAGCATGCCAATCTCTTAAGTATATTCCATTGTTGGTGAATGAGAAGGTAACTGTCATGATATGAGAACTCAATTTTAGTCTGATTGACACAAATTCACTTGCAAAGTACTTCCTGACACTGAAGTTTAGTCTGGAATTTAGAAAAGCAAGTTTTCAGTCAAGTGCACTCAAACTCACGAGCGCCCCCTCGTGGACACACGACTGTCAGAGGATTTCATGGAATAAGATGAAAGTATGAACACAGAAGTCCTTCCTATTTCAGCACAGTCTGGGGGGTTAAACTGAAGGCAACAATGCCTACTAAAATTGGGACATTTTGTTTCCTTTAAACTAACAGTTCTGAATGCCTGTACTTACAAACAGTTTGCTTTTATAAAGGTATTTGCTTCTCCCACTGGAATCTTTTACTTCTTTACTAAATACTAAGGACATTTCAAAAAGGAAGAGGTGCCGTTCTCGACCCTTGCGAATTAAGGTTTTTGGGTCCCACACTTGGAAGGATTCCTGCAGGATAAGTTCTCCCTGAGACTCGATATTTTCATCAAACCCTAGAACATGGGAAAAAAAAAAGTGCAGTGAATTTGAAAGAAAAATCAAACATGATATACAAGAAAGCCATATGACTATTTAAACATTTATAAACAACCATTTTAGATTGGAGTTCCCCATCTGGACCCCGGTTCCTCCAGTGTCCCCAGCACAGGCTCTCCTTCCTCCCTTCCCAAGCCCCCCAAGGATCCTTTCCCTTAGAGTGGAATTGCTTTCCTCATTCAAACCATTTCTCAACTGCACCTGGGTTCTGGCTTGAGTGTCTGCTTCCCCAGGTTGGCACCCACTCTTTGAGATCTGGGTGAACTCTTCTCACTTCACTCCCAACAGCCCACCACATAGCCCCCTCCGCCCAGGGACTGTCCTGGGGCCCTGCCGACTCCCCCAGGTTGAGAACCTGTTTTCTTAGCCTGGGGCACCCTCCCAGACACACAAATGCTTGTGTCCCGCCTCACCAGCCGCCTTCCATCCTTGTCAGAGCACATTTCTCCCTGGAGGTGACTGGCCACGGTATGAGACCAGGGAGACCCTTAGACGGTAAGCTACAAGACTCCACAAAGCGGGCACCTGGCCAGGGACCACGTGTTAGTCCCCCGCTCCCCTGTCCTCTGACAGCAGCCCCTCCCGCAGCTCAGATAAGCCCTGCGTCCCACTCCCACTGCAGGAGGGTCCCTCTTCCCTGGGCCACTCAGGGGCATCCCATGTCCAGCTTCTAGCTTCTGTCCCCAACGTGTCCCTCCATGTCCTTGTTCCTACTGGACGCCTCCTGAACCTGGTCCACCAGGCAACCTCCAAGGGGAAGTGGAGCCCATGTCCTTGATGATGCCCCCAGGGTGGTCGCCCCAGCTCAGGACTGACATCAGAGAAAGACAGCACCATCCGGCCAAGCCTCCGATGTCTGGGCCTCTGTCCCCAGCAGCAGCGCCTCCCCCACCTAGTGTCCTGTGTGGCGCTGCCCACGGAGATGGCCCCAAGCAGAGGGTTAGGCGGTCGCTTCTTGTCAGTGACTCGTTGACTTTAAATAATAATTTTCAAACATTGAGCTGATTCTCTTCTACCACGTTAGATAACACGTTTGGCTGCATGGACAGGTGTGTGGCACCTGAGCATCAAGGCCCCAGCAAGTGGATGTGGGGAGAGGGAAGCAGCAGCAAGCTCTTCTGAGGTTTAGGGTCCCGGAAGATTGATCGCCCCCTTCCATCCGACATCCAACATGGGCCAGCAGCTGAGGGCAAGTGGACTGAAATGCTGCCTGGGCCTGAGGGATGTGGAGTTGTTCTCCACTAAGGGACAGGACAGGCCTACAGCAGGGCCCACAAACCGTGACCCTTGGGAGCAATGAGGCCAGAACTTTACAAGAGAGACTCAACCTCTGACTATACCCAGAGGTATGAACTGAGCTTCCAGGGGTACGGGGACTGGGCAGCTCACCTTCCAGCATGCTCAGGTGCATGGCGTCATTGGCCCGCTTGGGCACACTGAGCATCACCTCCAGGCCGTCCTTGATCTCACCCTTGCCCTCCTCGCAGCACGTGAGAAGCTCCTGTGGGGTGAGAGCACCATGAGTGAGCTGGGCTGTGGCCCTGCTGACAGGTCTTCATAGGAATGAGCACCTCTAAGAAAATCCAAGCTTTCAAGATAAAGACAGAGGCAGCCAACTCTCAGGTACATGCTCTCAGACACTCATCCTCTGCACCCGCTGGACCAAGTGTGTTAGGCTCAGGCCGAGTAAAACCAGAGAAGGTCACAGTGCAAACTGAAGTAGGACAGACATGAATTCACAACTCAAAAATGACAACAATGCTTAAGTAGTACAGCAGAGCACAGCCATGTTCTGGATCTGAAGGTCACACCAGAATCTGTAAGGGCAGCTGGCTGGGCCTCATCCCAGATGGTTCGTGCAACAGGTGACTCACCAGCACCTGACAGCACCACTCCTGGCTACAGGGATTTATTATTTGGAGCACTTTGGCAAAAAGGGTTTTAAATGTGCATTGTATGGATAGTGACTGGTGGAGAACCTCCGAGGACTGGGTATTAGGGGTTGCTCAGCAGAGTTGACTGCGGCAGTCTTGAGGAGCTTCTGGGCAGGAGCCAGTTCAGCTTATAAATTAAAGCACCAGTTGAATAAAATGGTAGACTGGCTATGAGGTCATGGGGAGGAGATCTTCAGTGTCACCTCAAGCTAAAAGCAAAACTCTTTAATTTCAAGGACACGGGGAAATCTACTGCCCTTGCAGAATTAGAAAGCGAAGTGCAAATGCAAGCTAGCCCCCTACTTTCTGTCCTGTGTTTAGAGCAACCACACATTTTTGCAGGGTGGTCACACGGTGACTCGATGAGGTTTGATAAAGACGTACAGGAGAGCTTTTCAAGGGAAAGACACCATAACAGTGTCACTGTCACGAAAGAATGCTTCTCACTGTTTCTAGATTTTTCTTATTAACGAAAAAGAGAAACGTCTCAGGCATTCATAACTCCGACTTATGTGTTTCTTTTCTATCTAGAAAAATTACATGGTAACCCTCTTTGTGCTAGGACAGCCCTGGGGACATAGTTGGATTCACAAATCTCGGTACTGGGAGGAGTGCCGGGTCTGTGTGTTCTAATGTTTGGGGACATCCACCAGCCAAAAAACTGAGGTGGGCACCATCAGCTAGAAGTCGTGACCGTCTTTCTTGTACTCAAGAACACGTGTATTGACTCCACAGAGCACAGGCTGTGAGGCTCTCCTCACAGAGTCTAAGTTGCCTTCACCATTCTACCATCAAGAGGGTTATGATAAGGTTTCTACAAGGGAGATTTTAACTGCGACTATTCATGGTCACAAGGAGGGCAAAAGCCAGTAGCACCCAAAATACTTGGGACTTGTATGGGCAGCATGAATGTATGTGACCAGACTGTGGGCCACAGGGAGAGGGCTCCCTGAGCAAGTTCTCTGCAGATTCTGTGAGAAAGCTGGGACCAGCGCTGGGTGACAAGGGGTATATGGTGATGACTCAGAGCATAGCCCTGACCCTCAGTGGGTAATCCCATCCCTGCAGAGTAGCATGGGCTGAGGCTGGCTCAGTGCACAGCAGGCCTCTGTGCACTGCTGGGCGAGCTAAAGATGCAGGATCAAAATGTTTCTTTTCCTTTTCACTTTATGTCAAGGACTAAGGTCAGTCCAAGATTCAGGTGCATGGTCAAGGAAAATACTCTTACCTGCTGTGCTGAGAAACTGGTCAGGGCAATAAATTAAAAAAATGAAATTATTCTGCTAGGTGTTACTTCAAAATAAAGGGCATTTTACATAAATGGCCAAAGAACAGTGCACAATTCATAAAATTTTTCAGGCCAAAGATGCTTCATACATACTTTTAAAAGGAGCTGATACTTGGTTATTCGCTGAACAGGTTTAATCAGGTAGGAAGAGATGGAATTGGCTAATCCATGCCGCTGCTGGATCTCCTAGATTAAAAAAACAAAACAGAAGTCAACAGGTCAGTAGCTTGGACTAAAAATTTACACTTATTTATGCTTAAGATGAACACACACACACACGTATGGCTGTCTCTAAATATAAAGTGCAAATCACAACTGCTTCTTTGAATGTGCTCAAAATATAATAAAGCTCAGGTAAGTCACTCCTTTGAACATGACAACAGCAGAGCTGCCCGCCTCGCTGGCTTCCGTGTCCTGCTGCACCAGACAGGGAGTCACCATCACCTGCTCCCCACCTCACCCCCGAGGCCTCAGCGGTTGGTCTGTTGGTCGTTTGGGGCTGGCTGTTTTCTGCTTTGCTCTCTCTCATCTCTCCACTACCCCAGGCCAGAGTTTTCACACTCATCTTAGCTTCAGTATTCTTAGAATCTTTCTGAATGTTATTTTCTGACATTTTAGGCTTTAAACAAGATTATCAAATGAGATCTTGTGTTCTCTTATATACTTTTCTGTCTTGCTATCTTTAGCTGACCTCTTGCAGACTGATCTAGTAGGCTATTCAAACAGAAACAATCTCTTTATTGTCCCGCTGTTTGATACACCACCATAAGTGGGAAAAGTATTGTGGTGTTTTTAATATCTTGTTTTGACAAAATTTTCAACATCATCTGAGATTTCAAAACACCTATCTCACCACTTGTTGACATTTTCACTTTATCACAGGGTAATGTTATTCAAAATGGCTACCAGATTAACAGTATTTTTCATAAACGTCTGACAAATGTTTAATCCTGGTGAGATTATGCAGTTCCCCTTAGAAAGCTTCTTTGCTTCTGATATTTTCCTTTGGGCTGGAGAGACGGAACCAGGAGGGAGGAGGGCCAGCTTCCTTGCCAGTCGTACGCTGAGGCCTCTGTCAGCTCAACCACGCCTGTCAGCTCAACATGCTGCCTGTCTCCTCTGTGTGGCGGGCGCTGCTCTGGGCTGAGGACCCTTTGCCCCGCTCAGCAGCTCTGCATAGTGTGCCGAGAGGAGCAGTTGTGAAATCCGAACGTCAGACACAATTTCCTGCATCCATTTTCCGCAGTATTGGCTTTAGCTACTGGCAAAGACCAAGGGTCTGTGAAATGTTGAAGAGAAACCAGAGCTGTCCTCACAGTGACAAAGGCCACGCATGGGGACAGTCCTGTACCCACCCCATTCATGTGGAGTGGACACCACTGTCACTGAGGACAACTGGGGAGTCCCCTGCAGGTAGTACTTTAGCTCAAGGACAGAGGCTCAGCTCCAGTTTAACTTCTAGATTTGTAGGAAAGTGCAGATTACCAGACATAGCCACGCACAAGTGTGAGGACAGAAAAAGACTTGATTCCATGTGGGCTGGTGCTGATCTTTATCATGAAGCACATGGTACACATGTGATTGAGAAGCTTGCTATGCATCCTGTCCTCCAGCTCCACCTTCTGATATACTAAGTAAGTAGCTGCCCTGAAATAACTTTCAAAAGCTGATGAGCTACATTATTTACACCAATGGGCTTTTAACCTGTGAACCCCCACCCCCCCCAACTATCCTGACTGTCACAGAACTGTCTGTCGATTTTTACCAGAACACCTTTGATGAAAAAGCATCATCATGAAATTAAAATGGGAAAAAGAAATTTTTTAAAAAATGACACATTATTTTGTTTTAGAGAAAAAGAAGCTTGATTTAATAGTTTCTACTTTCCATGTAAAAATGAGTAATAAACAGGAAGCATGATGTCTATACATACTGCAGTCTGAATTTCCTGCAGACACACGGCTAGCAGTACCACCTGAGGAGCTTTTAAAAGTAGACTGAATGAACACTCCAAGGATATTTGATCATAAATGTGATTCATTAAAAATGAATGCGGAAAGCTCCCAGTCTCTTTAGGCATGAGTCACTCACATCAAAGTAGGAGCCGGCGTGCTCCAGGATCAGCTGGGTAGAATCAGGCTTGTTTTTGCAATAGGTGACATACATCTGAAACTTGTCTGCCTATAAATGAAAAAAGAAGTCAGAATAGCTCAAATGAGAGCAAATCAAAACATGGTAAACTTTCTTGTAGAAAGGAAGCCATGAAGAAAAAGGAAATTGAAGCCCCAAAGAAAAGAAACCTTTATTACACAAAGCTATTCAAATGAGAGATACCTCCCACTGATATCACCCTTCCAGTGGGGGCTGGTCACCCTGTCTCCATTTTCACAATGGAGGGCGAGGACCTGGCCAGCTCATGGCCACCACACACCATCACTGGGTCTCCTGTTTGCATCCTGTCTGGTGCAGACAGGCCTTGGGCAGGGCTGGGGCTTCATGGGACCCCCAGCGCCAAGCAAGCCGGTACACTGAATGTTCTATTTCAGCCATCGCTGCTGCCAACAAACAGCTCTTCTCACTACAGTAACTGGCTGGAGAATGTAATAATTCGAGGGGAAGTCCGTTTCTCTGTGTGCAGACCCAGTAGAAGATGGTGACATCAAAGAAACGAACCATATTCCTTCCAGCTCCCTTCAGTGCCCCAAGTCACCGTGAGAACAAGGAACTGAGATGTCATTACCCAAGTGACAAAGCAATGTCCAACATCCTCTGGCAACTGCTCATATTTCTCCAGCTCTTTCAGGAATATGCTGCAAAGAATAAAAATATTATCACATCATTAAGGTATTTTAAAAAATCTCTCGTGAGATGGGTCAGAAATTAGATCAAGCCCTCATTTCATCATTTTAATCAAATGCAGTGAAAAATCTGTGCCTTCTAGATTTTAAGACTCAAGGAAACCCATAGCTCCTCTTCATCAGGATAAATCGGGGGGCTCTGTATCAGCTCGCCAGTTTAGCCTTTTAAACACCATCAAAGAGAAATTTTAACTGGGCCGCTTACTTCCAGGAGAGTGCTAAGTGTGTAATTTCAGGGTGGCACATCCAACAGAAAGACCTCATTTAGTATGTGGGTGTTCCTGGCTGGGGTGGGGCAGGCCAGTAAGGGAGACCCTGCCAGCCAGGCCCCCGCAGCATCTCCCCTCAGGCTCCAAATGCTCCCTTCAGGGAGCAGCTGCGGCTTTTTAATAAAATCTTAAGAAACCCCAGTGTCTCTGTGGCCAGTGGCAAGTACATTCCTTTTGCTCAGACTGCACATCTGTGCATTTCCATTCCTTCTTCCTACTTATGGAACAGATCAAATGTCAGCCAGTGGCCTAAGGAGAGCCCTTCCATCTGGTTACTAACCCCAGGAGGCATCATGGGGTGCTGATGAGAGAACGCAGGGTTCCCACACCTGAGTCTGTATTAATATTGCCTCTAGACTGTCAGCTTGCTTGAGGAAACCTGACAGGGTCCCTTCACATTTCAACCACATCAGGGAACTTGTGCTTTATTCAGATAAAAACTTTGAGTCCTAATGAAACGCCATGTGATTCCAAGAGTGGTAGCTGGTCCCCCAAGACAGAGCGCTCACTTGTTGTGAAACTCATAGATCTCCTGCATGTTCCCGAAGATGGTGAGCTCTTTGTTGACGATGCCGGGGGGGATCTCCTCCACGCCGCTGGTCATCTCCCACAGGTAGGTCTGGAGGGAGGCAGGACACTATCAGACCCACGCCCACCCCACTTCTGAGAAGCAGGCATTCCTGACATGTGGAAACGCAGGGCTCATATCGAAATGGGAATGGACCCTTCTACAAAGTATGAAAATCACGTTGTATCAAAAGCCCATCAACAGCTACTTCTGCTGGAGGATGGCACCAGTGTTTGCAGCTCCAAATCTGCGCCTGGCTTTGAATTTTGGGATCAACCTACCTTAGAAGGTACAACAAAGAGTTATTAAACAAGAAGTAGCCCACCACAGTAGTAGACACATTGTTCTGATGCTGCTGTGACATTCCCTGCAACGGGCAGGCCGGCCCGACTGGCATGTGATGCGGGGACCTCCATGGCCAAAGCTGTGCTATCCCTGAAACAACAGCGGGCTGGCCGTGGCAGTGCAGCTAAGCCACTTTCAGGCTCAATACCAACAAAAAGTGTGGTATGTTTAGAAGAAATCCTGACAGCTAAGCATAAAATACGAGCTTCCACCCAGTCTAAAAAAGCAAAACGGCAGCACTTACATCCATGCACTCACGGAGGTCTCGGACATAGGCCTTTTCCGTCTGGATGAGCTCGGCCATTATGAACCTTGACCAGAATGAGAGGGGACAGGTTAGTTCACACCCAGCACACCCCAGGCGACCTACTTGGGGTTCACAGTGCACTCAGGTGCTCTTTAAAGCCTGAGTCAGTCATCTGTTGGAGAATTAACTCAAGAATAGCTAGAACAGTGATAACAACATCCAGCCATCAACTCAAAGGCAAAAAAAACCCCCCAAAGGCAGAAAAAATTTTGTTGAAGTTCCCACAGATCAGGGTCTCTCAACTCAGCACCACTGACGTGGGGCTGGTGGGGTGGGGGCTTTGCAGGGGGCTGTCCCTGCACTGTAGGGTGTTTAGCAGCATCAGGAGTCTCTACTGACTAGATGCCAGTAGCACACCTCTCCCCCCGGCCCCATGTGACACCCCCAAGTGTCCCCACACCCTGCCAAATGCCCCTGGGGGGACGTAATGGCCCCTGACTGAGAAGTACTGGCTTAGAGCCCCCTTGTCTGGAAAAGGCTGGGGTAGTTTCCTAACTGGGAAGTACATTGGTGCTGTTCACGTCTCCTCCTTGGTCACCACTCATGGCCTGCTGGACAAATGACCTGGGTCACAGGTAACTAAACAAACTGCCAGCCGCACAGGACACAAGGGTAGGGGGCGTGGGGACAAGGACAGAGGCAGACGCGCGGCGTCTACACTGCAGGGCAAGCACGTCCGGGCCCCAGCGAGTGCATCCTAGCCAGACAGCTCAGACAGCGGCTGTCCAGAGGACAGGCTCCTCATTTCTCAGGGAATCTGCAGGCTCCTGGACGTCGCTTACTCTTTCCTGCGGGCAGATTTCCGCTTTTCTTCATTGAGCTCGTGAGCAGCGTCCCGAAGCTTCACCTCTGACCCAGGGATGCTGGCAGGGATTATATCGAGCTGGAGGCTTTTACTCTGTGGAACAAAAACCAGAGAACTTGCGCTAGTTAGACCCACCAACAGGACGCGTGAGAACGCACTGGACTGTCGGGGGGCACGGAGCCAGTTACCGATTTGTTGGAGTCGGAGGAAATCCCCAGGGCTTTCTCCAGAGAGGTCCTGTACTTCTCCATCCGCAGAGAGAAGTCTCTGTACCTCTTATCCACGGCAGTGACACATTTTTTTATCTCCGCCGCATGGGCATGCCCTTTGTCGCAAAAGCCATCGGCCAGCTGTATCAACAGCTTCACTCTCTCTTTGGTTTGCTGAAAAACATGACAGAAGCAGGGTGAAGCTCACAGGCCCGGGCGGGGTCAGGGGCATGGCAGCCTGCCCAGCTCAGCTCTGTGCAGGGAACATGAGCTGGTGGCATGGACCCTGGTTGAACACCCAGGCCCTGCCTTCAGATCCCCAATCTCTGACTCCCCTCCATTCTTCCACAAGAAGGGTATTTTTAGCACCTCCAAGGAGGAAACCCATCTTCACCTAGTAGATGCTCAGTTAACATTTGTAGAGTGAGTGAATGAATGCCACTTGGCTGGTCTCAACAGCTCTGAGAGTCTCTTTCAACACCCAGGGCCTTTCCTGTGCCCGGACCCCCAATCTGAAAATTCTCTCCTAGATGTATTTTATTTTACATTTTTTCCCTACACGGAGGCAAACTGGAGCAAGGATGCTGTGAGCCAGGGACAGCAGGGAGCACATGAAGTGGGAAGAGTGTGCAGGAGCTGCGAGAGCCTTCAGAGGAGGGGCTGGTCGGTCTTGATGCTGAGCCTCCAGCGTCAGGGTAGGGAGTAAACACATCTCCTGAGTTCTAAGTAAACTCTTAAATGCTGTTGCCTGTTTAGAACCCTCCAGTGATTTCACTTGTATGTATGTAGAAAAGAGCTTCTATCTTATTAAGTCTGATGACTTTTTATAAAGTTATGGCTAACCATAAAGTAGTGAGGAGTGAAGTGGATGGCCACGACCTCACTCTACTCTGACTTTTCACCTGATCCTTTGTCAGCAATGTTTCACCTGCTCTTCTAAGTCTCCTTCAACATGCCTGCTGGCAATGAAAGGATCACAAGGTCACTCTTCTGCTCTGAAACTGGCTTTTCTCAGTTAACCTCTCCACTAGAAAATTTTATGGCTTACAGTGTTCAGGAAATAGATTTTAAAAGTCCCCAAAAGGAAGGTCAGCATGCAAAACCTAGACAAACTATCTTAGTTTGTATGACAGAAGTTTGGGGCCACAATTCACTTAGGAACCTGGAATGAGGAGAATCACCCAGACTCTAGGGCTCAAACCCCCAAAAAGCATGTGCTTGCCTTCGTGTTGCTGCTTCTTTGAGCCAGGGCCTTCACCTGGAATGCTAGTTCCCTAACTGTCTCCCTCAAGGCTTTCCTCAAAGGCTGCTTCTCAGGGGCCTGTCCACCTTCTGTCTACCATCCCCCCCGACCCCCCCTCTCCTGGGAGCACCACCTCCCAAGGGGCCCTTGCCTGCTGGTCCTTATCACTGTCCATCCACCAGCTCCTGTGAGGAAGCAACCTCCGTGGGCCAGGGGCAGTTGTTTAATATGTCCCGCACCTCCCCTGTGTCCACGTCACCAAATATTTACCAAGAAAATAAATAACATTAGGTTCTTTTCACCAGTGTGTACACACTTGTGACTTTATTAGGTGTGGTCATTATTCTTAACAGGCAGCGACATGTACTTGTCACACAAATGTAGGAAAACAGAACTCAAGGCACATTAGTATCTCTGTGAGAAAAATCTCTATTGTAGAGGCAATAAAAGCGGTTTAGAAAAAGTCAGCAAGGCCTCGACACTACATATATTTTAGGGCCTTCCTTTCATGTGGAAATGCACTGGCACTAAAGGCAGGTGTGTGTCAAGCAGCACTACAGCTCTGTGGATGGTGGAGCACAGGCCTCAGGACTAGCTGAGGAAAGCTTCTGATTTGCCAGTACTCAACAGCCTGGGCTCTGCCCGGCGCAGCCACTGCCGTCATTAGCAGAGCACAGATAGCCCCTTGCTTGTATTTGGAGCCTCTTCACAGTTCACTGGCGGGTGTTCCCATAAGTTAACATGTTTCCACTAATGGACCTTTGAGTTCTTTTCCTATCACAAGTAATGGTACAAAATATAGTCATGTATCCCCGCACCGGGCTTTGGGGGAGACAGCAGGTGTGTGCGTGAAGCTTAGAGGTGCCATAGGGGCCCTTGTGCGGAAGCCTTGGCAACAGGCTGTCAAGCTTTCTAATCTTTGTCAATCTCCTGGGTGAAAATGGAACCCAGCAGAGGTTTGACAGACACTTTCCTTGTTTTAAGTAAAGCTGATAATCCTATATGTTTAAGAGTCATTTCTAATTCCTATACTGTGAGATAACTTTTAATATTTCTAGTCTACTTTCTCTCTTTACTTGTAAAAAATGTTTAATATTGGGAAACCCACTCTCTGTAATGTGAGTTGCATAAATATCTTTTTTATTTGCCCTTAGTCTTGAGTATTTGTTTTGGTGGGCTATCCTTTGAAAACATTACTTTTGTTTTTTTTCCAATGTAAGTGAATATAACAATGTTTTCCTTGATGTGTTTTGTGTTCTGTTATTTCTATCCTGTTCCGGTTTTCACTGTTGACATTTAAATATTTGGAAGTTTATCTAGATATCCAATTTAATTATTCCCCAGAGAGCTACTTAATACAATGAAAAGAAAAATTCCTATGTTCTTTAAAAGGAAAAATTGTAAGAGTTTTCAACCTCATTTTATTGTTACCTGTAGAGGCAGGTGGTCACAGACACAGATCTGTTTTAAAGGTACGTATTGTAAGTATTTGAATAGCCCTATCTGTAGACATAATCAAAGGACTTTCAAAGAAACAAATACAGATCACAGAGTGAGTGTGATCCATGTTATTATCCACTATGAACAGAAATGAACTCACAGCCCAAGTGGTGCTGTGTCTAGAGGAAGAACAAGACACTCTCCTTACCTGCAGAGGCAGGACAGGTCAGCCCTCCTCACAGCCGCGCCCTCTGCCCAGTGCTCACGGCCCCTCCGGGTGCAGCTGCCCTGGTTGCCTGAGCTCCTCCCTCCCCCACCAAACACTCATGGTGCCCCAGGCAAAAGGCAGGTCCCCTCAGGAACCCATAGCTACAGTCTATCTGCACTCCACAAGGCTACATTCCCCCAGGATGGAGACCATGGGTTCCTAAGTCAGGCACCCCAGGGTGAGAGGAAGGAGAGACTCAGAGCCAGGAGTAGGGATGGAGGGTGCAGAGCAGAGGGTGGTAAAGAACAGCAGGAGGAGTCAGAGATTGTTACAGAAAACATAAAAAAGGTACAAACAATACAAAGTATCTACTGTCATTTTGAATGATTTAAAAATTCCCCTTTGATATGGTTTCAAAACTAGGTTCTGGGTAACAAAAGAAAGTCACTCTTTCTACTTTGATTTTTTTTTTTAACCAAAAATATTATCCAGCTTCATCATCATTTTCTACTCTTAAATTTGAACTAATTTTCTGCTTCTCCCCAAATCTCAAACTCATCATTAAAAACTGGGCAACTTCTGAAATCATTACAAAGACTGCACATTCCAAAACACTGTAAAACAAAGACACAGCAACTGAGAAGAAAACTTTCCATGTCTAATAACTGTTGTGAGGGCAGTTCCCTCTGTGCTTGTGCCCTTAGGAAAAACACCTCCTCCTGGAGCATTTTCTATCTATCTGCTTAAAAGTTCCAATATACTGCGTATGACATGAAGATGTATTTAAAGCGATTCTGATTTTGGGGAGGAAAATGAACATGCCTCCAGCTTACAGACCCGTGAGGCACCCATAGAGCACTCACAGGGACAGACAGCCGGGACCCCTGTGGGCCAATGAAGAAGCCCCAAATGACACCAGCCACGCTGTGTTTTATGAAAAAGGGCAAGTGCTCAGAAAATACTCTGGAAACGAAAAAATGACGAAGGAGACAAAGGTGTGTGTGTGTGTGTACGCATGGTGGGGGCAGGAAATGGGAGGTATCTGCAGAAATTGGAGAAACAAAGGGGATAAATATAGCAAGTGGGGTGTCCACCCTGGGGCAAGCAAGCGGGAGAGGCAGAAAGAGCCTTGGCAAATCCACAGAAGGGCCCAAGGGTCTCTGCGCTCCACTGTGGTAGGTGCCTGTTAACTGACGCTTCTGAGAACTGTGCCGGTGGGGGACACCCCTTCTCGTGCAGTGCAAAGCCCTCAGCAGACACGGAGGACGCCCGGGAGCGGACCTTACCTTGGCGGTGATCTGGAACTCCTCGTGCTCTTTCAGGAGCTCTTGGGTGTGCTGTATACTTGAGCCCGTGGAGGTGTGTGTGGACAGGTAGAACTCCCCATTGTCATGGATCCATTCTAAAGCCTGGAAGGGAAGGAGGGGGGCGTTTACCACCGGATGATGGTGCAGGAGCCCATGGTTCTCGGTGTCTGGTCTAACGGCAATCACCAGCCTGGGCTGCGTGTGCCTCTGGCAGAACCCAGCTCCTGAAATAAGTATCATCATTCTGATCTTTTTTAACTGACATGAAGAAGCTGCATGGAGCAAGTTGCAGAGTGATAGTATAAAGTTTCTTGTAATGGTGACTCTGGGAGTGTGGGGAGAGGAGTGGTGTGAGCCCCTCCCATTAAATATCACAATATCCATGTGACTGCAACTGCAGGACCTGAGTTAACTAAGAAAAATGAGACAGACACAAATTCCCAGCTTGCAGATGTCCAGCTCTAGGCATTTCTTCCTTGCTATGTCCAGTGAGTGCCCAGGGGTCTCCAGCAGAAGGACCCATCAGCATTACAGGCAATCTGCCCCTAGGCAGAGGCGGTGGGGGATGTAGTTGACCCTCCTGTTGTAGGACAGAGGTAACCACATCTGAGGAGGGGCCAGAGGTGACCACACCGGGACAGGTGGGCACTGGAGAGGTACAGATGGCAGCACAATGACTCACTTTAACTGGTATATTCTTTTATATTTTTAAATGGAAGACCATTTTTTTCTTCCATTTCCCTATATCTGAAATAAAATCATTCTTAAACAGAGACACCTAATGGAAGTGCTAAGAAAGCATAAAAAAGGGAGCTTTTACATTTGCCTTTTGTAATCACAGAGCTGTGATTTGCTGATCTTGGCACAGAAAAGTCACTGCCTACTAGATATTTCACAGCATTTAAGGTGCTTGAGAGAAAAAATGAAAAGGAAACCATGGCCCAGATCACTTCCCACCCAGCCACTGGCTGAGATTTGCTCTGGTCAGGCCCTAGCACGGCCAGCCCATCTGGGAGACGACATTTGCCTTGACGCTGACATGGCAGGAGGCTGTCCGTTTACTCAGGGGGCCCTTGGTCTCTCCATCCTGTGGTCATCCCAGACACCATGGAGCTATCATCTTGGGCTGGAGGTGGAAGTGAGACCCACACTGTGACAGATGCACGTTAAGTGGCCAGGTGGATCCAGAAGGGCCAGGTCTGCCGAGGTCACCAAGGACGTAGGTCCTGAAAGGACCTTATGCTTGGGGGCCTGGAGGACACCCTCTCTCCCACATCCCTCTGGCCTCTGGGCAATGGGGGTTCACAGATTCTTTTATGCTGCTGTCAGGGCTGAAGAGCAGGAACAGGGACGTCAGTGTTCAGGTCACAGGTCAGGGGCCAGCTCTACAACAACCTGGCCCAACTGACTATGGGGCAAAAACACCATACCCCATGACTTCAGATGGGGGACACTTCAAAGAGATGCTCTGGACATCTCTGCTTTAGTCAAATGCATGAGTATTTTTTGACTCTACTGAATTAGTCAAAATTATATTGCACACACCTCTGAGTTAATGTAACACACATCCACCGTAGTATTGATGAAGTATGGACCCCAATTACACAGGGGTTTCGAGTCATGACTAACATGTGGGGAAGGGGGCAGAGGAGAAAAGCTGAAGGGTGTACTTGCCCTCAAATCACTGGGTGACAGGTCTAATGAGCTTGGAAGGAGGATTTTTCACCACAAACTGTTAATTAAAAGGCAAAACTGTTTTGATAACTGTTAAGTGGTTTTCCAACATGCTAGGGTGTCCCTGACCACTGGGCAGGTGGCTGGGGGACTGCCCGGTGTTGGGGGTTGGAGATAGGGGGTGGGCAGGTCTGGTAGCAGCTCACCTGCTTGGCACTTCGTTCGAAGACCACGTACTGCTGGCACTGGTCGAGCCGCCGCTTCCGCATGGTCCAGTAGTGCAGCACCCTGTTCTCCCGCTGGAAGAGCTCGTTCAAGATGTCTGAGGGGAGACAGACCATGTGGATGCTGGTGACCCAGGAACCCCACAATACCCAGATGTCTGTGTTTAAGGATGGTTTACGGAAACGCCTTTGTAAGGGCGAATGTTACCCAGCCACCCTGCTCGCCTGCCCAGTGCTCCTGGGGGCAGGATGGCAGACCACGCCTCCTCTCTGTTCCCAAGTTACTGTCTGAAGACAGATCTCCCGCAGCCATGGGCTCCAAGCATCAAACTCCTGAAGGGGAGAAGGGGCCTGCATCCCCTGGCGGGCCAGTCTGATGACAGCTGCAAAGTCATCATCTTGGACGTTATGTTCAAAACATTAAAACCTGCCTGAGAGGGAATACAGTAGAAAGGTCCAGAATGTGTATAACATGGTGGAGCACTAAGAGAAAGCAATGCTTATATGGAAATCAAACCAAAACTATAAACCCTCAGGAGACACAAGGGACAAAGTAGAGAAGCATGAAGCCAGAAGGGCAAAAACACTGGAAATGTCAAAATTCAAAACGTCATAACTGAACGGTAACCATCCTAAAAATAGCCACAAATGAAAAGAGAGGGAAAAACTATTGGGAAAAGTGGCACTGCAGACCTAGTTTTCTTGCAAGTCAACAGAAAAAAATATGAACAGAGAGGAGCAAGAAGCTCGCAGCACTAAAAGCACAGCCATTAATGCACAGGAGCAAGGCCCTTCCACCTTCTCCCAGGAGGGCTGACTGGGGTCCACAGGGAAGGGAAGCAGAGGTTTGGGACGGACCCCATTGCTGTGGGAGATGGGGAGGGGAAGGGTGCTGGCCCTGGCGCACCTCTGAATCAGGAATTCTGTTCTCAGGCATGCAGGGTGTACGTACACACACACACACACACACACACAGTGCACACGCACGCATGCCCAGTGCCCCCATCCCGATGCGTCATACTGCCATCGGCAGCACTCACTTTTCACTTGCTGTTCTGGGGCCTTGATGTGGGTCACCATGCCCGGCATGTTCACGCTATTCCTGTGCAGGTACTTGAGGAAGACGTCGGCATTCCTCCTGGCCAGTGTGCAGGCCTGGGAACAACGGGGCCACATCGTTCACTTGACTCCCACAAACTCACAAATGTGTTTCGAGCCCATGTATGACGACACCACGAAGGTCAACCCACATGGTCACCTCACTCAGGCGCCTCTGGCCCACAGAGGCTAAATCCTATTTCAGTTGAGGAATCGCTCTTTTGGACACTCTGCTCTGCAGATACCAGCAGCCTCGCTGGGAGCAGCGCTGGGCAGAGGCCCATGGGCCAGGGCCGGGGGGTGGCCAAGGGCCTGCAGTCAGGAAGGAAGGGGAGCCCCTCACCAGCTGATCCTGGAGTGACCACATCCCCTGGCCCACACCTGATTGCAGCCTGTGAGTCAGAGCCCCAGGCCAGGATGCTGGGTTTCTAGGAGGGGAAGACAGTAGATGCCTTCTGCTCTTAAGACAGGTGGTCGTTTCTCCCTGTTGCTGGAGAGAGCATCTTGGCGGGTGGGAGGGCGGAGGGGCAGGGCTGGTCTTGCCTGTGGTCTAGTACCAACCCCTGGTTTAAGCCATCGAATTTTGGGGTGGTTTGTTATGTGGTGTTCTTATGGTAATAGCTCACTGGTATAAGCTGAATAAGTAATCTCATTAATGTATTTATAAAACAGGAGTTTTCAGTAAGAGCAAAAAGGTATAAATGTAAAATCAAAGCAAATCTAACTGGAAATATCTGCACACTTCCTGTCCTGGACCTGGGCTTTCTCCTCATGGTCAGTGGTACTTAGGGACCCTGATACAGCACTGGGGTGCACATAACTGGGGGTCGGTCATTGCTTCTAGTCTTTTCAGGAGTTGGAGCTCAGATACTCGCTTTTCTTTCTTTTAACCAAGAGAAAAGTACATCATAAGTCCTTTACTGATAAATCTGAAATAAACTCTCAGACCAAACAGCCAGGCTGTGAAGGGCTCCTGATACTGCCCAAGCTGAATGCAAAAGCACAGGTGATTGTAAATGACTGAAACATACCAAATATATTAAAATCCATGACAACAGTAAAAACCCAAAACTGACTGTAGAAATCACTAGGGCAACCGTTCATTATTCTGTCCAGTAATGAGTTGTTTTTATTCTGCTAAACTGGTAAACAAAGGGAAAGAAGGAAGCCTTTACTTTGCCTTTTCTAAACAAAATTTATTTTAGAGGAACCAAACAGACGAGGGGAAACTCTAGCTAATCAAGGCAGAACACACCATTTACAGCTCTAATGAAACTATCACCACTGGCTACCAAAGCCAGTGGCTGCAAGGCTGACAGGGAAGGGCAGCGGTGACCTGGCTTGAAGCACTGACGCAGGCTCACGTCACAGAAGAAACAGTGACGCAGACCAACAAGCCTCCTGCCTGATGGGATGAAAGGAAGCACAGGGATGAAGGGAAGCACACAGCACGTCCAGCAGATGTGCAACATGTGTGTCCACACACACCCTCAAACCCAAACAAGTTCGAGCACTAAGTCTAATGGGAATTGAGAGACCTGGGATGTTGTCACTACTCTCCATAGGATGCAGTTAGCAAAGTCTCAAGGGGGGAATTCCACAGTGAGGATGAATTGCATCTTCCATGAGTAAGTGGTAACAGAGGGACAGTGGGTTTAGATTATAAGAGATTTACCAGTCAGTGTGTGGACCTTACTGCGATCTCTATTAAAACTTATCAAAATGTACGGGGCAGTCAGAGAAATTTGAATACTATTGGATGTCAGATAAAATAAGAGTTAATGTTAATATTAAGACTTGGTTACAGTATTGGGGTTATGTTTCAGAAAAGGCAGAACTGTTTAGATACAGAGCAAAGTGTTCACAAATAAATGATGTACTCTCTAGACTATAAAAGAGTCCAGTGAGGCAGGACATACACCCTATGTGGATAATCACTGAAGTGAGGGAGAGGCACATGTGGATTCATTATCCATTCTGTCTACTTCCACATTTATCACCAAATGCCCAAAATAAAACGTTAAAGACATACAAGCTACAAATACTACAGAATCAGAGCTGAAGGAAGCCCTCAGACAGGCTTGTCATTATCACTGTTTTCTAATTTGACCTATGTCTTTTTAATCATATTAATTCAGTAGCATTCAGTTTTGTTTTACCAACTGGACTTCAGAAAAAGACTCTGGGGAAGCTGGTGTTTTTTAACCCAGATTTGCTTAAGAAGAAACGTCTGTGGTCGATGCTCCAAACAAGCTGGCAGAGAGCATCTCCAAAGAGCTACAAGTCTCCCCCAAACCCCCCTGCAGACTAAACAATAACTCTCTGTCAGGACTGTCCATCACCTTCAGAAATGAAACAAATGTATAGAAGTCCAGGAAATGGTGTCAGGTCTCTGCAGCAATGAGGAAAAACCAACCCTAATAAAAACAAAGGAAGCCAGACAGCACACTCTCTTCTAACAGGTGCGCCTGTCTACGAGCCAAAGCCCAGACAGTCCTTTCAGAGTCCAAGACGCAGCCAGGGAAGTGCTGGACATCCCAGGCCTCTCCATGCTTTGCGCACTTTGTAAAGGTTCAATTGTTTCAAAGTACATCTGGGACTTTGGAACGACTATGGGTATGTTATAAAGCTGTCTTGTGGAATCCCTCATCCAGAGCTCTTCAGACTGGTCCAGCCTGGCCTTTCCTGCGGGAGTGCTAAGTCACAGGGTCTCCTGCTCTGTCTACACCTGCTCACAGTCTACTGCGGGTCCAACTCCACACCAGAGGGCCAACTTCCCAAGGAGAGCATTCCAGGCCAGAGGCATGAAGTCACCAATCCCTCTCTGTCTACTCTGAATCAGCTGGTGGTGGGGATTACCTCTCCTTTATTCCACACAGATGTCTGCCCTTCCTCGGAGACATTGGAGGATAATGCAAAGCACAAATGAGCAAGATTTTAAGGTTTTCTTTGATTGAGTAACTCAATGCTGATGCGATGTTCACCCAGTGACAAAGTGAGAGCTCTGAGGTGTGCAGGATCCCCGGGAGAAGTGTCCACACCAGGTCTTGGGCGAGTCTGCTATGAGCCCACAGCCCAGACACTCTCCCCGCCCCAGTGACAGGCTGGGCCTGGCCCACCGTTCTGTGAGGTGCCAGCACCTCAGGAGAGCGGCTCTTACCTTCAGGAAGGCTTCCTTCTGTTCCAGGTGCTTGCTGATCATGGGGGTGACGTGATCTGTCTCGGAATTGGGGCCCAGTTTGTCCGCCCCCCCACACCAGTCCTCTTCCCGCTTGTATTCCTGCTCCAGGCTCTCCAGGACGCTGCAGACCTGTGAGCAAGAATCTGGGTTCAGACACAGGAAGCCTGAGCCCGGCTGTGGAGGTGGTGCAGGACAACGACAAGGGCCTTGGGGGCTCCTCGGTTTGACCTGACTTGAGGACAAAGGCGGGGTCAGATAGAGGCCACTCAAACAGGAATGAAATAAAAGTCATTTCCTGTCTCCCTCTGAGCTCCTTCAGATTATGTGTTAGCATGAGAGGGGAGGGTGGTTCTCAGCTACTCTCCAAGCTATCAGTCTTTATACCAAAGAGAAACCAAAAGAACCTGAGTTGAGAAAGCTGCTTTTTGACAGGTCTGGTGGTGACGGATGGGCAAGTTGATGGGGCCTGAGTCATGCAAGGAAACTAAGTGTAACGCAGAGGTCGGCGGCGCGGGGCGGCCTGCACACCTGCTCCGAGGTCTTGTAAAAGGCCACGGATGCATTCACCAGCTTCAGGCGGTCCTCCATCTTGAGCATGAGCTGCTGCCAGTGCGAGGCCACCTTCTCAGCGCAGTCCCGGATGGTGTCCATGTCGTAGTGGCTGGCCTGCAGCATGGCCTCCGCCTTCTGCTGCACCTGCAGGGCACTCTGGTGGGTCTTCTGCGGAGGAAGCAGAGGGAGGGTGTCTGTCACAGAAGCCACCAGGGGGCCCGGGAGGTGCTGCAGCTTCTGCTTGACCTGCTTTTACAGAGGCCACCTCAGCTGGCTGGGGCCCTTCTGAAAGCACCGCAGTTCAGAAAGAAAGTTTCCCTGCCTAGCAACAGCCTGTATTTAAATTACCTAATGAAGGATGAAATGCCTTCCAGAAGGGGTCTCAGCAGTGGGGTTCTCAGCTTGAGAAATACCAGGAAAACCCTAACAACCAATACTCTAAACAAGCTTTTGAATGTTTGAAGTTTATTATGTCTATTAGTACTTCTTATAACAGTTGCTGGAAGCAAATGAAAAATGGGAGAGAAGGAGGCAAAGTGAAGGCTTTTTATTTTCATTTTTATCGTAAACTTTGGACTTCGGTGAAAATTTTTCAGGAACTATTGATTTATAATGGGGGAAAAAAGCTTTGTTAAAAGCTCAGGGGGAATGAACAGTATGCTCTGGAGGTGTACCCCACAAAATGAATCTATCAAACTAACATGAAAGATCCAGCAGGAATCCCTGCCATGTCCCGGCCAGGTGACCCCCCAGGGGTAGGGGGTCCTGTCCTTTCCAGGAAGGACTGGAATGCCAGGCAGGGGAGCGGCTAGGGGGCACTGGGGTCTTTGCAGACACAGTTTCTCTTCTGTGCTATTTTAACAACGGTACCATATGGGGATTTCATCTGAAAAGGTGCCACAGAACCCACAGAACATGGTGTCCGTGCAGCCCCACCCTCAGCTGGACACAGTGACCCACAATGGGAACTTGGCTACTAGAAATCACATGGCACAGAGTACAATTTTTAAAAGCTGCGCAGATGCCCAGAGCTTTCGCCCAGGGAGAACTGTTAATGTGTGTCCACTGCTATAAGTAGTTGAACATAAATTAATCCTGGGACTCAAGTTTTCTGTAATCAAAGGTTCTTCTTCCTTGAGTCAACCTTGAAACCACCTATTCTGATTATGAGCTCCTCCCACTCCCTCTAAAATTTGCTAGTCCTCTGAGGTGAGAGTGAATGAATGAGACTAAAGTGGCCCCAGCCCTCTGCTAACACCCCAACAAGGGGCCAGCCTCCAGCCAGTGGGACAGGCTCTGGGGAGGGACACTGCCCAAAGTGGGGTTGGAGGAGTTTGGGGAAAGCACCATCTGCCACAACAGTGATTTGAGACTTGCACCTGATCTGGCAGAGTGTTCCAGAGGGCTGGTTACAGAGCAGGACTGTGCCAGCAAGACCAGCCAAATGTAAACCCTCAGGGAGACTTCCACTTGGGTCCCTGTTGTCCCTGACTGGTGGGGAAGGGCACAGACAGCAGGATGGTGGGACAACGGAGGACCTGACCCCGCCCAGGGCTCTGGACCCTCACAGAGAGGTCGCCCTGGCTGGCAACTGGTGCATGTCCTCACTCCTGCTCTCGCCAGGTTGCTCCTCCTCTTTTGATAGGCGTGCACTGGCCCTGTGGGGACCCGATGAGCCCCGCTGGCTCCCGGCTCGGTGCACCCACCTCGATGGCGTGTTGGAATTGCTCGTGCTCCCGCTGCAGCTGCTCGGCCTCCTGCAGTGAGCTGGCCGTGATCAGCCCTGCGTTCAGCATTGACTCCCCGTTTCGGATCCAGCCCAGCACCTGAAACACCACACAGGTACCTCCAAGTGGGGTTCCTCCCGGCCTCTGGGACCTAGCAGGGGTGTAGCTGGGTCTGCCAGGTACCAGCATCTGCTCACAAATGTGGCATTTTTTTTTTTTAATGAATTCTGTTCTTTTCTCTTTTAAATAGTAGCTGAAAGGTGGGAGGTCCCCAGGACTGTTATTGTTCGTCCACAGGTTGAAATGGCTTGAGAACCATGATTAGAAAACCTACTGTCGCCAAGAGTCCCCTGATAATCAAGAACAGTATTTTTGGTTCTCTTTTTGTTTGTGAACAGGCAAAACCAGCCAACTGCTTGATAATGGTGCTACTTTATTTCACTGACATACATTCCACTTTCAGTTCAACAGCCACGTTAAATGGTGTGAACCCAAGTGTGCTAGGAGGCTCAGAACAGGCCCTGGCATCCTCGCTCTACACACCAACAAGAGGAGTCCACGCTAAAGTGGAAGGTGATTCTGGGGCTTACTGTGGCAGAGCCCGAGGATGCCATCTCAATACCCATTTCCCTCTTCTCATTTACTCAGTAAACTGCAACATCTGGGGAGAATTTAAAATAGAACAAAACACCCCTCGGCTCCCAAGCACAGGTCAGTTAGAGGCGTGACACAGTTCCAGCCACAGAAATCAAAGCTGAAGCCTCTGTGAAGGCATTTCTGACACAGGCATCGCCTCTTTCTCGTCACACTCGCCCCTTCCTGCTGCCTGGAATGTGGTGGTGCTGCACAGGCTACAACTGCCATGTGGATCCACAAGGAAAATGAGAACGAAGAACCATGCCAGGAGTCTGCCAACCCCTGACTCGACGTGGGAGAAAACAACTTTCTGAGCCACTATTTTTGGGCAATGTCGGGGCAAATACAATTCCCAACGAGGTACCCTTTGGAAGAACTCAATCTGCTCGAAGATAAGTCCTGCTCACTTACACGCCAGCCTGCTCAGGGCAGGGGGCACCTGCAGTCCCTCCTGTCCAGCCCACGCCCGCCACCCAGGCATCTAGCAGGACCCCGTAAGGCATGCGCTCATCACATTGTGTTTGAGCTGAGCATGCGTCTGTGAGGATCCTACAGCACTGGACCGAAAGCAACCCCTTCCAAATGTTGCATTATTATTTTGCTGCGCTGTCTGGGATGTGGCTGTATAGTGCCCTGGGATCACAAGAAAATTCCAGCCAGACCCAGCCTGTGATCCCATCCAGACTGGGATCAGTCTATTTGCCAAAAAAACCATACAGTTATTGAACCTGGGAATGAATGTACTCAGGGTTCAAGCGAAAGACTAGGGATAAGACAAGGAAATGGGTGTCACTCTGGGGGCCACCCTGCTGGGCACCAATCCGCGTCCAGGTCTGAGCAAACACACAGCAGACGTGGCCATGCCTGTGTGTGTTCTGACCAGGGACTCTTGCCTTACACTTACAGGTCCCAATCACCGGGACAACATTCCCATTTATTTTTTATTATTTTATAAGGGGATACTGACTGGCATCACTGTATGTGAAGGAGGAGGTTCACACCCACCCCACTCCCCCCCAGAGCGCCCACTCCCTTTGCCCCACACCAAGGGCCTGCTCCCCAGCATTCTGAAGCTCATCAGCAGGCCCACCTCCCCTCAGACCTACCCACCGGCCCTTCCGTACCTGCTTCACTTCAGCCTGCAGGTGGCGCAGCTGCACACACTGCTCCAGGTGCTTCCGATGCTGCTCTCCAGTCAAGTCCAGCTCCTGCTGCTTCTCGTGGAGAAATTCCAGCAAGTCCTGGACCCGGGTGGCCATGTCCACGTCTCTGTCGCAAAGCAGCTCCACGCCTGTGGATGTTGAAGCAGACCCTGGAATTCAACTGGCATGCCAACCTCGCGGTCCTGAGGGGAGCCTGCTTTCACTCTGCCTGTGTGAGCCTCCTGCCTGGCTGGGGCCAAGCCTGAGGGCACAGCCAGCAGAGGAGTGTTCAGACTGGCCCTTGAGCATGGGGGTCCAGAGAATGTCTGAAGGGCTCTGAAGCCAAATACAGTGTACTGCTAATCGCAAACAACCGTCCCCATCATGCCACCCACACTGGTAAGACTGCTGCATCCTTTACAAAGGAATGAACTTCAGTCCGCTGACTTGTCATCCTCCGTTCCTCCAGTTTATGCTCTGAGAGGCCTTTCACTTGTGTAAAATGAGTAATCTGTGTGCAGGTGGTTGCTAAGTGCGTCTCTAACATGGCAGGGTTCTCAGGACATCTGTGAGCCCACAGCGACATCTGCTGGTGAAACAAGCTAAGAAGGTGATGGGCAACACAAAATCTGTAATATCAAATGTGGCCGCGTTACCTGCCAAGGAAAGGAGAAGCGTACAGCAAACCGTCTCCTTAGGAAGAGCAGTGTCCCTAGACCTGTGCCCTAGGGCTGCTAAGCTCCATGCGTGTGTGAACGCACACCCCCACGGTCCCAGGGCAATGGGCAGAGTCCACCCGGCGTGAGGTGCGTCTTACCGGAGGCCTGCACCTCATTGACGTACTGCAGGAGGTCTTGCCCTTGGTGGATGACATCGAAGGTCAGGTTGTTCATGGTCAGAGCCTTGTCTGCGTGGTGCTGCAGGCGCTGCTCGGCGATGGTGAGATCCTCCGTGTCAAAGTCATTCATCTGCTGGGAAAGCTCGTCATTCCAGGACTCCAGGTCTGAGATGATCTGGCGGGGAGAGGATTTGCTAGGGATCAGACTCACATCCTAAGCATCCTCTGGGTGTACACCAAGCCCAGTAAGGAAGAAAGAGGAGAACAGGACACTGCCCATGGAGGGGACCCCACAGGCCCAAGGTGGGGCCCTCAGACATTAAAAAGCCAAAGTGGCCACAGTTGAGTAAGATATATTGAAAATACAAACGTCCACTAATCCAGAAGTTAAGTGAAAAACTCTATAGTTCTTATTCAAAACGAACACGGAGCTATTTTTTATGCTAAAAATTGGCAAAGGAGGAAATCATCGAAGCATATGATGGTGGTGGAAAGTTCTTCCTTGTAGATAAATCTATTAATGTACAAAAAATAGAAAAATTAAAAAACATTTCTACTGTGCCAGGAAACTACAGGCTACAGCTGCCTGTGCCTGATCAGCTGTCTTGAGAATGTTCCGGAAACTCACTGTGTGGTGGACCGCTCCACTGCTGCCACAGACCAACTTGTGCCCCTGAGGCCGTGGTGGCCAGGACATGCCTGCACAAAATTGGGACCTGAACTGAGTCAGGTCCTCACCTCCCACTGCTAAGATTACAGGAATCGCCAGGGGAAGGAAAAGAGTGACATGGCCAGAAGGCACCAGTGAGCAGAGGCAGATGGGGCCTGGCTTCTCCAGTGCAGAACAGTTAATTCAACAAGTCATGGCCCAGAAGAAGGGTGAACGAGAGTGTTCTAGGTTAAGGACTGGCTGTCCTTTAAGTGTAGACTCCAAGTCTACATCCTGATGAGGCTGAATAGGGCTGGGCAGGAGGAGGGAGTCAAGAATGGCTGTTAAGCTGGCAAAGTGAACAGCCTTGTATTTTAAAGAGTCTTGGGAGCATCTTTAGGAGACAAAGGACAGGCTGACAAAGATGTCCTCTAAAATGCTGCAACAGGACAATCACCAAAGAAGGGGCAGCTGGAGCACAGGAAGACAAAATCCTGTTGAATTTCGGGTCAGAAGCATAAACGTTCACTGTGAAGCCAGTGCTACTTCTGCACGAGCTTGAGAACCTTCATCATAAATACCTGAAAAATAAGGCTAAAAATGATAAAACCTAAAAAGGAAGAGAAACCACCTTGTGAAGGGGCCTCAGACCAAACCTTAATGGAATGACATTTTCCTTTGGATCCTGTGAAAAGTAACCAAATCCTTAGGAAAACCAGAAAGCGAGCATGTGTGAAGAACCCAGCTAGGAGGTGAGGAGTTAATACAAAACTGAAGGTCTCCCAAACTCCAGCTGGAGAAACTTCCTGGCTGCCTCTAATACTGTGCTCTGCTACAGTGTGTTATATTATTTATTAAATGATGCTAATCTAGAAGTAATAGATTCAATAATGCCAAGTCAGCCCTAAAACAAAAGCCACTGGGAAGAAACAATTTCAAAAAAGGAACAAAAAATTACCAGAATTTTAATCTTTATCTCTACAGGGAATTTTCTTGCCCAATACTTGATTTGTTTGTTCTCTGACACTGAGGGAGAAGGGTTTAGGGTGTGGTGGTGAGAAAGAGACTCAGTCCTGGAAACACAGGGCACCAGGCTCCCAGCCCCCAAGAGACAGATAACGCGCACACACCAGGGCGCTGAGATCGAACACAGCATCTGAACCACTCGCTGGGCAGAGGGCGCCTGGCCCTGGCTGTGACCCAGGAGCAGTAGGAAAGGTCCTGCCCAGAGCTGGCACGCCAGCCTGGTAACCACACAAGCGCAACAAGAAATCTGGGGCAGAAACAAAAGCTCAAGAAGTAAAGTCACTTATGAATATTGACTCTGGAAAAATCACTTTGAAACCATTTTATTTTTTTAATGTGTCCAGTTTTTTGAAGCCCAACACTCCCTTCTTAAATGCCCACATAATCGAGACTGTTCTCCATGAGCAAATGGGCACAGGACATGGAGCTGCAATGCTGCTGTTCCCTTTAGGTTGACAGAGCAGGTCTGGTTGGACTATCTGGAGATGGGAAGGGAGAGATGCCACCTCACAGGGGACCCCTACCCAGCTGCAGACCAGGGCACAACAAATGGGGGGGACCTGCACCCCTGACCTAGGACACCACCCCGTGCCTCCTGGAATTGGTTCCTGAGGTCAGAGGAGAATTCCTAGTGGACAGGTGTCACAATTCAGGATAATTCCAGGGAATAGGAGTCTTCAGGCCCAGGCCGTCAGAAGCTGTCAGGTGTCTGGCTGGGCTGTGGCCTCCATGGCTCCTGGCCTGCTGGCCATACTGCAGCCCAGGGAGGTCTGTGGCCATGGTGAGTGGAGCCCTGGCCTCGGGCTCCTCATCTACATGACTCAATGAAAGTGGTATAACTTTCAATGAAAGTAAATATAACTTAAAAACATCTTTCCCCCTTAGAAATAGCATAATTCAAATAAAAACAAAGTCCTTTTTCCCCCCCAAAGTTCTGGAAGAAAAATTTCAAAATATACCCACTTGTTTCTTACTTAGGACAAGTCTATAAGCAGCCAGTGGACAAAAGCGGCTCTTTAAGTAGGGGGATGGGGACACTGGGCTGCCTTAGTTCCCCACCTGAGAGCCCGTCTGCTGAGGCTGGCTGTCCTGAGCTGGGGCCACAGGCAGGCCCCACTCAGCTCAAAAAACCTGAGCACTCTTCACCCAGTAGTGGGTGAAGACCTAGCTCCTTTCTTGTTACTAATCAGCAAGGACAAGGCGAACAGCCATGAAGGCCTTTCTTGAAACACTGATGGAGGGAGGTTCAGACAAGCGATCAAAGGCCCGTGAGAGGACGGTGTCCCCCACACCCCACAACCACAGGGCCTGCGCCTGCACAATAGCTCTCAGGAGAGGCACCTGGCCCTGGGCTGAGTCACTCACAGCCCTGTCACTAACATGCCGTCCTGCTCTCACTGGGACAGGGACACACATGGGCTGCTGTGCCCCACAGAGCCTGGCTGGGGCCTGCACCCAGCGTGAGGCCCACGGGCCCCAGGAGGTGCTGCTCCTCCAGTGAGGGATGCTGGCTCCTGAATCACATGTCACAGACATCATCAGCTCCATCCATTATCCCAGCTTCTAGGTGCACTGCATCAGACTCAAAAAACAACTTTCCTGACACAAAATTAGGAACCAACCCTCTTTGTTGAAGGAAAATAAAAGAAACCTGTTCTTTGTCTTATTCACACATTCACTTGTTTGAAAGTCAATTTTTAGGTAAGAATTACAGATCATCTGAGAATATTTCTGTGGGGAAGAAGAAACTGGATCTTCTAGCACCCAAAATGGTATAACTACAGGCTGAGCTTATTCTTACTCTTGGAGAGAGAAAAGGGGGAGAGAGATTACGGAAGAGGAACAGAGAGGAGATGATTTAGGGAGGATAGGCAGGGAGGAGAGAGGGAGTGGAGGGAGCACCAATGCCTTGAACCTGGGCTTCAAGATAGGGAACCTGCAAAGAAGCACTGGGTCTCAGCAGCTCTTCCTGGCCCCGCTCTCCAGCCTGGTCCTCCCTGCTGGCAGTGCCAGTATCACCTCTCTCCAAGGAGAGGCCAGCGGGGGAGACCCCACCCACCGGGAAGAGGACGCAAGCCTGGCACACAGGTGGCACTCACATCGATGGCATCCCTCTCAAAGATGCGCAGCTGCAGGAAGAGCTCCAGCTTGATCTTGCGCTCTTGGAAGAGTTCCTCCATCTGCGCCTGCGCCTCGTCCAGCTGCTGCAGCACCGTTTCAATGTGGCTGATGGAGCTGTTGTGCGGGGTCTTGTTGCTGGAGATGGCTGAGTCCCTGCAGACAGCAGCCAGAGGTCAGCATACCTGCCCCACACAACACCTGGTTTCCTCCCGGTCAGCTCCCGAGCTGGGGTTGGGCAGGAGGTCCAGTTATGTCCCCTCCCATCTCTGATGAGACATCTTATCATTACAGAAACCACCTCATTGGCGTCAATTTTGGCCACTTTTCTGCTCATGCAGAACAGTTATGCCCGTTTAGTACCAATAGCAGTCACAGCGGGAGTGAGGGGATGAACGACGAACAACCAGCCTTTTCCTGGGAACTTCTGCTTGCAGTAGTGACCAACAAGGGGGTCATCAGGACCAATGGGCTGCACTGCCCAAGTGGCACCTCGGGGGGATTCCATATATTGACACTCTGGTACCCTAAAGGAAGGAACTGCCCCCAGCACTCTGGCTCCTATAGCCTCCGGCCTTCCCCACATGGAGGTGGAGCCCCGAGGCCTGGCCCGATCTGGCTTGGTCTCTGACGAGGAGGTGGATGTCTGCCATGTGGGCCGGGGACCCCGTCCTGGGAGGCCCCAGTGAACCTAGTGTCAGGGCACACAATGGGCTCCCCCGCTGAGCCCGGGGAAGGCTGACTGGGCCGAAGCTGGGATGAGAACTCTTTCAGAGTCTAAAGAAAACTCCAAGGAAGAGAAAAAGAGGAGAGGGAAACAGTCACTGTCCTTGGCACACGGAGGTGTTGCCTGTGTTCACCCGGCTGACAGGGAAGGCAGCTGATGCTCAAGAACTGGGGGGGAGGGGGGAGTAGGGGGAGGTCCCGGGGCACCCACCTCAGCTGCTGGATGAGGTCCTCGCCCTCCTTGATCACGTTCACGGTCACCTGCAGGGTGGTCTGCTGCTGCTGGCCAAAGCGCTTGATGAGGTCCTGCACGGCCTCCACTGACTCGGCATACACGTCGTCCAGCAGCTCCTTCTGCAGCTCCTCCAGCCATGTCCAGAGCTGGGGGGGAGCACAGTGAGTGCCTCACCAGGTCTGGCGCGCCCCGAAAGAGAAGGGGCCAGCGCCGGGACAGCACAGCAGTGAGGACAAGGGCAGGCAGGGCAGCAGGGGACCGTCATGAGGACAAAGGAGGGAAGGGAAGGGAAGCCGCTTCCCCAGTCTTCCCGGCTCAGTACCAATGTAGAAGAACCAAGAAAAGACCCACTGGACTGCCGGACCCCTGCCAAGTGGTGCTGGTCTGCTGCTACAAGTCTCTGGCTGTCACTCAGCTGGTGGGAGCTGTATTTTATTTTTTGCAAGGGTGTCAAAATTACTAAGACACTGCTCAGATGTGGGGGCTCCACACCCCACACTTCCAAATAGAAGGAAGCATGTAAATTCACCAGCATAGGGGGACCAGACCCTGGAAACCCAGGGTGTGCACCCCAAAAATGCTTCCACAACTTGAGAAATGTGACCTCGGACTTGGCTGGTAAAGACAAGCTGCTTCAGGTCCAGGGGGAGAGATGGAAAGTGGGGAGCTGGGAACGGGGCTGGGGACTGCAGAGTTCTGCCCACTGCCTGGAGCCCACCAGCTCCACAACTGACAAGTCAGTTCTCGACTCGGAGCAGGTCCCTGGGCTCAAGAAATGGGTGTGTGCCTGGGGAGAGAGAAGCCTTCCTGCACTTGACCATGTCCACACCAGCAGGGCTGGGGCCACAGGGTTGAGTCCAGCCACGCCTGGACTGCCCAGCAAGCAGACCTTTACAGCCAACACAGCAGAACCACCATCATGATAAACCATGTTTGCTAGGGGCTCTTTCCTTGCAGCCAAGCTCTTGCAAGGTGCCACTGACATGGCTCCCATATGCAGATAATAAGTGTATAACTGACTAAATTTTGACATGTTTACACCCATGAAAAGATCGCTCCTATCGAAACAGCAGAAGGCTCTACTGGCCCAAAGTACAAGGCCATCATCATGCTGCTGTCTCCCTGTCTGTCTCTCCCCACACAGCAGGGCGTGCTTTCAGCCACCAGAGACAAGTGTGCATTTTCTGAAAACTGGGGGGGGGGGGGGGGGGGGGATTACATATATTTACATGTAATTTTTTAAAAGATCTATTTATGCATACAAGAACTGGGGTACATGCCAGAGGTGTGGAGAGTGAGAGGATCCACCAGAGACAGAGTGGGGAATAGAATAGGCAGATTGACTGAAATACACTGCTCAGGGGAGCAGCGGGTGAGGCAGGAGAAGTATGCTGTGCCATGGGGGTCATCTCCCCAGCCGGCAGCAGGGATCGAACTTGTGCTGCAGTGGCTGCAGTTTGCTTCACAGTGCATCGCTTAACCCATTGTGCCACCAGGGAGAACCCAGATTTATATATAATTTTACATAAAAAATCTTCATTTGGAGATCTGGCTTCTTTAGCAGTTATTTTGGAGTTCTCATGCACTGTCAGGGTTTTTTTTTGAAAATCTTATTTATTCATGCATACAAGAGCTAGGGTACAGGCCAGAAGTGCAGGGGGTGAGAGGATTCACCTGAGACAGAGCGGGGAGCAGAACAGGCAGATGGGCTGAAACTCACTGCTGAGGGGAGCAGGAGGCGAGGCAGGAAAGGTGTGCTGCACCATGTGGGACCCCTCCCTGGCCAGGGAACGAACTCGCACTTCTGCAGCTGCTTAACAGCGTGGCGCTCAACCCACTGCGCCACCAGGGAGGACCTTTTTTTTTCTGTCAGGTTTTTTATCATGTGCATCAGTGTGTATTAGAGTTTTTACTGAGTGTCTCCCCTTTATTGGGTGTTGGGACTCCTGGTCACTTGCACATCAGGCCATTAGACACAGCTGCTGGAACCTCAGTGCCGCAGAGCTGGGTGGGGAGCAGCTACGTGCTGGGCAGGCACAGAATCACCAGCACCACTTCCCTGTCCCAGCAGTGGGCCAGGTGGTCCTGCTTCTCCACATCCAACCTGCCCTGGACATGGCCAGGCTCGTCATTTCAGGCCCCAAGAGTGAAAGTATCTCACTGTAGCTTTAACTAGAGACTCCCTGTGACTAGTGTCTGCAAATCCAAGCTCACCTGCTAAGAGTTCTTTTGTTTTCTTGTCAGAACATGTGTTTTGAACGAGGAAGGCCAATTTAGAATTTAGGGGAGGGCTGGTAAAGAAGGTACTTTTCAGTCAAGGTGCATGGGATCTTAGGGGTTCATTCTGCTGAACAGGTTGCAGGAGAGGTTTGTTACTTTTCTCCGCTCACTCAGTCATTCCTGCGTCTAAAGGGGCTGTACAGAGGGGCTGGCTCAACTCTGATGTTGCTGAGCAGGTCCCAGGGCCCAAGATGAGGCAGCCTGCACCCCCAGGGCCAGCACACTGGCAGGCTGTCCCACCAGCACAGCTGGGGCCCAGCACGGGATGCGGCCTTGCTGTGTTCGCTGTGCATGTTTCCGCTGGAAACGTGCACTAAATACAGCCCTGTGCCTGTCCATCATCGGTAAGATGTTCTTTTTTGTTTTTTGGAGGTTTTTTTTTTGCTTTCTTCTTACTTTTCACGAATGTGCTAGCTGAATTTGTAGACAATGGGAAGGGTGGCAGCTCCGTGCTGCAAGGCCTCGCTCAGAGACTTGGAGGGCTCCCTGTGAAAACACACCACGTCTCCAGGTCACGCTGTGCCTGAGAGGCAGCATCATGGGGTGGGGTGTGTGCAGAGCACATGCGCAGAGGCCACCGAGCTCCTAACAGCTGTCTTGCCCCTTGGCTCTGGATCTGCAGAGGTCTGGCAGCGATGTTCCTCGGTTGCCACATGCCCCTCTTGGCCCCTTCTGTAGACGTAACACCGAGGCACTGCAGAGCAAACCTGCCCAGGGTCTTTGGCAGAGTACACACTTCCTTTTTATCAATGAAGACTATATTTTTACAGAAGGAAAACATAAAATGACTAGGGCTATATTTTTGGGCCTTCCCACTTCTGGGGGGAAAACACTTTTAATACCAGGTGCCACAGTCTATTGAAAACAATGTACTAAAAGGGGAGCAGGTGGATGCCCCAAGTCCAGTCTAACCCCCATTAGTCCCATAAGGGCTGCAGTGCAGCGGATGGTACTGGTATCCTCCTGCTTGCACTGGCTTGTGGCCACGCAACGGCTCATGTGTCCTGATATCAGATACATCCAGTAAAGAGTGTATGCAGAGTTCAGCTAAGGCACTAGTGCTGAATTATTGTAGAAATTAGCTCACGTAAAATGAACTTCACTTCCTCAAATATTATACATCCGATCTCAAGCTCTCCACTGACAAACTTAAAGTGATCCTGGACCTCTGTGATGCTGGAAGTGAGAGCTCCCTCAATGTGTTAGTGAGAGTTTAAAGAGGCAGGATAACAGGGTGATTTCCTTCAGAACGTGTGTCACCAAGCCATGACGGGCATTTGTGCCAGAGAAATGGAAACGCACCTTCACGCTCACACCAGTACACAAATATCCATAGCTGCTCTTGGTATAACAGTCCCAAACAGAACAGAACCCTGGGATCTGGGAACCGGTTAGTGGTTAAGACATTGGTTTCATACTATATACTATGAGATATGACTCAGCAATAAAGAAGAAAAAGACACACACATAACCATAACCAACACACCCAGGTCTCACGTGAATTAGGCTGAGTTAAAAAAAAGAAGGCCAGTCTCATTGTTACCTGTTACATGGTTCTACACTGTTAACATTTTTGAATAACACCATTAATGCTTGTCAAGCATGATAAAGGAACCGGCTGGGAACGGGTATAGGGAGACAGAAGCCCTCTATGATAGGACAAATCTGTATGCTGAAAGTGTATATGAGAAAAAAAAAACACACGGAACCACACACACACACACACACACACGTGCATGGAGAACTGGGGCAACTGGAGTAAGCATGGGTTTACAAAAGTTGTTACATCTAGGGGAGGTTGGGTGAAGGGTCACAGCCTTCTCTGTTTTTGTTCAACTTTCTGGGAATTTATAGTTACCTCAAAGTAAAAAGTTGAAAACACACTTTTTACTGCAGGTGTGTATGTGGGTAAAGAAAGAAAACAAGCAAATCTGAGACCTCAGTAGATGCATCATCAGCAGAAACACTGCTAAGGGGGCCTCCTTGGTGGCTAGGGGTTGAGTCTTGGTGCTGTCACCGCTGTGGCCTGAGTTTGATCCCCGGCCAGGGACCCACAAGGTGCAGCAGGTCTCTCTCGTCTCGCCTGCTGCTCCCCTTGGCAGTGTATTTCAGTCGATGCACCTATTCTGCTCCCTACTCTGTCTCTGGTGAATCGTCTCACCCCCGCACCTCTGGCCTACAACCCAGTTCTTCTACAAATAAATATTAAAAGAAAACCACAAAAAACACTAAGGAGGCTAAAATAAAAGGCATGAAAGTTGGAAAGCAAATTGGAGAGAGCTTTGTCGAGGAGACACAGGGTCTGGACGAGTCGGCTGTTCAGGCAGGGCTCACTGGAGAAGCACCATGCACTGTCCCCTGCAGAGCCACGTCCTCTCTGGGCAGCTGGGCTGCAAGGTCCCACTGGGGCTGTGGTCCCTCAGTCAATTATCTGGAATCATACAGATGTCTCAAGGGTTCTCCAGCTCCCCAGAGAGAAAAGAGATGAGAGAGGGTCAGGGTCTCTACAAGCCCACAAGGTCCCCCTTAACCTGCACAATCAGTCCCTGGCATGCTAAGGGCCAAGGTGCTGGCAGTCTCTGGCAGAGGCTGCTGCAGAAAGCAGTGAGTGCGACCATCAGCTGGAGAGACTCGGAGAGCCCTGGACAGGCAGCTGGCTGAGCACTTCTGATTCCTACTAGCTGACCCTCCTCCGGCCACAGCCAGATCCACCAGGGCCCCCTCTCGCCCAGAGGGGTGCACACTGACCTAAGCATAAAGCAAAAAGACTGCCTGCTTAGCTGTTAGGCATGAAAATGAAGCCAGACCAGGATGCAGTGACCAAAAACCTCCAGGTGGTTGGGAGGTCTTTATTTCTGGCTTCTGAATAAGAAGAAAGGCTCCTCTTTTACCAGGCAGTACCCCAAACAAAAACCTGCCCCAATTCAATGTCCAAGTTTATAGAAGCAGCACCAAAAGGTCTCTTCACCAGCCCAGCAGGTGGCGCGGATCGAGTCCATGCCAGTGGCCTTGCCTGGGAAACCACAGCTCCTGGGATCTGGGGTGAGAAGCAACATGAGGCCATGAATCAAGTCCAGACAAGTTCTGGCCAAGGTCACCACCTGGTCTCCTCAAGTAACCCACCAGTTTCAAAGATAATTATCATAATTCAAGACCTTATTTTGAGTGTGAACTTGAATGAGTACAAATGGGTGAAAATAATTGTGTTCTCACGCCAACTGAAAATGGAAATAGGTTCATCTATTGTTAAATACCAGGGTGATGACTAGAAATTCTTGTGTATTCCACAAACTGATTCAGCATCTGCTCAGTCTGGGATGCAGGGTACCTCGTGGGACATGAAGATAAGGGAGACAGAGTTCCGGCACCTTCAGGGACTTTGGGGAACTCAGCATCTATCCAGAGGGAAAAAATGTCTAAATAGGCAAAATACACAAGAGTGGTTTTATGTGTTTTTTCACTGGCCAATCCCTTTTGCACACCGCCTCCATGCACGTTACAGTTGTCTTGGGAGACACTCTGGAATGAATGATTGGAGTAAATTAATGAATGGATGGATGGACAGTGGGAAAAATGCACGAAAAAGGAGAGGACAGGGTAACAAGAGGTTGATAGTGGAGAACTGTAATCAGAATTGATGAGAGGAAAATGCTATTCAAACGACAGTGAAAAGAATAAAGATTGAGAGGTGGAGGGCAAAATGCACAGGAAAACAAATTCTCCCAAAATAAACCCCTAATCAACATTCCTTTTCTATACTTTAAATATCTGGGAGCCCCTTTTTCACTTGACAGATGGGATGCTGCCTGATTCATGTATTACTGACTAACATCAGACGCTCAAAAATTAAATACCAACTAAATACATTAAAAAATAACATAGTAGGGCCTCCCTGGTGGCACAGTGGTTAAGCTATGCACTATGAAGCAAACTGCAGCCCCTGCAGCACGAGTTCGATCCCTGCTGCCAGCCAGGGAGGGGACCCACATGGTGCAGCTGACCTCTCCTGCTGTGCCCACTGCTCTCCTCAGCAGTGTACTTCAGTTGATCTGCCTGTTCTGCTCCCCGCTCTCTGTGGTGATTCCTCTAACCCCCCCACACCTCTGGCCTGTACCCCAGTGCTTGTATGCATAAATAAATAAATCTTTAAAAAAAAAATAACATAGTATTTTCAAATCTTCTGAGAAGAGATTAAGCATCTTATGAATTCTTTTGAGGGAAAAAAAAGAAAAGAACAAGAATAGATGCTTCCAAATCTAGGCTCCAGGGTGAAATTCACGCTGACACCTCTATCACTGCCTTCTGTAGCCAAGTGCAAAGGTGATCGGTTTATGCAGCTAGGAGATTACACTTCTGCTTTTTTCTCTTGCCAGAAACAGCTTTTGCACATCTCCACCCCAGAGGTGAGCCAGTAAGAGCCGAGAGGTCTTGTTTCCTGAGTCTAAGTGGTCTTCCCACCACCCTTCCTGCATAAGTGTCCTGGGCTAACACGGAGCACAAGTCACCCTGACCTGTTACCTTTCTAAACTTAGTTGTTAATGAGATCACCTTTACATTACTTGTTCACTGGAAACCGAAATTTACTGCACAAAAAAAGAGAGGGCAAGAGGAATGCTCCAGATTAAAATGAGGAATTAAACCACTGCTGAACACTTGGGAGCAAGGAGGGTTAACTTCTGGGGGGCAAGGGCCTTTAATGGTTCACTTCTAAAAAGCTGTGTGGACAGCTGGTGGGAATGCAAGCTGGTTCAACCATTATGGAAAGCAGTGTGGTGGTTCCTTAATCTACTAAGAATGGAACTTCCATAGGATCCAGCAATCCCACTCCTAGGAATATACCCAAAAGACACAAAAACACTGATTCAAAAGAATA
>JAGFMF010011791.1:1393382-1494453 GCA_019455555.1 Galemys pyrenaicus | reverse complement strand
AGTAAGTCAGAAGGCAAAAGAAAAATACCAGATGGTTCCTCCCCTAGGAGCAATATAAGGGAACCAAATAAGGATCAAGGAAAGGAATAAGAACAACAACAACAACAATAATAATAATAATAACAACAAGAAAGACACAAAACCAAAAATGAAAAGACAAGGACAAATTGGGGACACTTGGTGGGGAGGGAAGAGGGGAAGGGTTGAGGACAGACGGGAGCATGGGAGACTGAGGTGATGGTGCACTGATGATATGGTGATGGGGAATACATGGGGATTACAATTGATGTCAAATATATATATATGAATTAAAATTATAAATAAAAATAAATAAATAAAAAGCTGTGTGGAACTACCCAAGCAAAAGAGACAGGCTGCTTTTGCTGTTTTCTTTTATGCAGCCTTCAACTGTGTGCTCTGCTTGAAAAAAGAAATTAATTCAGATAACATAAATCTGGTAGCAATTTTCCACTCATCTGCTATATTAAAATATTTAGTGACTTTATGCAAACACATTTAATGAGCGTGATTTCCTCCTCTTGGCCCTTCTTTCACTTTTAATTTGCCTTTAAACTAATTAAATTTGTTCTAAATGAATCTGAGGTTTCAAGCAATAACCAGTTTCAAAACACAGTGGCCAAAGAGCCCACTCCTTCCTGCACAGAACCTACTGAGCACCCCTGCAGGCCTTAAGGCATTCGTGCAGCTCAAAGCAAGACGACGGGAAAATTCTGGGACCGGTCAAGACAAATAAACCTGCTGAGATTTGGCTGGGACTGAAAAAGAAGCCTGAGAGTGGTGGCCAGTGTCCCAACCTGTTCACGCTGTGGATGCCCAGGACTCCCCAACTGGTCACCAAAGTCTTCCTTGGATTCTGTGTCACCTTAGGGAGACACAGTGTAGTAGAAGCAAATCAGTAAAGAGGCCATGGTGGTGTTTTGCACATGAAGGGAAGAACAAATGCCTGAAAATTTGCCTGCAGCTGTCAGGGCAAATCTCCTGACCTTGGGAGTAGATTAAAGGTCACCACAGATACACATGAACTCTCCTCTCCCACAAGCCCTACAGTGCAAGTCAATGAGAACAAATGCATCACCCCTTCCAAATGGTTCCCGAGCCTCATGACAAGGCAGACTCTGCTCCCTTTTTTTGACAGGATTTTCCTTCAAAACGTGCTGAGTCTCTGGAGAAGTGCTTTTACAAAATACTTATCTTCCTGTTGCCTTTTAGTATCTGCTTAATGAAAACAAAGCTGAAATGGTGACCGTAACCATAAATTCAGCTGTGTGGAAAGTTTTTTCTGTCCCCAAAGCAATCTTAAGTCTTTACAAATTCTGTTGAAGATTATCACTAGGCCTCACCCAAACAGCCGCCTGACCCCTGCAGTTCTGTCTGGACCCCTGCCAGCTCCTGTCCTTCCTCTGGTCCATCCTCCTCTACAGCAGCAGCATCTGATCATTCAGAACAACAGCGCCCTCTGGGGCCCAGAGCATGAGCTGTGGCCTCCATTCCTCGCTCCCTGGAAGGCTGTGCTGCTCCAGCACAAGGTCACGTTAATGAACAAAGGCACAGTCCGCCTTCTTCTCCCTCTCAGCTAAGATATAAAAACACATGCAATAAAGAGAAACTACCATAGAGTACTTATGGAAAAGAGAGAGTAGCACAACTGCAAGGACAGTGCTGTAACATGTACATGTGGAAAAAAAGTGTAAAGTATAGGAGGAAACAGCTAAAGCTGCCTACAGAAATGAAGGGAAGGCATCTAAGTCCCCATGTGTTACTATGCTAGGGGGAGGACAAGGTGGACCAGATCACAAGGATGCTGGGGCACGTCAGGCTGAACCCCCAGGCCCAGATTACGACTGAATCTACTTTATATTTCAGAAAAATAATCCTAGAGGCAGGACTTTGTGAGACAGGGGCAGAGGTGGGAGAGGAAGGAGACACTCAGTGGCTGCAGCTTGACATGAGCTAGCTGAGTGAGGCCTTCACACGAGTCTACCAGAAGCTGCTGTGTGGAAAGGTACCCGCTGAGCAGCCTCCTTCCGCTGTAACTCTGGTGAAGTCCTCTTTAGTTTCAGGAAAAGCAGTTATCCTGTTGTTTTCTGATGATGCCCCAAGCCTCAGAGCACTGGCCTTGTAGAGGGGCTGCCCCACAGAAGAGCGCTAGGTGGGTGCCGGTGGTGGTATGGAAGGGCTGGAGCACAGGCTCTGGGGTCCCAGCATATCTGCCCACACACTCCTTATGGGCTCTCAGTTTTGGGATGCTGGGGTGGGGGCAGAAATATGGTTCTCCTGCAGACAAAGTTCCAAGTTCTAAGCAGCAGGAAGTCAGCACTGGTGGAGAACTGTCTCTCTGCGGGCTGGGCGTGAGGGCTGGGCGTGAGGGCTGATGCTGACAGATGAGCAGCTCCGACCTAGCCCCCAGCCCGTCTCCAGACCCTTTCCCTGGCTGGATTCCACAGCGTCTGGTACTTAGTCCCAACTACTCAGAGGGCTCCCCATTTCCAACTCTTCAGTTGTGAGGAAGTGTTTTCCCTTAGACCTAAGACAGTAACTGACATCCTTACGTCAACTGCGGTCCAACTGAAAACTTCAGCTTTTAAGAAAAATGCTTTCTCTATCAAGAGTTACAAAAAAGTTCCTTGCATGTAATCTATCTTTATTCTTTTCTTTTTTAAAATTTTTATATGTACTTTTTTACATCATTGCTCCTCTCAGGTATAATCCCTATGGAATTCCCACCACCAAGTCACTTGTGAACTGTCATCAGTTTCTTGTGCTGTTCCCTCCCCTGTTCTGCTCCTTCTCCCCCTCTCCCTCCCCTGCTGAATGTTCTTGAATGTAATTTTGTATGATTTCTACTAAGAATAAGATCCATGCACTGTAGCATTAGCACCAATCTACCTTCCGTGTATCAGAAAACACATCAGCTCTTACCCAAGACAAGTTTCCGAGTCAGAGCCCACCTATGACATCAGCATTGCTAGTATTATGGTCACACTGGCTTTGGCACCTTGAAATTCAAAGTTGTCTAAAGTTCAGTTCTGCTCATATCTGGGAGTAGTCACACGGTCAGATAAAATCAGCAGCCTGTGTGACAGGTTAACACACAGAAAAGAAACCCAACAGCCCGACCTCGCCCCGTGGTCAGCAGGCCGCCTGTTTATATGAAAATGGATGCGCTCTGTCTGTCTCCAACAAAAGGATCTCCTTCTGCTCTTGTTTTCACTGTTCCCCTTCCAACCCCATTCCTGGCTGCCCCCACCCTCACCGGTCCACCCTGGCACACGCAGGCTTCCAGAACCCCAGCAGAGGCATACATGCACTTGTGTGGCAGGGAGGGCCAGCAACAAGCCTAGTGGAGCCCCCCAGCTCCCGTCAGCACTGCCCTCCTCTGGTCCATGTCCTCCCGTCACCCCCATGCCCCCGACCCTCCCTGGAACTCAGAGCCTGCGGGCCAGGAGGCACTGCCTTACCTCCTTCACGTGGGTGTGAAAGGACACCGACATGTCTAACAGGATCTTTCGCTGCTCGACGCGCCGAACAAAGTCTTGTATCCGGTCTTCAAGCTGATGGGCAGCCTGATAAATCTCTTCTGGGTCACATTCCCCGGTCTGAGCCAGCTGCTCCGCTGCCTCTAGTAGTTTATCCGCGTTGGTGTATGTGTTCTGCAAGAGAACACCCAGAGAGACAGGAGGTGAGAGAGGGGCAACCGGCTAGGCCTGCAACATGGACGCAGCAGCTTGGTTCAGGCTGGCATAACCCTGAGCGCTTTTGAAAGTCACACAGGAGAAAGTACATGGCAGGAAACCATGCCAGGAGGGCCAGGCATCTCCCCCAGCAGATTTCCCGTTCTTGCCTGAGCTCCTTACAGCCCCTGACGAGGCCGTGTATCCCCAGGCACACTGGGGAAGCTGGAGTAGCTGCAGGCGTGTCCTGACTCATAAGGGGCTTTCAGTCTTGCGCTGCTGCAGCCTGATCCACCCAGAGCCACAAATGCCTACTTCACTTTTTCTCCTGCTTTTGTACAGGTAGAGAGTTCCAGTCTGGGCCTCTCAGCGTCCTGCCCCTCGGCCATAGCTCCCCAAAGCGCCAGGGAAGGCTCCAGGCTCCACACAAAACTAGGCTCCAGGCAAAACTAAGCTTGCAGCCTCTGCTCTCATCCCTGGCAATTACAGCCTGTTTTTTCAACTTGAGAGTACCCACGTTTGGAGAAGAAAATGACTAAAATGGTTAGAAAACCATCTTAAAAGAGCGGAAAGTATACACAGGTGTTTCAGAAGCTCCGAAAATTGCTCCGATTCTTGAGAAACTGGAGGCTGCCACTGGGTTCCTCAAATAATAGGTAGGCTGGAGGGACATGACACTGTGAAAGGGAAGTGCCTGCAGGGGTGGGACCGGCTGAGGCGCTGGAGGGCTGGGCTGCACAGTGCGAGCTGGAAAGTCAGCCTGGGGTTCCCCTTGAAAAAGGAGGTCTTCATCCTCACTTCAACAGCTCAGTCTGAAAGCCAGCAGGGTCTGTGAGGGGGTGCTGGCAGCATGTAAGGAGGGCGTCCCTTGGGGAGTCTAGGCCTCATGGGGGACAAGGCACCTCTGCAGAGGCAGCTTTCCTTGGGAGGCTGGGAACACCCTGGGATTAGTCAACTAAGAGAAGTGCTAGGGTGGTGACAAGGAAGAAGGAAGTCAAGATGAGGGAAAGGTGGAAGTGCCAGATACCCTGTGGCGGTAGGCTGGACTGGAGATGTCGGGTGGTTTATGTGGAACCCCCACAGACTCACTCGCATCCTCTGTCCACCGAGGGGCCTGGGCCATCAGCAGCCCCAAGCTGAGCTCCAGGCTCCCACATCAACACCTCTCCTCCAGAGGGAAGCAGGGTTTAGAGGACTGGCTGAACCATACAGGGGCTGATCCATCTCTGTGCCCACTGCGAGGACACATCCAGATGTATGGACAGGTAAGGACACAGAAGCCAGGCTGAGAAGGCTGCACTGACCTCACTGGGCACACCTGAGGCAGAGCGATGCCACCAGGATGTATTCACTGAGTGTGCTGGGAAGCCAAGTCCAGACTGACAGGCCAATACGGGAGACGCTGAGGAAGAGGAGGTACAAGAGGTAAAGCTTCTCCCCACAGAGGGCCTGAACCTACAGTGGTGGACCCACCTTCCCAAGGGATCAAAGCAAGCACCACGTAACAGGACAGACCCAGACTGGTGCTACCTGAAGGCATGCTGGTGCCCCTGCCAGGGTGGTACACCCCGAAAGTAATCACCAGTGAGCATCACACACCCCAGAGTGAGGGTCTCCGGGACACCGCTAAGGGTCCGGTGGTCACGCACCCCTGCCGGGTCCGGGTTTGGGCCGTGCTGTTGCTGCTAGGGTAGAAATACACGCTCATGCACGTGTCTCGGGAAGCAGTCGTTCTCTCTGTGCCTCCAACTATAATGCAGGCTTGAACAGTTTAAAACAGTAGGGCAGTTGTGGGGCAATTCAGTGACGATACTGACATCACTCAGGGAGCGAATGCCCCCCGTGCCAGGACAGAGTTGTTCATCCCTGAGCAGTTGTGAGACACATGCCAAACTGGGCTCTACAGCGTGGACTGACAGCACCCCAACCCATGCATCACCAGCACCCCTAGCCGTCGGGTCTCAGGGCTCACCTATCAGAGGGGCTGATTCTCATCACATCCCCTTTCATAGGTAGGGAACTGGACCCAGAGTGAGGTCACCAGGCTTGGGGAACCAGACAGACAGTGGTGGCAGCAGACTCTAGATGGCTAAAGAAGTTCAAGAACCTTCCTATAAAGGACTCCGCTTACAAAGGGGAGCCTTGTAGCACAGGGCATGCTGCTCAGCTCATGGGACTCCAAATAGCACTTGATTAGATTTTGTTTTACATAGACCTCTCTTGCTCCCCATCAACCTGAAACCCCTTTCTAGAAGCCGGTTCTCTCAAAAATTCTTCTAGAAACAAGTGGAGATGTCAAGCACTCCCTTAACAGCGGCAGATTGCGGCCAGGCATGGAAGATGTACATATTCTTTGGAATCGATTATATGAAATAATTTGAAAAGCACAGTCAGTTCCCAAGCTGGCTGCAGAGCTTAGCAGTCACAGCGCCTGCGCTCCAGGGTGTGTCAGCGGGGACTAAGCTATGATGATTCCTGCGCAGGGCAGACTGGAAGCTGTACACCTCCCTGGCTCCAAAGGACTTTGGAACAACAAAACCTTGTTTTTATGAAGTGCTCTCTCCATCCGTGCACTCTGACCTCTCCAGGCCCTGGAGAGCAGGCAGACAAACTGCCAACGACATCAAGGCCCTGACCACAGACCCAGGGAGGTCCTGACCGCGGTTTATCACCCCACCGAGTGACCGGACGGGACATCCTCCCAGTGGAGGCCTGAGTTCCAATACCAGTGCGGCTGACACGGTGACCTGGAGATGAGGGGATGGTCACCCATCCACACCTAGGGAGGGAGGAGCGCAACCCTGAATTCAGAACCAGGGAGTGGATGAGAATGCCGCTGAAACAACAGGAAATGACGGGAGCAGGCCAACTAGGGACTGGAAGTGCAGAGCGCACTTCAGCAGAGGGACTTAGTTGACCAGTGTCAACACGGGTCCCCTAAAAGGAGTGAAGATGCCAGGACGCGCCCAACAGGGGAACTGGCTGTGTGGTACGGGAAGTCTGGACCATCTCTTCCATAAGTCCAAAACTGCTCTAAAAAATAAATTAATAAATAATAAATAATAAATTACAAGTGCACGCGGGTGTGCACGTGTGTGTGTGTGGTCTCACAGCACTAAGTCCACCCTCAGTGCAGGTGAGGTGTGGCACCCAGGGTGCCATGGGGTGTGGCTGTTACAGAAGTTCCCTGCTCCTCAGGGGCTGCACTGGGAGACCCCCTTTGTGGGACGATGCCTATGCTGAGACCCTGCTGACCTGCAGAGCCTCGCCCCCAAGGTCTCTGCATCCCAGGAGGGGCTCCCTGGGTCTTGCTCAGGGTCGCCCAGGGCTGGCCCAGCCAGGTGCACCGGACCTCAGGCTGCAGGTGTGCATTCTGTTACGAGCTAAATCCTGTTTTGCACGACTGTGACTGCAGCTGTGAAGCTGTGAAGAGGCATGTGGCTTCACAGTTGCAGTGTGTGCAAAGCGCATCTGCAGGTGACACCCTCCCAACAGCTCTGCGCTATACTGTTGGCAGATAAAGGCTTTCACAGCTGTGGCATCCACGAGGAGCAAGCGTGCTCCTGAACCTCACTGCACTCAGCATCCACTGGAGGAGGGGCTGCGGCAGGAGCTTGGGCAGGTGCTGGGGCCAGAGTGGGTCCCTTGCTGCGGAATGCTGAGCGTGTGTGAGAATAAACCCACTGAGGAAGCTCAGGGTGAGCCCACGACAGGGCTACAATATGGGGAAACTGAGGCGGGAGAGGTGTCACAGCCAGTCAGTGGAGCTCGGCCTGTCCAAGCAACATGTGTGGAGGCCAAGGCTCCTCTCTTGGGGAGGAGGCTGGACCTGGAGGGGGCAGACCTTCAGGGAAGGGCCCACTGAGACCTCTTCCCTTCAGTGTCCAGTCCTGGGCACTGTCCCCTCACGCATGTGGTGGGGTGATGGGCCCAGCCACTGGGATTTGGAGACAATGTATACAGGCCGGGATGAGGAAGGCCAACCATTTCCTCTTTTTCTGGGGAAGTAAATTAAAATTGCACAATTTCTGGGACTCAGGGAAGCCTAGCAGTCTTCCGTGGGACAAGGGCAGACCAGAAGTCTCCTAGCCCATAGGCCTCAGCTGCTATGTCCTGGGCCTACCCAGCCAGTTGGAGACCAGACTTGGACTCCAGTGGAGAAGAGAGGAAAGGACGAAAATACAAGCATTTCAAGGCCTGAAGGAGTGAGGGAGGGTGGACAACAAAGTGTGGGGGGTGCCCACCAACTCTGGAGGCCCATGGGTGCCCTGGTTTTGGGCTGACATTCCCTGAAGGGGGTCACCTCACCCCTCTGAATCATACTTAGTATTATAAAGCAGTTACCTCAATTAAAAAACAAACAAACAAACTGCAAGTCCAAATATATTGATAGAAAACTGTCAAGGTATTTTATTCCTATGGAAATGTAATCAAAGATAATATTCACAGTCCAAATTAAAGACCCCAGGGTCCTGATTTTATTAAAAGGCTCATCAATTCCCAGGGGTCATCTTTCATTCAGGAAAAGAAACATCACAGGCCCTCTCCCCACCCAACACAAGCAGGATGGAGAGGCTTGGGCTTGACCTGGACGGCTGTCAGGTACAGGCCTCAGTAGGCACACTGCCTACTTCTGGCTACTACCCCATACAGCCTAGCATTTCACCAGGAGAATGGAGATATTCAACAAGGTAAGGCAGAAGGCATGATTTCTACATGTAGTCGTCAAACAGGGGGCTAGCACTTGCCAATATTCCTGCATAGCACGAGTGACCTGAATGACCTGGGTGGAAAGGGCTCAGGAGCAGCAGCCGAGCACAGGCATGTTCTCATAGCTGCCTGCCAAGGATGAGCCCCTCGGGAAACTGAGGCATGAGAGAACGAATAATTTGCTCACGTAAGATTAATACAGAAGTTCATTTAGTAACAGGGCATGACAGGAGCAAATGAGGAGATCTGGTATCTTGCAATCACACACCAACCTAAAGGAAATACTAGACAGTGAATGTCCTGAATGCTCTGCTATTAATTTATGTTAAAAGACTGGAAGAACACAACCACGCCTTCTATTAAGAAATGAACTTATTGCAGAACGCAGCCTGCTGAAGAGACACTAGGTCTGATTAAGGGTCGCAAAGCATGCTAACAGAGGAATGCTAAGATGTGGGTGTGCTCTGTTCTTCACGGGCTGTGAACAGAACCTCCTCCTTGCAAAAGATGGAGTTCAAAGACCGGGAATTACTGACGGGCCTGCCTGTCGCCTGGGTCCCTGCTTCCCTTAATTCCATGCTGCTTTGTGTGGAGACAAGATAATTGCCTGGCACATAGGAAAAGCTGCTGACAGAAATGTTTTCATGGCAAATGACATCAGGACAGGCTGGGTGTTCGGAAGGTAATCTGGGTGGTAGAAGCAGAAAGGCAGCACCAGCACTCACAAAGTCAGCACGTGGGGTGGACGTTCTGCTGAGACAGGAATCAGCAGGGCAACCTGGGCCCTGCGTGCCAGCATCCACCCTGAGCCAGTTTTCTGGGCTTCCCCAGCTGTGGCAGGCACAGCTTTTCAAATTTAAAAAGGAACTGATACTTGGTCAAGCATTTAGATGGTGAGAGAGCAGTCAGGCGCAGAGACTCTTCCTTTCCAGCAGCCTTTGCAAAAGGCCTCACCTGGAAAGCATCTTTGATTTCCTTCCTTTTCAAAGCTCCTGCTTGAAAATGGAAACATGGCCGCACCTGCTGGACCGTGAGGTCTCGAGCAGGACTCAGCCTAGGACACAGCTACTCATGGTGGCTACGCGGACGGAGACAGAGACAGAGATGGCGCTGCAAATGCTCACATGAGGCAGGAGGCGCCCGTGGGCCCACACGTTTCCTGTACAAATGATCCCAGGGCTTCAGGACAAGGCGGCAGCCTCCCTGGGGCTCCCGCTGCCCAGCCCCAGGCTGCGTCCACCCAGCCAACACGAGGCGGCTTTCAGGTACTCTGGCAGCCGGTCTACAGGATAAATCTCTATCTAGCCCGATTTAGATGAACCTAACCAGAAGACTTCCCCCACTTCCTTCTAAAACCGGTTATGTTATTTCACCATGCCACGGCTACTCTGAAAAAGCTGTGAGAAAAGCTTATTCAATAGCTAATTCCAGATCTCTTAAAAAAAAAAATCCATTTAGACTCATTTCATAGAGGATCCTTTGAAACCCACCCAGAAGCACACTAATCAACCTTACATTTGACTGTGAAAAAGAAAGGTCTTCTCTAAGCCTCCAGATTTGTTTCATCTTTGTGACTATGTTTTAGTAAGTGAAATAGGCTCCTACTTGAGCACCTTTCTCTTCTCCCATTTTGAAGGCATTGCAGAGAGAACAACTGGCCCCAAAAGAACATGTGGTCCACAGCATGGACTATCTCTGCCATGGCACTTCTTTGGTAATTGCTTTGACAGAAAGCAGCACACACAGGAGGCACCTTGTTCCCGCCCCCACTTACGGGAAGCTACTGGGAGTAGCTACCTGGAACGAGTGGCAGAGCTGAGAGACCAGAACGAAGGCACTTGACATAGGAGGCAGTGGGCTGGAGACCCCTGTAGAAGAGGGGCACGCTTGCCTCTTGGCTTTGGGCTTGCTCGAGGAACTTGGAGCTGGTATGTAGAGAGGTGCATAGGTTTTGAAAGAGAAACCAGGGTGAGAGGGCCCTCACCCCAAGCTGACAAGGCAGCCCTTAAACTTGATTTGCACTTTGATTTTGCTCCTTTTGTCCCAAAGGGATTCTGCTTCAGAATCCCCTTTTCAAAGTTCCCTGGCAGGCTTTCAGGCCTCAAAGCCCCTGCCTGAGGCCAACCCTGTCTGGCTGGGCATTTGCCCACAAGGGGATGCATCACTGGGTGTTCTATTGAGAAACTATTATCCTCTCTATGCACACTGATTCTATTCATGATCTTTCATAATAACAATCTGATTTGTCTCTGTGTGCATGGATGGCTGGATGGCTTTAGAGCCTGCAAGTTTGGGGGCCCAGGTGTACCCCTCAGGCTCACAGGATGAAGGTGAGTAACCCGGGCCACACTCCAGGGAACTGTGGTGGCTGGAAGGAAATGGGGAGCTCTCAGGGAGGGAACTGTGCTGTCACTTGCCTTGCAGGACTGCCACCACCTGCTGTGAGAACTTCCCTGCCTGGCTCTCACCACAGCCTGGCTCCCCCAGGCACTGGCAGCTGAGGTCTCCACTTAAAACACTGTTCACACAGACACCTTTATGAAAGGAGGTGGAGGGGCTTCCTCAGGCCTGTCAACCCCCCGCCCCCTTTCTGAACTTACTCTGTGGCTGTCCCCTCACAATTTGATGCCAGATTTAGTTCCCTGATGACAGCCACGCTTTAAACCTGCTTATTTTTGTCTGTAGATTCTGAGATGACCTTGTTAGCCATGTGTGGACACACGTCCTCCTGTAACTGGAGCCCCTCTCTGTTCTTGTGCTAGGAACCTGACATTAATAATCCTATGCCTGGGTTAGCAACTGCCTGGTAGACCTTTTCTCAAGTGCTTGACACACTCTGAGGCTTCCTGGGTGTTTATGTGTCCTCTGAAACAACAGGTAGTATGATTTTTAAAAGATATTATCTCAGAAAATCTTTGTCAACAAGTACAATGTATTTGACATTTACTATAATTACTGGCATTTATGGACAAACTACAACATCTTATTTTGTGAATCTACCAGGATTTTTGTTGTGCCCGCTTCTTTTGTTTCCAACAGACCCATCTGAGAGTATTCTCTTTGAGGTTTTACTTATCTGCCTTTCTTTTCCCTTTATACTTATTCCGAAATGATACTCTCTATCCCTACATTGTTAGTGCTCATTCAAGAACAGTAACACACACCTGAGTCATGTATGCATTTGAGATGTACAGGACCTGCTTGCTGCCTGGGAACCCTCCCCTGGCACAGAGGAGCCCCCCAAGCCTCTCTCCCCTGGCATCAAGGAACCCCCTACTCCCCACCCTGGCACAGGAACCCCCAAAACTTCCCTCCCCTGGTGCAGAGAAGACCCTCCCATCTCCCTCCCCTGGCACAAAGGAGCCCCCCACACTTTCTTCCCTTGGTGCAGAGGAGCCCCCCAAACCCCCTCCTCTGGCACAGAGGAGCCCCCAAACCTTCCTCCCCTGGTGCAGAAGAGCCCCCCCAGTCGCCTCCCCTGGCATTTCAGTTCTGTCTGGGTTTTAACTACCTTCCAATTTTGTTGCCTTTTGTTTAAATGGTTAATCCTTTGATTTATCAACATATTTACCAATTTCTGTGCTTGTTATTGATCCCAGTTCTTTCTCCTTATTTTCTTTTTTATTCATGTAATTAAGTCACTCACTCTGTAGTGGCTATAATTAAGTCCCGACCAGTATTTGCTGAGCACTTAACCAGGCCAGGCATTGTTCCAGGTGCCAGTGAAAGAAGTGAACAAAACGGAATCCCTGCTCTCAGGGAGCTTCAAGCCAGGGTGCTCCCGTGGGTGCTCCTGCTGTCCTCACTGTGCTGCGTGTATGTCCCAGTGTGGGGGTGGTGAACACTCTCGTGGCACTCCGTTCCACCCTCACCATCAAAGGACAGGCCCACCAGGTGCGTCTAAGCTCAGAGCTGCTCTCCCTTGAGCTCCACCTCATCTCCAGATCTGTGCGTTTCTAGAGCAAAACCGACGTTCCCATCATCACCTCACAGGAGGCAACCAGTCTTTCTTCTTGTTATGAAGACTTCATCTTTGATGCTCCTCCGTGATGCCTCAGTGTGTCTCACTTTGGATTTGTCCCACAAGACAACTTCTTTTTAAAATAGCTTCCTGCCCTCTTTATAGATTCCATGTGTGAAGACACGTGATTGTGAGCTGCCATTTCTTCACCCCTCCTTCTTCCACAACACAAAACAAAAGGTGCCTTTGCTGCACAGCAGCAGGTTGAGGGGAGGCGCTGGGCTGGGTGCTCCCCATTCTCCGGGTGTGGCTGTCTTGCTCTCCTGGGCCCTGCAGTGCTGAGCTCACAGGGGTGGAGAGACCGAGTCACATGGCAGTGGGCATGAGGGCCGCGCCCTCATGGCCCCAGGCGCTGCACACAATGCACCCCGCACACATCCAGCTCACCCCAGCTCAGTCCAGCTCACCCTAGCTGGTGTGAAACCTGAGTCAAACCAGCCACAGAAGGGTTTTGGGAGAAAACCGTGACAGGCACCATCCTACCTGCGCGACTTCTTCAAAATCCTCATGGCGCTTCTGGAGAGCTCTGGCCCGATGAAGAGACTTCCCTACGCCAGTGTGCTTGCTCAGGAACGCCTCTCCATGGTTCTCGATCCAGTCCAGCACCTGTTAAAAATACAGGAACATGAGACCCACGAACCTCATGTTCGGTTTAGGAAGATCCATGGAAAATACATGCCAGTGTCCAAGCTCTGCAAGAAACAAGCAGCAAAGGAGAAAATGAATGGAAGCCACTGCCTACCAAACATCACACTCGAAAGCAGACTCTTCCTCCAGCTCTCCCACCACGATCCTAATCAGCAAGTCCACCCACAGAGTGGGGCTGCCTGAGTGAGCACTACGTGCAAACTCGATTAGATTAAATCTCACCTCTGTGATGCACTGTGATGACACCCACGAGGCCTGGGTTTGCAGAAGATAAGCTCTCAGGCCATCAATTTAACTGAACATCTTTGCAAGGCTCAAAGCATCACAACTCAAGTTTAAGAATCAAGTTGATTTTTTCTTCTTCTGCAGACTCAGAACATAGAGTAAAGTCCAAGAAAACACTCCAATGCCTGTCTGGTCTTTAAGGAGAACTTCTTTTTTAAATTTTTTATGAAGCACATATGCTGAGATCACTTTTGTGCCTTCTATTTCCAGGAAGGAGAGATGGGGGAGGAGAAAGAAAAACTTTTCTGCAACACATTCTTATTATTTGAAACACTTTTTTTTCCTCAATCCTGGCGGTACTTCAGATGAGCCTGGAGTATTTTAAGAACGTACCAGTCTGAACACACCAGTCCAAGCTCACCCCAGAAATCCTGATTTAATTGGTGTGGAGTGGGACTCAGGCAGTGTGTTATTTTCTTTTAAGTCTCCCAGATGATTCTAATGCGCAACCAGAGATGAGAACAGGGTTAGCTCTTAGGCTCAGTGCTTCCCCTCTTCTTGGTGTGGCCACATGTGATGTAGCCTGAGTCCAGACAGCTTGGTAAGAAGTCTGTGATGGATACGGATCATATCCTCATCCAGACAGAACTGTGACGACACTGTTCCATTCAATTTCTGTGCCCAACTGGTATGTCCCCGACCCCTGCAATGTCTTGGGTCTCTGCAGCCGCCCTACGGGGCACTACAGGGCAGAACATGGTTTTCAGATAGCAGAGGCCTCCAGGGTAACTTACTTCACAAAGTGGCTGTGAAAGCTAGCCATTCTGTGGATGCTGAGATGAAAGGGTAGACGCAGCAGAGCAGCCCGATGTGCTAGGGTCCCAGATGGCACTGAGCACTTCACTGGTTCCTCCTGGGAGCTCTCTCCAACCTGTCATTCTAGGCACCCTGCATGGACACTCGTCTAGCTGTGTGTTGGTGGGCCAGCCCTTATCCTCTCAGAGCTGCGGCCTCGTTGCCTGCTTTGTTAGTTGATGGGAAAACAACAGGGAGTAAGAGGACTCAGGACCCTGGGGCTGAGTACCTTAAAACTCAGCATGGCACAGGTGTACATGGCACCAGTCACTCCCACCCCAAACCCTAAACCCCCAAGCATGGGAGCAATTTGCTGCCGCAGATGCTATGTGATTTACCTATGCCTTTTAAGGAGTGTACTTAGGACATTATTCTCCTTTCCTGAGGTTAGAGCGAAAGAGAGTGAGGGCAACCTCAGCACTGCACTGGTGAGTGTGCCGTGTTCTGTGTCTGACCTCAAGGCAGACATGAGACCCTGAGCTGCATCCAGGGCTCAAAACACTCCTGAATAAAGTCCAACGACAACGTCAAGATGTCTCGACCTCAAAGAACAGACAGTTGACAACTGACTCTGGGCGTGAAGCCAGGATCAGTGACTTAAAGCTTGAAAAAACTTCGAGTTGGTAAGAAAAGCCTCTTTAGAGTTAACCTATCAGATCAGTGAGAAGGGTTAGGAGACTTTTTTTTTTTAGTGTGACTATATAATATTCTGTATATTCCTCAACTGTAAAGAGGAAAACTAAATCACTGGTAAGAAGCAAGCCTGATGGTTACTGGTAATTCAATACAGATTTGAAATGAAGATAGCTTCAAAAAATAAAAGATAAACATCTGACAGAAACGGCAGAAGGAAGCAAACTTCGACCCTGAACAACACAGCTGGTAGGAGGTGTGAGGCTCTACAATCGACTGGAGGGAAAGAACACAAGTCCAGCCTTCTGCACAGACTCCCTGGGTCACACAGCTCTGTGAGAGCAAGATGGGCAGGGTAGAGGGTGGGAGTAAGGGGTGGCACCACTGTTCTCGTTTGGAGGCAGTGGTGACAGCTCATTCCTTTGTAAGACAGGCCCTCAGTAGACACAGTGGGAGCCCCAAGGTCACTCCACAGTGAGTCACCAACTCTCCTAAAACATAGACACTGTCTCGCAGTGTCCAAGTCAAAGGGCCAGATGTGCATGAAATCCCTGCTGGCCTCGTTAATTCCCTGTTTTAATGCCATTATGAGCCTGCGTATCATGATGGAGGCCAATCCACGGAGCTCCTCTCTCAGCCAATGATCAACAGCAGCCTGGGCACCCGAAGTCCCAGCTGTTGTGCTGGGTCATCACCCCCACTATGAACAGGGTGAGGCAGGAACTGCGTCAACCCATTTCCCAGATGCCAACCCGGGACCAAACGGGCACTGGCTACACAAAGGAAGAGCCAGCGCCTGGGCTGGGCCCCTGGGTCTGGACGCAGGGCTTTCTCTTTCCTCTAGTCTACACAGCCTCTGCCTGACGCTGGCACAGGGCAAATGGAAGGCAATAGCTGCTTTTGTTTCAGAACCACTGGGGCTATTGGGTGAACTGGCCCCCGGGACCGGCCACAGGCCTGGAACCCCTCATACACACTCCAGGCTGCAGTGTCAGCCTGCCTGCAAAGGGCTTCCTAAGCCCCAGCCCTCACATTCACATTTTGGTGACTGACATTTTTTTTATTCTATATTTTATCTTTTTTCCTTTATTATATATATTTGACATCAACTGTAGTCTCCATTTCCCACCACCATTTCACCACTGCACCATCACCTCAGTCCCTTGTGCTCTTTCTGCCCTCATCCCATTTCCTCCCCTCATCCCATTTCCTCCCCCTCCCCACACACAAAGTGTTTCTGATTTGTCCTTGTCTTTTTGTTTTTGTTGTGTTGTGTTTTTGTTTTCGGTTTTTTTTATTGTTATTCTTCTTTTCCTTGGTCCCTTATTATTTGGTTCCCTTATATTCCTCCTAGGAGTGAAACATTTCTAAGTGAAGAGTATTTCTTTAAGGAGTTGTGGATAAATGCTGAGCCCTGCTAAAGAGGGCTGTTTTCACAAGCAACCTTCCTCTCAACGACAGCAACATGAAGACCTCAGGAAGACACTTTCCCTTAAGAGGCAGAGGAGTTTTCCCAACACTGATGTGGATCATGTACCCTGTTATCGCCTGGTCTGCTTTTCTGATTGTTTGTCTCTGCTTGAGTGGACAGCAGGACCAGGACCCCTTATATTCACAAAAACTGAAGCAGCCCTTGAAAGTCCGCATGTTTTCAGACCTTGGGTCCCCAAATCTCATCTGGTGGCAGGACATGGCTCAAGGTTTTGTTAGGTCTTGATTTTTATTCAAATGAACCCTTAAAAATCTCTAATAGACCTCAGTTTATTTTGTAACATGGCAAAAAGTTTCCCTGTATCACCAATTTCTTGAGTTTCTGGCATCCAATGGACTCCCTCGAGGTCAAATGTTTGATCTGTATAAAGCTACCAACTCCACTCCTTGCTTCACAATTTAGGTCTACATAGCTATTTCCAGTTGCAAAACAAGTCCAAACAATTCCTGATCATTTAATCAACAAAATGTTTTCCTTAAAGAACAATTATCTATTTTCTACGGAATACCAGTAGGGTCAGATATGCCTTGTATATGCTGCAAAACATATTTCCTGCTCACATGCAGCCCAATGTCCTCTTCATGAGAAAAAAACCTAGCTAAAGAGCTAGCCTCATGATTATCATAATTACCTTCCTACGTGTGAAAATTAATGTTTGCTGTCTTCAAATTCAAGTGCATTAAGTGTGTGGTACCGACTTTGATCACTGAACTTCTCACTATATTCCTCATGGCTTCCTTTCCTCCATCCTCACCCTCCTCACCCAGACATAAACTGCCAGAGGTTTATTCTTAACTGACTGGGCACCACCAGGATCCAGGGGAACAGGGACCAGAGGGGTCCCTGCAGCTGCAGACACAAGTCCAGAGTGTGTCATCCCTGAGGTCCAGGAAGAGCTGATCTGCAGGAAACAGGTGGATGGGAGAACCCTTTAACAATCACATTTACATCATTGTGCACGACGAAAACTGCCTCTCCTCGCTTCACAGACTCACCCAGCAACTGAACTAAGTTGACTAAAATACCATTGTTAAAAAACATGAATGACATCAAGATATATCTAAGGTGCTTCATATTTGCAACCTGGAGTGAATTCAGAGCCCAGAAGGAGAACCAATGCTGAGCACCTGAGATGAAGAGCTAGGAAACAAGCCTGTGTTCTGAGTTCACCAGATCCATGTGGCATGACACATGGGAGTCACACAGAGTGGGGGTCCCTCAGAACAGGCTTCCCACATCCTGGAAGGTAGAAACTACTCACCTGTAGATGTACCTGGGGAGAGTGAGGCCTGGGCTTCCATGTTACTGAACAAGATACTGGCTCTGGGCTCCAGGAGCCCAAGGAGAAGAGTGTTTTATTCCAGAATTATCCCTGCAGCTCCCCCAGATGCCAGGGGTTTCTTGCACATCCCAGAATTGTTTTTCCCCAGGGGTGCTGCCTCATTCACACCCTGCATTGCAGGGCAAGGGCGGTTGTCACTCTGCTTAGCCCTGTAGCACACTGTACATTCCCCACAGTTCTAGCCTCAAACCCTGGCACCTGGGCAATCTTCCTTACCCCATGAGAAGCAAACAGAACAGGTTCTGGGTTTATGCCAATTTTGTTAACAACAGGAGAGAGGTCAACTGCTTAGAAATAAATAGAAAGAAAAGTCCACTTTTCACTAACAATTACTTATTAAGCACCTACTGTGCTCCATTGACTACCCAGTGTGCCAGGAGACGCGTGGGATGTCCTAGAGAATACACAGGCCTTGAATCACAATACCAGCCAGCAGAAACACCACCACTATAAACCTCACAACAAATCTAAGTGAGAATGACCTGTTTCAAGAACAAAACTCAGAGCGTCCAGTTTAGGCCCTGAATCATGTCCTTGTGCCTGTCCTCCCACAGGAACCAGTGGCAGCCTGCTCACACTTCCAGAGCCCCAGCTTCACTTCTGATCCCTAAGCAGCTGTAGTGTGTGTGCGCATGTGTGTATGTGTGGGTGTGCATGCACATGTGCATTTGCCCTTCTCTCCCACCTGTTCTTCTCCCCATCTGGCAGCAGAGATGCCCAGCGCGGTGGTGCACTTCATGCCCCTCCCGATTCAGCACTGACCCACGAGGAAGAGCAGAACCAGGGGCAGCCCACCTGCTGGACATCCTGCTGGAAGACACACAGCTGCAGCCTCTGGTGAAGCCGGACTTTGCGGTGCTGCCAGATGTTCTCCAGCTGCCGCTGGTGGTGCAGCACCTCATGGATGACATCTAAGACATGGTGCACAGCCTTGGAGTAATTGGCAGAGGCTGTCAGGGAGTCGGAGCTGCCGGGGGTCAAGGGCCGCTGGAGCTTGTCAAGCAGTGACTTCCCATCCTGGCTCACCTGCCAGCAACACAGAGGAGCGACTGTGAATGAGGGAGCTCTGGGGCCCAACACACACCCGGGCACACAGACACACCTGTGTGTATGCGTACACATGCATGCACGCACACAGACACAGATGCACACAGACACCAGCGCGCACATGCACATGCAGATACTGACGTACACACATGTGCCTTGGTTTTACTCCAAGGTATATTTTATAAAAAAGTAAAAGAAATCTAAGACAAATCCACCCACTAGTCAGTGACATCACAAAACCAAACATGAGATATAAAGTTTAAGGAAGGCTCATTATTTCAAACATTGGGGCAGACGCCATTCTCGGCCCTGAATACACCATCTCAGTCTGTTCACGAACGAGAGCAGTTGACGGACAGCTGCACTGCTGGGGTAGCGACTGGCTGAATCACACAGCAGTGACTTGGTGTTGAGAGAGCACAGCCCATGACCACAGTGGAACAAAACTCTGCCACTGAATCCAGAAGCCTCAGGGAAACAACTGCAAATCCAGCAGCAAACAATGCACAACACTTAAACTTCACAAAATAAAGAGAAAAATCTTTAATGCCATTTTATGTAGAGTTCATTTGGAACTTAAAGAAGTAATTTGATTAAAGTGCCATCAATTTTTAAGAGCTATCAAACCACAATTCAATGAAAGCATCAGAGGAACCAAAGAATGAAAGTTGAGGGTGGAATACGGAAAGAAAAGTATTAGGTTATTTTATGTACTGAAACAACTCTTAAGACAGGAATGATTACGATGCCTGATGGGGGAGGAAAAATAGGGCCAGATCAGAGCACAGTGCAGGTGAGGGCACCATCTGTGTGCTGCATGGGGTGTTCAGGTGAGTCCTCTTCCATGGGTCCTCTGTACTGCAGCTTCCTTTGAAGGAGGAACAAGCAGGAGCTGCTTACAAGGAACGGCCTCGGCATCGAGAGGACGGCTGGGGAACAGGACAGACCAGTGTGGGGGCTTTTGGCCACCAAAACCTGGCAGTAAGCGAGAAGCTGTAGACTTTTCTAGTCTCCTTCTTTAAGCTAGGCTAGAATGCAGCATGGTTGTTGTCCATGCCTGGTTTTGAGGCCGTGGTTGAGTATGCTGACTACTCCTTAGGAGGGCTGTCAGTCTTTGAGGTTTAAAGTTGAGCAAACCCGCCAAGAGAACAAGCTTAAGGGGAAACCAGCCAGACTGAAAAAACCAAGGACAGGGTCAGAGAGCCTGCCCACCACTGCGTGTGAGCAGCACCCAGGGGACAGGGCTGAGCCAGAGCCAGCCTTCGAATTCAGGAGGTGACCACAGAAGCCAGGACATGTGTGTCAACTTTTTCCGACTCCGATAGGGTGATTTTGAGGAGGGGAGACCCAGTGACTGATGTGGGAGGAGAGTGAGATGGATTCAGAGGCAGGATATTCCCATGCAGTGAAGAACCATCCAGCTTTCTGTAACACCTCAGTGGGTTCTATTTAACACACACGGAGAAGCCTGTCTGTCTCTCTGTCTCCATTAACAGGGACTGATTTTCCCAGGAATGAAACTACCATGTCAGTCAAAGGGGCGGGCTTAGTTTGCACTGGAACTTTGCCAGAGTTGTTCGTGGGTTCAAAAGAGTGCCCAGATCGTTACCATCCCCAGTACTAGAGTCCCAGTCGTGACATGGTCAGGCCTCGCCTGCAGTCGCTATGTGCATAGTGTTGTTGTTGTTTTTTTAAAGATTTACTTATTTATGCACAAAGATCTGGGGTACGGGTCAGAGGCATGGAGAGGGTGAGAGGACTCATCAGAGACAGAGTGGGGAGCAGAACAGGCAGATTGACTGAAACACACTGCTGAGGGGAGCAGCGGTGAGGTAGGAGAGGTCTGCTGCTCCATGTGGGTCCCCTCATGCTGGGATCGAACTCATGCTGCTGTGGCTGAGGATTCTTCACAGTGCAGTGCTCAACCCCTTGTGCCACAAGTGAGGCCCCATAGTGGTTTTATATCTATAGCCAGTGCCTGAACATCTAACTTGTTTCTCTAGAGTTGGAGAGAGACTTAGGCATTTGTAGTCTGAAATCCATTTTATCATAGTTGACCTTTCTTTTGCATCTAATATGTTACTATAACATGTAATTTACATATACACAGGTAAGTTTTATGAAAAGGTAGGTTAGTACTTTATCATATATGTATCATAGTACCTTATCATATATCATAAAGGAGGCATCAGGAGATTTCTGATAAACTGGGAATGGGGTGTAGCTAGGACTGAGAGTTGATGACCTCAGGGAAACATTTCATGTGGTACAGGGCCTTACAACTGTGTCCTTACAAATATTTAAAACTCTTTTAAAATATTTCCTGTAGGTTTTATGCCTTAGAACATGCAAAACTCATGTTTGCATGTGCCTTGGTGGGCGTGTGTTCAGGTTAGAGCTCAGAGGGATGGTACAAACTGCTGGTCACATCCCCCAAAGTCTACAATGCCCTTCTTTGATAGTGCCCCCACCTGATAGTTGGGAATGCTAAAACCCCATTTGCATTTACCAGTATTGCCGGTAAAAAGGGGAGGCCGATATTCAGACATATCAATCTTGAACACATCTTCCAGGAGAGGTGTTTAGAGAGCTCAGCATATACTCATTCTACATTGTGCCTCTTTCTCTTCCCTGCTGGATGAGATGGCCGGAGCTTCAGCAGCCACTGATGACCCTGAGGCAACCTTAAGAATGACAGCCTACTTGCTCAAAAAGGCAAAACAGAAAGCCAGAAGGACCAGAGATCTTCTTACAAACAGAGCTACTGGCCCAGGCCTGGAATGCCAGTGTCAGGACAGCTTTACACTGGTAGAAAGCAAACCTCTATCTCAAGCTACTGTTCTAGATCTTAAACCAGCAAGACAAAGGGACACACGGGCTCTCAGTTCTCACCAAGCTTCCAAGGGATCCATGTGACACCATTTAGTTTCTACTACTGAGAATGAATAAGTAATCTCAGCAACAATGTTCCAGGGACTCTGTCTTTAGGTGTCCATTTAACAGACATGTCTGTGTGATGAAAGTCTCTCCACCAACCTTGAAAACAAGTAAGGCAGCCCCTCAGGGTGTGGTCTGTGAGACCCTGCCACAGAGGTGCTAGGTCGCCAGGGAAACCAGGACACAAGGACATTCACGCTGTGGTGTGGACCAGCACACGCCATGATGAGATGGTATGTCCCAGGGTGAGGCGGGGAAAGTAAAGGACGAACCTGGAAAGCCAAGATGTGCTCAAAGAATAAGGACACAGCGGAAGAAAGATGGGGGGAGCACCTACTTGTCAAAAATAGAGACTCGGATTATACCCTATGGAACAGAGTGGGATTTCATAGTTTGTGCTGGAAGGGAAGGAGAAGGGAGGAGAAAGAGCAGTGGGAGGAAGAAATAATGCCTTTTCTTAGAGTTCAAAGGCCACCTGAGAAATACATAAGTGCCCAGCAGCACACAGCATCCACTGTCTCAGGTGACCCTCAGGAGATGCTGCTGGTCGAGAGCCCTCTGGCCGCTCACCTCTGAGTAGGCCAGGGTGATATGCTCGTATATGCCCTGATGGTGGTGGATGGCGTCCTCCAGGTCCTGTAGCTCCGAGGGCAGGTCCACCTCGCCGCATGCCTTGCACCACGAGTCCACGTTGCTCATATACTTAGAAGGTTAGGGGGGAAAAGACGATTTCTATTAATGGCAATGTATATTGAGAGAGATGTTTTAATAATGTGGTTTTGAAATTAGGATGGTTGAGAGAGTGTAAGGACATAGCACAGTTGACTCACCATCTCAAATGTGACCCAGAACCCTGGACTTAGGCCCTGGCTTAGGTTCTGGCATTATGGGGGCGGGCCCAGGAACCTCCATTTTAAAATCATGGCCACCTGTGGCTCTGAGGCCACACCTGGGACACATCTGCCCTGCATTATCTGTTCTGGGTGTCCTGTGAATGTTCCAGCCCTCCTCTGACAGGTCTTCTGTGTGCCCTGTGCTGCTCCCTGGCAGGGCTCATCCACCTGCCTGTCAGCCTCAGCTCAGAGCAGCTCACTAATACGTTCAGTCTTCCTGGGGCGCCCGGAGCATTCACAGCCCATTTTCTAATTTTGCAAAAGCAGATACACACAGGAATTAAAAGGCGGGTGGAGGCTGCAAAACTCCTGGGGTGCCACTGAGCCAATGTGAGACTGAGGGTGGGGAGGAAACAAGAGGGTCCAGCTCACTCAGCAGGAGAACCAGCAGAGTCCCCACTGCTGTCTGCTGGTCTAATTTCACCTGGGTTTTCTCCACTGCCACCCGTACAAACACCCCAGGTTTCACCAGTAGCTGAGAAACCATGACCGAATATCACAGGAAGATCCTCTCAAAACCCACTGTGGTCAGGTGTCAAAGGCAAGCAACCACAGTGCAGCTAAAGAACATAAATTCAGTGCAGTCAAAGAGATGCCACATTCCTGAGGGCATCACCTCTTTCACAGTCCTTGCCTGTCTTCACATGAGGGAACACAGAGGGCTACTTTAAAATAGAATGACTGCCGTGCCAGACAGGAAGTGTGCTGCGATGCTCTAACATATGTCTGAGAGACACTTCCCTGGTATTTATGATAGGTTTAAGAATTCGGAAAAATCACCAGGTAATAATTATTTTAAAAATTCTTTTACTATTAATGGAGTGGCTCTTGAAGCCAATGCAGATGGCGTCCCACACTACCCAAGAGCAAATCAATTCTGATGGCCTCAAGTACAGGGACAGAGACCCTCACCACCTGGCTCTGGTGCCGTCCCCACACCAGCCCAGCAATGGAAGTAGCTGTGAGATGACCTGACGCCTCTCCCCTCACCTCCTCTGCGCATGTGACCTCACGGGCAGACTCCTGAGTGTCTCTTGGGTAGTGTATTTTATAAACGTCAATTAGTCAGGTTCGATGAGTGTCAGTATGCTTGATCGCTATTCCATCTATCAGCCTCCATCATTGCATTTAACAGCAATTATTAAATTATTGTAACTGCTTCTCCAACATGAACTGACTGAGGTTAACCATCATCATTAATAAATCATCAGGTTGTGTCAGCGATGAATTGCTCCAGCACAGACCACTGCAAGCACCCGGAACAAGGCAGAGTTCAACATGGTCCTCAGGCGAGGCCAACACCTTCTGACACGACCAAAGAGAACCAGCTTAGATAGCATCTACCACATCACCATATGCACCAGTGTCAGGTTGGTGGTATCAAAGAGACTGTGCAAATACATTCACTGCAATTTTTGAAGCAAGCAGGAAAGAAAAACACTGAGTTTCACATATGAGATTTTTAAAAAATAAAATGGCAGGGGAAATGCCTGCATGAAACACACATTTTTAGGACACCTTCAGATTCATCTCCAGCGTGTGTTCACAGGAGAAACTATCCCTTGTGTGGCTGAGGCCAGACTGCCTGCCGCCCACTCAGGCCTTTGTCCCGCCTCACCCTGTTTGCAGCTTCAGGGCTCCAGCCTCCCCTCACTGCCTCTTGTGGAATATTCATTGACAGTCTCTTTCTATCACTTCCGGGGGCCCCTTACCAATTTCCACCCAAGTAGTTACCCCTGTGGGTGACACTCTCCACGCCCAGAGAGTTGCACAGGGGCCTGCAGGCGGAGCTGTTCCTGCAGTAGGGGTCCTACTTATGTGGGGCTTGTGTGTGTGGTGGCTACACAGACGCTCCCCAAGGATCTGGCCACACACATAGAGAACCCTGGCGCCACGGGCCAGGAGCTCCAGGCACTGACCTTCTCGGCCTTCTGGTGGAAAATAGATGACATGTCCAGCAAGGTGCTGCGCTCGTCCAGGGCGGCCGCGAAGGCCTTCCACTCCTGCTCCAGCTGGTTGGCAATCTGCTTGATCTGCTGCGAGGCGTAGTGGCCAGACTCCACCAGGCGACTGGCCACCGACATGATGCGGTTGATGTTCACATACACGTTCTGTGGAGGGCGGGGGCTGGTCAGAGGCCGGCACCTAGAGGGTCCCGAGCCTGCCCTGACACCCGCTTCTTGCAGCCACTGAGGGTCTTCACGGCAGAGCCACTGGTGTGAAAGCTCACACTCCGGTGACCTGGTGGCCCTCGGGACCTCTCGGTACCGGTTTCCATTTCTGTTCTTAGAACTGCAAAGTAACAAATCCCCGCCCAGAAGGCCCGCCGGGGTCACACCACGAGTGGGCACACAGCACTATCACTCTCCCTGGGCTGCCACACCTAGCAAGGGGCAGGTAAGTGCAGACAAGCGGCCAGAGCCAGGGCACGAAGTGAAATGGGGTAGAAACAGGACAATGCTATGCGCAAATCTGAATCAAGCTTTTCTCCTCCTGAAAGTCTGACCTTCTGGCCCACCAGCTTATGCAAAAACAAGGGACTGGGAGGATATGGGTCTCATATCTCAGAGGTGGGTGTGGTGTGGTATGGTGGCAACACACTAAGGGGAGACCCTCTGCCTCTAAAACATAAACAATGAGGAAAACCACTGTTGCCTCAATTAAAATGAAACAGTTTCATGAAAAACAAATCTGATGATAAAGTGAGCACAAATGCTGGTATTCCTTAATATGCTTCCCTTAAAGAGCATATTAACTTTGCACATCGGTATTTAGTGTTTTCATTTTCTTTCTCAAAAAGTGTTTAAGACACTGAAGCTCACACAGGAAAGGGCTGAAGGTGAACAGGCCCCTGCGTATTTGCCAGGTGGGCGCAGGTACCAAGGACTTGAGGAGAAGCAGATGGCAGGTATGGAGAGGGTTTTCCCATTTGGGGTGTGCCATGAGGGCAGTGCAGGCTGGCATATTCGGGTGGTCCAGGGGAGCCAGTTTCACATACTCAAGAGACTTGCTGCCCCTGCAGCTTTTCTGGGGGCCCTGCAGGCTCCTCAGAGGCACAACCAGGAGCCGGCACCAAAGCCCGTGTTGAACTAGCCAGGACTTGGGTGCAGGTGCCTTCAGTCTATGAGACACAACCGTGGATGGCAGTTGCACTGGGAGGTTGGCAACTACCCCCATTGTGTCCTTTGGGGCCCTGAGGCTGCCAGGAAGAGCCAGGACACCTGTGCTGACCCCTCTTAAACCCTTGGGGCATGGGCCTCAAGCCCTCTGTGTCTCACCATGCAGTTCATGGCGAAGTGGCTGTGCTGTGTCTGTAGTTCCATGGCGTGTGGGTGGCTGGTCCCGATCTCAGTGTAGCTGTTCAGAAACAGGCCCTTGTTGTGTGTGATCCAGTCAAACATCTATCGGGACAAGAAAAAAGATGCTGAATCACTCCCAAGAGGAAATGGTCGCCAAGCCTGGGGGCTCAGGGAGGAGGGGTAGGCATCTGGGCCTGGGTGGCGGGACTTCTGAGCTATCAGCGACTCAGAGTCTGCAGGTAAAATCTCATCTCTGTCCCTCTGGGACAGCAGGTGGGCAAAAAACAAGCATTCGTGTTTCCCAAGCTAATCGAAAACTCTCGCCTCCTGCCTCTCAACCTCACCTCACTGCTCTTCAATGCAAGCCCCAACTGTGTGTGATCACATCATCTGAAAGGCTAATCTAGAACCTGGTGGTCTGCACGGAAGCTACTATGCTCTCAGAATACCAGCAGCAGTGCCAGTGAGGTTCTATCATGCAAAAGATATTTAAAAACAATACAATAAAACCCTGCACAAATGCAATCAAATTTACTGTGAAATATAAAGAAGTTAGGGAAGAAACTGAAAGGCATCCCTCCCGAGGTTCAACACAGATGCCACCTGTCCATTAGGATGGTCACAGGAAACACTGAAGGAGAAAGAATGACTATCAATTAGCACGGCAACCACAACTTAAGCTAGAACCGGAGAGCTCGTTCACCCAGCGCCGGTGGCTGGGGGAGGACTGCCAGTGTCCTTTGAGGCACCGCTGAACCAGAGCACGATGGAGGCCTGACAACTGCTCACGGACAGAGCACTAGACTGTCACCTTTTGAAAGGTCCTTTCAAATCCGATATTTCTTTCCATGAAATGAACCTAATGAACTCGAACTAAGAGTGATAAGCCCATCTATATTCATGGCTTGGCCCCTTCCCATAGGTAAGTGTCTGCTTTTCATGTTGCTAAAATCGAGTGAGCCAGTAACCCACAAGAATTTGCTTTGACCACTGGGTCTGTCTGGAGCACAAGAATAAAACGTGAGCCCCTACATAATCACAGGCCGTATTCCCCAGAAACTAACACATTATGGCATGCTCAGTAACAGATCTGAATGGCGTTCTGTCCCCAAATCTGCCTGAGCAGAAGAGCAGTTAGCAGCAAAATAAACACACGATTATTACCTTCAGGAACATAGTCCTGTCAAATTCTCAGCCTTTGAACAGACAGTATCATTCCTGACTTCTTACAGGCATCCTGTTTCCTCTCTCTGCCCCACTGAGTGACAGCTACTGGCAGAGTATCAATAACCACGTGTTTTCTCTCAGCACCGGCTACCAAATCCATGAAAGTGCCACTTAGAGGCCTGGAGAGCCAGATGAGGGCACCTGCTAAGTCAACATTTCTATACCATGCCACAAGCCCAGTGGGTAAAACTGGGGGTCACTGCTGGACACTAAGTCACATGGGGGGGGGCAGCCCATCTCCCCCAGCCCTTCTGTTCTAACAAACATTCCAGGCTGACAGGCCCCCACAGCCCGGGAGGCCTCCCCTTTTACCTTCTCAGCATCCTGTTCAAACAGCCGCAGCTGGAAGCACTGGTCCAGCTTGAGCTTCCTCACGTGCCACATCTGGTGCAGGTGCTGCCGCGTCGAGTGCAGTCTGTCCAGCATGGCGGACACCTTGGGCAGGAGGGTCTGCAGGTCCGCGTTGCCTGAACCCGAGTTCTTTTTGGGGAAGCTGTCACTGCTCTGAATCCTCTGGAGCAGCTTCTGTCCCTCTAAATCCAAGTCCTCTATGGGGGCCTTGATCACCTTCTTCTTCAGCTGGGAATGTTCTTCGATCATGTTCCGGGCCCCCTCCAAGTCCTGGGGCAGCTCCTTCTTGGCCAGGATGTCCTGCAGCTCCTCCAGTCGAGACAGCATGTGGGTGGCGTTACTGATGTAGTCTTCAAAAGCCACCCTGATTTCGATCCACTCCTCATGGTTGTATTCCAGGCAGCCATCGAACTCGGGGGTTAGCTGAGAAGGATCAACTACTTTGGTAAGGCCTTCTAAAGAGACCATATTTGTCTTAAGGGGAAAAAAAATCACGTATGAGAAGATGAACCCTTTCCACATGGTCTTATCATAATGCAATTTGCAATGCTCAGTTATAAATTTTCAAACTTAGAGCAAAGCATCTATTTATAGAAAATATAACATACCTTGGTCTGGTCTCAAAAATCAAAATGAAAGAAACATTACAAGTACAGTCAGTAAAAGATAAATCCATTGGAACCACATGCACGTTAGCTGAAATAGCTAAAACGATGGAATCATCATTCACAAGTGCTAAAGAAATTTAGCTTTCTTTCCAAAGGTGTGGAAAAGAAACCATTACGTCAGGTCCACTAGCCGAGAAGCAATTTTACTTGCAAGCACAGAACTGAGAATGCAGACAACACGTATGAGAGTGGGTTCCTCTTCGTCCATGCCACTCACCACCTCACTCTCCGCAGAGACCTCTGCAGAGGCTTCTACTACCTGCATTCAAGTCAGTGTCTTGCCTGTGGGCTTCAAAAACCCTGGTAAACGCCACTCCCTCTAGGGACACTTACTTCTGAGCTGCTTATTAAATGATAAGTACCACTTCAACCAGACCCCTCTTTTCATTCATCTTGTCCTACCTCCACCACCCAGCAGGGGACAGATAAGATACAAATGCCTTTGTAAGACATTAGACACCATATATGGGTTCACAAACAAGCTGGCAGAAGCTCTTTTCACAAAGCTGGAAGGGCCTTTTCACTTATTGCAATAATGCATGGTGCTTCCAGCAGACCGTGCTGTACAGAATCTGTCCTAATCTTAATTGAACAAAGACCAAGGTGGGGTTCACAGTGACCTCAGCAAGCACATCTGCTTCACCGCATCCAAAGGGTCAGTGTCAGTGCTACACCTCAAGGAACATTGCGGGGGGGAGGAGAGTTAGTGGGGGAGATGAGATTTGTGTCTAGAACTTAACGAGAAAACAGAGGAAGGCCAGGTGGTCCTCACCTCTGTCCCCAACAACCTTAGAGAAGCTGACTGTGTGGGGGCTGGATGAGGACACGGCAGGCGGCCAGGCCACAAAGGGGCCCAGCCCAGGATGTGGGCCGTTACTGTAGGCTCATTGCTGCTTCATTTCCCAGACCTTTAACAGCCTCCGTGGAGGTAATCAGTGCAGACGGAGGCTGGCAACAGGGCACAGGCAGCAAGTTCAACAGAAACCTGAGCCAGCTAATTGCAAAGGGCCAGGGGAGACCCAGGAATCAGGCTACTGAACACACCTGTGCGTATCATATTAAAAGATCTAGTGGCTTTTGGATGTGCACACATCAACACAGGGGCTTTAAGTTCTGCAGCAAGAGACTGACACCCAAAGTGTCCCCTAAAACTACTTCTCACTATGTCTGAGGACAAAGGCTTGTGCCAGTTTCCTCTTGCACCAAAATCTCGAGTGCACTTTCAAGTTCAAATTGGGTTCAGATCGAAAACTCAGCACCATGGAGATTTTACGATGTAAGTCACAGACACTTGAAGTGTAACATGTAACAGAAAGCTTAACTACTAAGGCCTGACATGGCGATACTATTATTGCTATTTCCCCTCAAATACATAAATACACTCACTAAAACCTCAGGTTTGGGCAACAGTGCTAGAAGAACCAATCTAGTCCATCAAAAATAGTTATCATTTACTATTAGAAACCATTCAGAATTTAGTAGGACTATGGCTCTAGTTCCAAGTTGATCAGTTTCTCCCCATAGTCATGTCACTAAAGCCTACTGCCACGCGAGTCTGGCCAGAACCCAGGTGGCCGAGAAGAGGCGACTGTAGTGGAAAGGAAAGGAAGCCAGCAGTTGAGATGTGTTTTACACGTTGTCCGAAAGCAACCTTATGTGCTAGCTGAATTCTGGACTCCGCATGGACTTAAGGACTCTCCCTTGACACACGAAATGCACGCCAGACTACCCTCTCCCTTATCAAGCACAGGACACGTTCTCAGCCTCCTCATATCTTTCCCTCAGGAATTCTCAGGTGGGGCTTTCCTCCCTCATTTCCAAGGCTGAGGCCACAGCAACGAATCTGACACTGCTGGACAGTGAAGCTAAAGAAGCTGAACAGAACAGGCTTCCCTGAGTGAGGCAGGTGCCTGGCACCTCGGTAGCCCACAGCCCCAAACAAGAGAAAGAACCCCACACCCCCTTGGGGCAAGACAACCCCTAGACCACCCATCCACACCTGACGTCATGACTTTGGAACTGGGTGCGGCTGTCCCCCTGCTGGGCACACAGGAGCAGAGAGTCCACTGGGAACAGGCCACCCCTACAGGCATTGAGGTCTGGTCACTAGGGACGTTACCTCAAATTCAAATTTAGAACTGCCGAAGTTAGTCCTCTGCTTCTGCCAGAAGTTGTCGGGCTTGATGATGAGGGCCACGTGGATGCAGCAGGGGAAGGACTCCTGCAGGATCTTCAGCAGGGGCTTGATGGAGTCCCATTTGGACCCGCGCATGTCCACGATCACTGTGAAGCCGCGCTTGCACACCTCCTCGCTGCAGAGAAAACACCAGTGTTGGCCACGCAACTGCCGCTACCTGTCCTGGGAATCCTACCAGCAGCCCCTGCCTCGGGCCTGTCCTGTGGGGGGCAGGGGAGGTAGGGCACTCCTCCACCCACCCCTGCTGTGCTTCCTAAGGCTGAGGGCCTGCCCTACACCTGCACGGGGAGGGGAGCAAGCAGCACTGCAAAGGGTCTCTTCTAAATGTTAATTTTGCGTTTAGGGGTTTGCATCTTGTCTTTTTTTTTTTTAATTTACTTATTTAAACATACAAGAGTTGGGGTATAGGCCAGAGTCATGGGCAGTGAGAGGATGCACCAGAGACAGAGTGAGGACAGAACAGGGACTGAAGTACACTGCTGAGGGGAGCAGTGGGCGAGGCAGGAGAGGTCTGCTGTGCCATGTGGGTCCCCTCCCTGGCTGGGGATTGAACTCATCCTGCTGTGCAGCAGGATGCTTCACAGTGCAGCGCTTGACCTGCTAAGTGACCAGGGAGGCCCTGCATCTTGTCTTTCTTTAAAAGTAACTTCAGTATAGCCTAGGCTTTGGTTGTGCAGTGTTGTGAATCCGTGTTTATCTACTCCACTGAGGTCGCTGCTGGAAGCCCACCTCTGCCCCTCCTTTTGGGTAACCACTGACTAGTTCAAGAGCTTTGGTTTTGTTTGCTTACTTGCCTGTCTTCCCCATGCACCACATTCTAGTGACATCCATGGCTTTTCTTTCGTTTCTTACCTGATGACACACACTTGGGGAGGTCTACATTGGGACAGAGCCCTGAGAGTGACTTCAAATCTAGTACGGAGCCCGTAGGGGGAGTGTCATGGCCTGTGACATCAGGCACCCCTGCAACCACAGCTGTGATGGCCACCAGCACCCTGGGGTACCCACAGGTTCTGTGCCCTTTGCCTTGTCCAGACCCTTGACTTACTCAGAGGTTTGCTAAATGTCCCACCCCGCTGGGGTCTTGGTGTACTTCTGTCGGGTGCACAGGGTAGAGCTATTCCTGGAGTAACACTAAGGCCTTTTCACCAGGTTACCCTGATGGAGCAGTGGCAGTGGGTGACACCAGTCTAGGTAGTGCTCGAAGGCAGCACTGTCTTCTTCTGCACATGCATGCAGATTAAGTACACAGAGGGTCAGTTTCGCTTAAGAATGTCTTTGGTGAAGCAATAAAAATGGTCAACTTAATGAACTCTGAGCTCAGTACCTGGGGGTGTACGGAAGGCACTTCTGCACACACACAGGCAGGGCCATGACTGGCATGGTCTTGCCTTCAGGGCTGCAGATGAAACTCTGCAACTGGGTCGCAGAGCTTCACACCTGGGACAGCCCCAGTGAGCACCGTCGCCAGTGGACCACTGCAGCTGCTGGTGCTGGTGCCAGGCAGGAAGGTCTGGGAGGCACCAAAGGCCTGGCGAGCACCCAGTAAGGGCTGCAGGTGTGCACCCAGGTGAATGCACTGGGGCCTGCAGGGAGATGGTGGGCGTTTCTCTGCCTCAAGGAATCTCCCTGAAAAATCTGTCTAAATTAGCTGAGAAAACCAGCTGCTACCCTAGGAGACTCTGCAAAACCACTCCGGAATCCTAATACTTAAAACCCACTTCGGGCACGCTGCTCACCCTTGCACAGGCCCACTCCTGGCCCCCCATACAGTGGCCGCACCCTGCCCATGGGCTCCCTTCCTTCCAGACCTACATCGTGCTTCCCAGATACACAGGCTGTGACCACACAGCATGAGGGAGGCTGAGTAGATGGCACCTCAGGCCTGGGGTGGGCGTTCAGGGGTGTGAGAAGAAGGGCTGAACTTTAGAGAGCAGGTAGGAAACCACAGAAAAAGTTCCTGAACAGAACCACTCCTGACAGAACAGACTCAGTTCCGCAGGCCGACACTGCCACCCACAGCCCAGGCCATGTGAGGGCTGCCCTCACAGACACAAGCCAGTGGGGCTTGCCTCCTGGAGGCTCTCGGGTCACTGAAATGAAGCCTCTGGTCTGCTGGGCTCTGTTGGACTCAGCCAGCCCACAAGAGTCCGTTGCGGGAACTTCCAGGGTCCAGAGGCCTCGGGGCAAGACCAGCCCCAGCAGCAGAGGTCTCCCACCGCTTCTCATACCTGCTGCCCTTCACCTAAGACGGATGTCCGTCCTGCTCCGCCAGGTGCGCTGGGTGGGCCGTGCTGAGCCTCGATACCAGGTCGAGAACAAGTCTGTCTCCCACAGAGCTTCACACACAATGTATACACACTGCAAAGCCCCTCCACTTGAGAGGGGCTTAAAAGCAATCCCGAATCACTCCAGGCTTAACAACAGGAACAAGGCAAGAAGACAAAGCCAAAGGTACCCTGAGCTCACACGGTTTGCAGAAGGATTAACCATAACTTTCCTCCCCATCGAACTGCTACCACCAGCGGCTTCCCGCGCATGGGAACACACCACACAAGAACTTCCACATCACGTCTTCATCAAGTCCAAAGCCAGTCACGAACAAACAAGCTGTGAAGCGGTGGAGGGGTCGGGGAGGAGGTGCCAGGGTGCATAGTGGGGTGTTGGGAACTCTGCATGGTCAATGCTGAGCTGGTTTATAAGGGCTTGTATCCGGACCGGACAAGATACAAAAAGCCAATGCTGCTCAATTTGAAAAAATACTTGTTAGGTGACAGACTGAGTCTGGAAAGGAATGCACAGTCTTACAGAATCCCAAACAGTGCCAGCAGCAGTGACCTGCACACCCAGACCTGCTCTGTGTCTGAGCCGCCACTGCAGGCGCTCCGGGAAGGGCCCCCGCTGCTCGGGAAGGGCCACTTGCTCACCCATTAACCTAGCAGTTCTGACTGAGCACTTCTCTTTACCTGTGTGAGTGGGAAGGTTCACAGAAAACGAAGACCTTTTCTCAACAAAGGACTATGAGATGAATAACATGTTTTTGTAGGAATGTTCAGGGTGAATCAATGAAAAATTGATGCTATTTCATTAGTGACAAGAGAGCAGGCCCATCTAGCCATCAGCTACCATAAATCACACTCAAGAAAACGATTAGTATGATTCTCACCCAACCAGGGGGAGCCATGAACACTTGGACAAGCTGCAGGCAGGTAGATGCTCCCACCAGCGGACAGAGGTCCCAGTCAGGCCCCCCCAGTGCAGCTTGAAGGTAACCTTTTCCCTACGGGAAAGCACACTTAACCCAACACAGAACAATCTCTCAGCAAGGTGTGGCTAGGCCCTCAGATTACATCAGGGTTGTGCTCTACTTTCCAAAAAATAATCAGTGCCCACTTGGCTCTACAAGCAAAGTTTCACGTCCAGAGCAAAACAAAGATGCTAGCTCTTCACAGACCAAGTCCTCAGAACTGCTCCTGGTCCCACAGCCCTGGAAAACAAGGCGTGGCATGTTCTTTCTGTGCTCCAGCATCCACAGCACAAACCCTCCCTGTCACTAACAGGCTCTCTATTCTGGATTGAACAGTGACTCCCAAACCTGACATCCCAGCTTACTAGCTGGTAAAGACTTTTAATGACCCCAAATTTCCTGCCATAAACCAACAGAATCCTTTCAAGGAACTGAAGCTCAGCGTGAAGACAGGGCTGCGTCATCAGGAACTCAGCTATGTCTGTCTTTGGCTCCAAGTCTCATATCAGAATCCTCGTGAGGACTCTGCCCCGCACCCCCACTTTCCAACCCCATGGGGCTCCCAACTGGTGTCACCCCCAGAGCCTTTCACTCAAAACACCTTAGCGCTGCATCCAGGAATGTGGGAAACATGCAAAGAGGTCACACCAAGGAAATAAAGAGGATTTCTTCTTATTCATCAGCGCTTTTCTAGAAAGTGGAGCACTGCCTCTCTAGAAATAGTGAGAAAAGCCATGCGCCCCATATGCCTGGGACTTACCTGGGGATACAGGCAAGATAGGAAATGAGCCTCCGGAGGTCCTCCTGCCGTATTCTGTCATGGTTGCTGCGGGCTGGGAACGTAAGGATGGGACCTCCACGCTTGTCTCTGCCACCTGGAACACAGACAGGGCACAATGAAACACGCCCCAGCGCAGATGAGTGCCCCTCGCCACACCACAGGCCATGGACTCACCCCTCCCAAGACTTGAGGGAAGTCTGAGTTCTGTGTGCCCATGGAGGCAGGGAAGGAGGCCTGGTTATTGCTTCCAACACCTTCCCTCCTTTCATTAGTTTTATGTTTGGAGAGGAAAGAAAGTTTTCACATCATTGTGCTTCACTCGCCTTATACAACCACCTCTGCCCTCTCTCCCTCCTTTCCTCCCTGTCTTTGTCTCCCCCCTCTGTCCACATTCTTCTCACCTCTTCCCTCCCCTGCATTCTAAGCTCTCTCTCCTATACCAAAACAAGTGGTTTTTAAGTCTTGCAAGGAAAGAGACAGGCATGGTCTTCCAACTTCACCTGACAACTAGCTATAACCTGGTGCCTTCCTCTTTCCAGGGCAGGGCCTCCCCCAGGTAGAGTTTTAGGTGGCTGACATGGGCTCTCTCCCTTCCTCTTTCCTTCACACACACACACACACACACACACACACACACACACACACACGAGAGAGAGAGAGAGAGCAAGCAAGCGAGACGGGAGAGGCATGCAAGAATTTTAAAGCAGAACTAAATTAGCTCAAGCACTTTAGAAAAATTCCATGGCACACTAATAGTAATCTCAGTGGACTGGCCTTTGATAGACAGGCAGAGCAAGTTCTCATTAAATACACACAATCCTGATGAAGTCAGCTGGATTCCCTGAACACTTGTGGTGAAAGTCATACGTATTGTATTTCTTCCATCAGTGTTTTCGGGGAAAAACCCCAAGGGAGAAAACATCCTCTTCCGAGTGAGCCCTGGGTGGCCATGCCCGTCTTGCAGGGGAAGACCCAGTGTGCAAGTCATGCACCTTCTCACCTTAGTGGCCGGCCATGCCAGCAGAGGTGAACTTAAAAGCAGGCCAAAACCAGAACACTGGTTTCCTTCCTTTCAGAAAAGCCCAAAACATACACGTCAGGAGAGGACATGTGTTACCAATGCGGGCTTTCCCGTCCCCTGGATGACCGCACACTCACGCTAACTCGAGATGGCTTAATTCTGATGGTGAACACTGAGTGACCCGCACATGAACCTGGCCACGAGGTCCAGAGAGGTGGCTGAGGGGCCACAAACTCAGGTGTGAAACTGGAGTCTCCCCCAGATGTGGGACTGGACCTTGACAATGACCTCGGCAGAGGTTTATCATCCTGCTCTGTAACGAAAGGTGCTGACGGCAGAGACAAGGGCCCGCGCCAGCACCTCGCCTGAGTTATGAAAGAACTTAGATAATTCTTCTAATGGGAGGATTCGTTTCTCTCTAAGGTAGTAAAGTGTCAGAAGGACAACCACTGGTGAACTTGGGGACTTTTTATGAAGGAAAGGTGTTGGCACAGGTGAGTGGGGCTCGGTCACCTGGCTGAGTGACATCACTGAGTACCTGCTAAAACATCATAGTCTTGTCTTCTGGATTTCTACTTGTCCCCAGTACAAAACAGGCAATGCTTTTGAGATGTTTCACTTCCAAACACTATTCATTTTTTTCCCCCCAAAGAGAATCAATCTCCTTGATCAAAAATGTTAACAATTCACACTGAAACTGAAGTCTTAAAAAATACGAGTGCTATTTGGATCGAGACATTCTCTCCACTTTGGGAAAAGAGATTAGTATCTAACATTTTTCTGGACCACCATCCTGAATTTTTCAGATACAATGTAATGTAAGATTCCCTGGGGAACAGGGGACCATGACCCACATTCCACCCTCCTCCCTCAGGGGTCACTCAATCTCCCACTACAAGCAAGGTTTGTTCCACCACAGTGTGGAAAGCGGATCCAAAATCTGCCCCTCAAAGAAACGAGGCAAAGGACCACACCAGACGAAATTAAAACAAGCCCTTGAAACCTGACTGCAGAACTGAGGGGCGTGTCAGAGGTGGGAAGCAAAGGGGAGGAGGCCCAACAGACTGCAGTGAGGACTCTGGGCACCTTGGTGGTGGCTGCGGGGTGGTGACATACATCTGAGGGTGTGCACCTGCATCCCCAAATCACATACAATGTTGTAAACCAACATTATCTCAATCAAAATAATTTTTAAGGATCTGCCACTCAGAGAAAGGTGGGACACACACAGCAGGGGCCTCAGGACCTGGAGCTGCTCCACTGCCATGCACCAAGCAGCCTCACTCATGTCCTGAGCAAAACTTAGTAAACCTGAACCTGAATTCCGAGAGGGAAACATTTTTACCAAGTCTTTTCATTTTCCCAGAAGAGTTTCAGAAATCACTAGGGTAACTGTAACCTCATCAACAATCACTTGCCGACATGAAAACTGCATCTCCTTCACTGATAAAATTGAAGGGTCTGTTTCCACAGACAGACCCCTAAGCTCGGAGTGTCCTCTAGTCTGGGGCCTGTCAAGGGTACATCTGCTGGCCCTTTCCAGGAGGTTACAAAAGAAATCTTAGAACAGAAGGCAGGACTATTCGGAGGGGCCTGAACCTCAACGAACTTAATTAAGCTCAATGCAGGGAGCTCGGCTTACTCCAGGGCACGGAGAGCACCCAAGGAAAATGCCACCCCCAGGAATGAAGGAGAAAAGGCACCAGCCCTGTGCTTCCTCCTGCACTCCTGAAAGGACCCTGCTGCGGCTCAGGGGAGCCTCCCTGCATGGAGGAGGTCGAGCCCTGCCTCGGGTAAGGCAGGCAGGACAGCCAGCCAGCCCTGTATTACAGATGGAAGCTCAGTGCCCTCGTTTGAACAATGAAAAGGAAAGGGCCGGAAACCCACTCCAGGCGTGTGTGTGTGAGCGCTGGCCTCTGCACTGCCACAGGCTGCGGCCCACGGGCTCGTGAAGGGCAGACTGCCCACCCAATGAGTTAGCCACCAAACAGGACAAAAGGTAGTTTTCTTCACAAAGATACTTATATTTTGATTCCTACTGAAACTGCATCGTCGCCCCCCCCTCCCCCATACTCCATTCTACCTCAGTGAGGCAGATTTGGTCTTCTTGGAAACCATTTGTAGCTTATATACTGCCTGCCTGCCTGCCTATGGCTCTCGCCTGACAGGAAGCTCTATGAGGCCAACAGATCGACAGGCCCCACCTCTACGACCAACCTCTTACAGCCTAGCCCCGAGAAAAAGACACTGGCCCCACAACACTGCAGATGGAGATGTGGAGGACTCCACGGCAGGCCTCAGGCGGACCCTGGCCTCATGTGGGGGAGACACTGACGAGACCACAATGTGGACAGGAGGAGCCCCTCCTTCTCTGGGAGTGATGGAACTCAGACCACGTTCACCCCATAACAGCAGAGCCTGGGCATGGAGCCCATGTTCCCATCAACACCCCCACTTGCAAAACAGTGTTCACCTTGCTCCCCAAAGTGCTCTTCTACAAAAGTAACCCAAATGCTGGTCTACAGGTAGCTGACCGAATAAAGGGGCATTCACAGAAGCGTCAGAAGCAGCTGTGAAAGGAGTACACGATCACCCCAGGGACAGAGACCCCAATCCCCAATATTGAAACTGGGCATGCTGGGGAGACGGAACTCAAAGGTGGGGCAGGAGCCACACAAAATGAACCTGACACCTCTGTCTCATAAGCGGAAGGCAGCAGTGCCGAGGTACCTGGATTCAGAGCCTCTCTGAAGACACTCCCCTTGGCCAAATTTGGGGAGTTACACTTATAAGTGAAAAAAATTGTACAATGAATTGAAGCACAGCAAATAGATTTAAAACCATGAGCTCAAAATGATACTGGTAAGACTTCACATGCTTTATTAGTCTGGAATTTAGTGAGGGTCAGAATCAGCCATGCACCCTGCTCTTCCTGTATTAACAGGAATGTGTGAGACTAAGAAACAGCTGGAGACCCCAACAGAACTAGTGAGCCCCACTACTGAAGACTCCAGCCACTTCTCTGCTGTTAAGCCCAAGCTATGTCTACGTGAGCCTTAAGATGTAGCTCCTAGTTTGTCAGAAATACAGGGGAGTGGCTACATGTTAAATGACCACCCAGGCATGCAGGCCAGGAACTCAGAAATGTGGGAAAACTCCTGGTTTCCTCACCTCATAAAATTAAAGGGACAAGACAAAATGAAAAACAAAGAGGAAGAAACTACAGCTCAGATGAACCATCAGCTCCTAACCTACCAGCTACAGTACAGCACACCCTAGAAAACAAAGCATGAGCCATGCAGGGAAATGTGAATATTGACTGGCTTTTTTTCTCATTAAAGAGTTACTACTCATTTAGTTTAGCTACGTTAAGGGCGTTGAGGTTTTTTTTTAAAGCCTTTTAAGGAATACAGATGAAACAAAATGACAATAGTGAGTCATGGGTTTGTGGAAATTCACTATACTATTCTGCCACCTTTTAGATGTTGAAATGTCCCATGATAAAAAGCTAAGGGAGAAAGTGCTTTTGACTCTGGTCTGTGTGGTCTAGGAGTTCCTTGAGAGCACCCTAGTGCACAGGAACTCTGTGGAGTGGTTGACACTCCAAGTAAGATACACTCAGAGGACGTTCAATGTATACACTGCACTAAGTATGTGTGCTACAAATAAATACACTGCTACTTCAAACATGTAAAATACTAAACATAAACTACCAGCATCTGCTTTTATTGCCCATTCTGACTGGTCATACAACCCCATTTAACTCACCCTCTGAGTAGAGGAAGTAGGATTCTGCTGCCAAAGAGAGTAACTTTTTAGAACACCTAGAAATCTAAGGATCAGAAAGTCAAGTTCAAGGAGTTTTCTTTGGTGTTGTAGAGATCTTGACTTAATAAGCATCTCATGGAATCGCTGATCTTTTGGCTCACTTTCTGAAAATCCTAGCTATTTCACTTCAACTTAATCTACTAAAAGTCATTCAAATGCAGAACATTTGCAAAGGAACCATAATAGCTAATAATATTTTTTTTTAACGAGGTCAGAGCTGAAATAGATTGGTAATTGCCAGAGCTGGGGATGGGGTTCTTTGGGAGGTGAAGAAAACATCCTGGAATGAGATAGTAGTGATGGCTGCACAGCCTTTCCAGTACACTAAAATCCACTCAACAGACACTTCAAAAGAGTGGATTTTATGGTGTGTGAATTGTATCTCACTTTTAAATAAAGGAGAAAAACAAGGTTAGAAGTAAAAAATGTTTAGTGAGCAAATTCATTATAATGGGTTACCTGCAGAAGTAATCGTTTGTTCTTAGTTTTCTGATTTTGTTCTTTCTCTCTTCCTACAGGTTATCTAACATTAAGCCTGACGCCATGACGATGACCTCCACTGGTATAGTGTGCCCATGAGGCATCAATCAGGAAGCACGTGCATCAAGATGGTGGCACCAGCGACAGCTGCTAACACAGCTGGTGTGAGCAGGGGGCAATGGGGTAGAGGTGTTCCTTCACAGCCACCAACTCCAAAACCAAGACCAGCGAGCGTGGGGAATCAATCGCTAATATTTGCAAGTCAAGTCTTTTTATTCACTCACTTTAAATTCCACCTATAACTTATAAAGTCAGGAATTTACAACTGGCAGGAGTTTGTACTATGCGATTTGTCAGTAAATGACCAGGAAGGAGCAAATGCTACTTTAAAAAAAAAAAAAAGCGTGTTACAAGCCAAGAGTTGTTGGTTGGTTGTTTTTTTTATTTTTCTCATTTTTTAACCACCTTCTTTTCGTGAAATCCTTCCTCTTCTCCTAACCTCCCAAATGCATTATAATCAGATTTACTTCAGCAAAATCAACCAACAGAGCTCAACAGAGGCCACAAAACTACAGCAAAAGACACACAGTAAGGCCACCTAAAGATACACATTCCCCTAGCTACGGACACCAAAACACACAAAAGCAATGTACAGTGTCACAAATTGAATATGTGTCAAGAGGAGACTTCAGAGGAGGATAGTATACCTGTCTGAGTAAGATAAACACTTACCAGGGGAAACACACCCAGGGAGACTGTAAAAAAAGCACGTGAACCTACAGCTCTGCCTCCTGCTACTCTAGAGCAGAAAAGCCCTGCAACCCTTGCTTTGGAACAAGGGACTGGGCCTGAAGACGCAGCACCCAATGATCCAATGGCTATTCTGTTCATGGGGGTGGGGGGGGCGCACCTAGGAGGAGACAGCCCCCAAAACCTTTGCGCCGACCCTCCACTGGTAGAGGGAGGCCGAGTGCTCAGGTTTCTGATCCCTGGGCTGCAGGAGGGCAGGGTCTGCAGGTGAGTGGAGGGTCGTGGGTGGAGTTCACATGGCTCACAGCCTCCACAGTGTGGGTTTTTGGGACCCCAGGACCAGGGTGCAATAAACAGCAGGGAGGAGGCCGGGACACATCTGCACACAGCACAGTCCCACCATCCTTGCTGAGATCGTGGACTTAAGACCCAGTTATTCTGTTTCACTGACTGGGACCAGCAGTCACATGTTTGTTAATGACAGACTCTACTTCCACCCCCAACGTGACCTGGCTTACAGTGAGTCCAGCAGCTAGAAGAAAATGCTCTGGGTACTCATTTCTCAGGGAACTGCACTAAGAATTAAGGAGTTAAAACTCCACTGAAGTGCTAACGCTTTCAGGTGTATGGCAGGCGAGTTAATTTTGGTGTCTTGGTCAGAAGCAGTTGGAGGAACATGAAAACAGATCAGAAAGTCATGCTTTACCTGAAAGGTAGGCCACTTTTTCCTTTAAAATTGGCAAAACATCCATTGCTTTCATGTCATCGTTTTTTCGAAACCCTGAAACACAGAAATGGAAAATGACATAAGCAGGTTGCTTCACCGTTTTATCCCACGCCACACCCACTAAATCCATGTCAAAATTTCCTCATTTGAAAGCATTCTGGAGTCTATGATGGAAAATCTTAGAGTACAGAAATATCTTCTATTTTCAGGAAGAATGACGTGCACGCACACCCAGAGGCTCGTGTACCCAGCAGACTCTCAGCCATTTCTAGCTGTAAAGATCCCAGCCCAGAAAGACCAGGCATGAAATCAATCTTGATCATTTAATAAAAAAAATCTGTTTTGGTCCTGCAGACTAATGCTGACACTGGTCAAACAGCAATCTTGCTTTTTAAAAATTGCGATTTGCGACTCACTCCTCTAGGGGGAGCTCAAGACCTCCTCCTACCAGGCTTGAGGAGTCTGGTTAAAAATAACAGCGCAGGGAGGAGAGAAGGGATTATAAATAGCTGGGGACTGGCTGCAGCTCCCCTCTGGCTCTGCCCTGCCAGGCTTTCTGGGTCATGACCCCTAGAGGAATCTCACTGGTAAATGCAGGATGGCCCCACACCACCTGCTTCAGAGGGTGGCCCTCCTGCTGGACAACTCTCATCCGCACCCCAGTATTCAGCCCCCAACATCTTAAGAGGCCAAGTGGAAATAACCGTGGAAAAGTAGTGTGCAGTGGGCCACTGAGGCCACGCCAACATCCACCGACGCAAAAGGAATTCTTACAGCCCAAACACGTCCGGCCCAGCCTGAGGGCAAATGCCCACTTGGGAGCTTGGGATCAAAAACATGCATCCTCCTAGTGCGCAACCGGATATTTCCCTTGGCGGGGCCTCAGAGGGGTCATCTAGGTTCAGGATGCGGCGACACTTGTCCATATGAGCAAGTGGCGTTCATCGGCAGAACTCTCTGGAAGTAATAAATGGCGGTCACCCCATCTCCCAATTCTCTGCATGTTTTTGGCCCGAAGAGTACAAGAAAGCACCTACAACATGGACCTGGTACAGCAAGCGATAGAGGAGACAGGCCTGTAATTTGAAAGCAATCCAAGTGCCAGAAGCAACAAGGAAGCTGCCTGAATACCTGCCATGGGACAGCCCTGGCCCAGGTGAAATCCACAAACACCAAACTCAATGCCCTGGGTGCACCCAATTCAGAGGAGACACCAGAAAAAGGGGGTGAGCAGAATTCCCCTTCGTGGAACCACATGGAGCTGCCTGAGCAAGAATTGAAACCCAGCCCAGGGAGGTCCGGCAGTGGACACTGAGAGGGGGCGTCACGGCCAGAAAGCGGAGTCCTCAGGGTATAGTACAGCCCAGGTCCCTGCTATCCCCTGATCCTGGTACAGGACTGGCTCCCAGGTAAAGATAAAGGTGCGAGCTACAGCTGAGGCAGACAGGGAAAGTGGCAGATTGAACCAAGCAGCCACACTAATGATTAGGCTGTGCAGCAAACAGCCCAACCAACTGTCTTTGGGAAAGTATAACCGAACCCAGTGTTCATGGCATCACATTCATGCTGCAAAGTATCAGTACATAGTCAGGCGTTTGCATCTTTGAATCAAAGAGTTCCTGCCCCCAGATGTGTACCCAGAACTATGACTCTGACATCACCAGAGATTTGGGCAAAGACCGAAGTTCACACACCCTGATGAGGACTCGAGGGGCAGGAGGCTTGGGGGCACGAGCCAAGCAGTCGGGAATGGGCCAGAACCCAGACCTCCGGTCACCAGGCCATGCCACTTTCTAGCACACATGCTGGTGCTGGCACCCCACCAAGCTTTTCCAACAGCGGCTATTGATAACAGACACACCATCTGAGCCAAGAGTTCCAAAACATCATCTTTAGGTTCCTGCAAAATTCCTGAATGGAGGCCATCCCGTCCGAGCCACTAACTGCCAGTCAGACAATTTCCAGATGGCGTCTGCAAAGACTGATTGCATCTCAAGTCTGCCAGAGGTGGACAGAGAGGACAACGGAGCAGACGCAAAGAGGAATCAGGTGCCGGGGAAGGCTGCAAGGAGGCAGGTTTACAAATACCACCAGTACAGGAAGCAGTGGCAAAGGTTCCTGCACAGCACTAAGGGTTGTGGGCACTGGCGAACAAGGTGGACCAGAAAACACCAGTAAGTTGGGAGGTCTGGCAGCAGACCCCGATCCATGGGGATCTGAAAACAGGCTCCCTCTTCTACTGCTACCAGGTCAGAAGTCTCATGCTTTAACCATGTGGCCTATGCCCACTGACACCCCAGCTGGACCCAGCTCGGCACTGGGGTATCCCCGCCAGCTGCTGCCCTGGGCTCCCCACAGCAGAAGCAAAACCTCTCCACAAATGCCCACTGTTGGTACCTCAAAAGAGGACTACAGGCTCGAGACAAGAATTCCTCAGCATTCCTGACAGTTCCTGCGGGCACTCTGAGCCACACCTGCTGGGTCACATCCTGGATGGAGAGGACAGCGGAAGCAGGAGCCGCCATGGCACAGGAGCACAGACGAGAAACACAGACTAGAAGAGCAGCTGACATGCAAACAGGGTGAATGGCATGGAATGTGACCATGAAAACCTCCATCACCGAGGCTGCTGCTGGTCACAAATTCACTCCCTGGAATGGAGCTTGACTTCCTGAGAGGCACTACAGCCTCTCAGGAGAACCCTAAAGTAAGACTCCACCTTTCTAGAAGAGGAAGGGCACATGAATCAGTGCTAAACTGGAGTGGAAATGTTACACTTTACTGTGCGATATCTACATGTCCAAACACAGACTAGAAATTCTAAACCATCTTATAACGACATTTTTGTCGACTACATCATAGAAGAAGCAAAGCTGATTTTCATTGAATGATCAATTAAAACAGAACATGAGGCAGAAATCTGAAACCAGAGAAACTGAATTTGCGGCTATGAGGGTGATCGCTGAGGTTTTTTTTTTTTATCTTGTTCTCATTTTAAAAAAACATCTATAAGCAAAAAACTGAGGAAGCATGTGTACCAGAATAAAGCCAGATTAAACACATGATGTAATTACCAATAAAAAGCAGGAAGAACTCAACCATGAAACGCCCTCAGATCAAAAAGGCTGGTTCTGTTCCAGGCCTGAAGAACTATTTATGAGAACAGAGTAGGTGATTATTAAAAAGAAAGAGAGACAAGAGACTGCTTCAGCCACTGAAGATTATAGGGGCCAATAGACCATGCTCCTACTGTGTTTTTTCCTCCTGCATTAAAGCTAGGTGTGGTTCTACATTTTTGGGGACAGCAGTTAAGCTCAGTGACCCTCCAGAAGTACAGTCTCTCCTTCAGTAAAACCCCTGCAGGAGAGGCCCTGAGACCCCCACACCATGTCCTTGTATCACCAACCAGGGGTCAGCAGCACTTTCCCTTCCAAGTGCTACCACGGGAGATTGGAATGCCACCAGTAGGTGGAAGGGGTAGCATGGAGAGAATCTGGGTGACAATGGAAAGAAGGAGTCGAGAAAGAAAAGCAACTTGGAAGGTGATAACAAAGAGGAGAAATGGCCAAGTCAGAGGCCATTTGGTTGCACCCATTTTTGGAATCCCATACTTCTTAAATACGAAGAGCCTGGCCAAGTGGGCAGAGAGATGGACTGAATTCTCATTATAATTCGACCACATTCTATTGAGACAAAGAAGCCAGCATGGATTTGGATGACATGCTAGCCTTCAGGGGACAGTGGGCACATGGTACAGGGTGCAGCCAGCCCAGGCTCATCCACAGGTGCAGAGACAAATTCCTAGGGGAGTCCTAAAAGGCATGTGTCCACTGCTGTCTTGAACCAGAATCTGATCAGAATGTTCAAATCAAACTGCTGCCATTATGCTAAGATCTGGATATTAATATTTGTTGGATGCTACTAGGGAAAGGATTTGGGTTCAAAATCAGATTTCACTGTTGTTGATAGAAACATGCAGTTAGCACTAAAGTTTTCTTTGCAACTTTCCGCATTTCAAATCAACATAACTCTTCCTAAAACAACTAAGTTGGAATATTTAAAGACTTGAATATATTCATATATATTAAAAGAAATCTCAAGGTTCCCCTCAGTATTACTTGCCAAAAGTGAATCTTGATCACTTTCTAACTTGCTATTTGGTTCAACAGAATGTCAATTTCAGATAAATTTTAAACTCTTGCTCCCAAATGGATCATGTTTCTTAAAACAGTAAACATTATGTAGTCCATCAAGAAAGTGGTTTTTCTCTTTTCCTCTTGAATAGCCTGCTAGCCAGAGGGTATGTGTCTGTTTTGTTCCCTTTTGTGTTCCAGATGCTATGTCACAGACAGGGTCAGGCACGGGTGGCCAATAAAAGGCAGATGACTGATGGATGAATGAACCCGTGAGCAAATGAACATACTCCTCTAGCGCCTTGCCCCTGAGCCCCAGCTGGGCGAGCACCCCAATGCTTCTTAGCACTTTCCTTTTTGTATTTATGAATATAACCCCAGTGTTCAGCCTTCAATCAGATGGCCACTCCTGGCACGTGGTTTATATTTATAATGGGGAAAAGTAACGTCTCTGCCTAAGAGGAAATATTCCACAAATTATCATTCAACAAACAATGGAAAATCTTTGAGCTGAGTCAATGGTCTGAAATTTCAACAAATGCCTGACGGTTCAGATCACTGTCTCATTTTTCACCTTGAGACTCTGCAAGGAGGTACTGAGTTATGCTGACAATGACCAGGATGCTGAAGCACTTGGTATTAGGGGTTTTTTTAAAGACAACAAACTAATAGCAAAGGAACATCCTCCTGCAAGTATTTGTTTGTTTTAAGGACAAAGAGAACACCTTGGAAATATTTTCACAATGAGCAAAAAGCTTTCGTGCAGAAAGCTTGTACAGCTTTTTTACAAAAGTGTTTTTATATAAGTGATTTAAAAATTAAGATAAGACAAATCACATGAACTTTTTTTAAATGAATCAAATTAAATTTTTTTAACCTAAAACAGCTTAATCTTTCCCCCATATTTCTCCCAGAGAGGTGATAGTAATTTAAAATTTCACAATCCTCAAATTAAAAACTAGTCAAATGAATGCTTCAGTAAAAACAGTGCTTAAAAAAAACCATACTAATTTGAGCTGAACAAATAAAGTGGGACTTTCTTCGCCACTGTCTACCTTGCTTCTGCCTTGGAATGGTCCACAGAACAAACTGCTCCTCGTCCCTTTTCAGAGGTCTCGGTTGCTGGCTAGTTACACTACTTGAGTATTTTCTATTTGGGAAAATGGAAAAGTGCGAGAGGAGAGATTGGAGGGGCGGAAATCTAATAAAAGCAAAGGTAGCAGAAGTTTTAAAAAAAAAAGGTGTTAATAAACAGAAGAGCACTTTGAAAGCACCAAAACAAACCACATTAATTAGTAACCCTTTACGCTTAGTAACCAGTCTTGGTGGCAATTACTAAACCCTACTCCTCGGTTTCTATTCAGTGGAGGCGCGCGCGCACGCGCCCGAGAACACAAAGAGCCGCGCGCCGCTCCGCAGAGCCGCCGCGCATGCGCAAGCGTCAGGGTGACGTCACCCTCCCGGGCGCCCGCAGCTCCGCAGCACCCGCAGGATTAGTCACAGATCAAGGGCACGGCGTGCGGGGGCCGGTGTTGTCGCTATCAGGGGTTTAACTGGGCAAGCGTTTAGACGGGTGTTGAGTGGGAAGCAGGCATTTTTAACTAGCCTGGATCCTTAAGAGAATGAATGTTCATGGGGGAAAGTTATACAGATTATTAATCAAATGGCATAAAATGTCACTTCTGGTAACATAAAAACGTCAAAACGTAATGCAATGCTTTATATTATTTTAACATAAAAACGTAACTACCATCCACACATACAGAATGTTTATAAAATACATTAGAAGCGAATTAAGTAGTCATAGCAAGAATGCGGACATGTTCATACACCACACAACTCAGGGTGTTGTAATTTTCACTTTTACAACCCTTAGGGTTATAGCCACTGTCAGGCTGGCTGATTTACTCCATGTAATTTTAGAAACAATAGCCTGTACCATCCTACCTTTATGAAAGAAAAAAGCAACTTAGGTTTTGATTGATTCAAGGAAGTTGAGTGCTTTTCAACTTAGAATAGCTCTGGCTTCTAATAGTTCCAGCACAAACCGGAGAACAAACCAAAATAACCAAAAAGACCATAACAAAGTTCACCCAGGCTGTGCTCGGGATCCCAGCCACCTTACCAGAGGTGTACACTTGATACACACATCCACAAGCGTACACATGGTCCTGGAATGCTAACCTTGTTTTATATAAGAAGCAACTCAGGGAAACTTTACAAACTTTGTATCCAATGAACCAGGATATAACAATTACAGTTGAAGGCAGTATTATCAAATGATTTGAGGATACCAAATAACTTGGTTCACTGCAGAAGAAATCCCATTTCATCATTACAACAAACCTGTCATACACATCAGCATTCTTGCCTGCTATCATATAAGAAAAAATCTAATATCCTCCTGTATTTTTTAAAGCAGATCACAACCATATTCTATAAAAAGGCTTTAGAAAATAAAATCATACAATTCTGCTCCTTTCCTTTTATAAAAATCTTATTATTACATAAGGAATAGAGGCACAGAAAGGTTATCAATTACGGGAATAATTGAGTGAATGCTCTTCATGTACCCAATTTGGCGTGACTCAGGGGCAGGTGGGTGGTCTAAATCAGGGTTTTGGGTCACCTTTGAACTCTGCTGGGGAAAGCAACACACAAATGGGTCACCTTTGTAGTTTAGACACTTGGGACTGAAAAATCAGGGCCAGAGAAGTGAGGATAGGAGTCATCCTATCAGACACAGGATTTGTGGGGAAAAGTGATCAGGGTGGGTCTTGACCATCCAGCAGGACTTATCATCCTTGGGTCAAAGAAGCCAGGGCAAGCTGAGGGTCTAGCCGTCCCCACCAAAATGTCTATCCCTGAACTCATCCCCATCCCTCGATTCTGCTCCCCCTATAGGTCCCCAAACCATCTACCCCACAGCCAAACCGGGGAGCTGGGATTCTGCCCTCAGTGCTCCCAGGTACTCCCCTTCCTGTAGACTCCATGGTTTCACTGGAGCATCCAAAAACTCCCACCCACTACACCTCCATCATCCCAGCAATCTCCTCGTCCACATCTGAACTCCTTCTGTTACAGGGCAGGGAGAGGAGCACCCTAGAACCCCTAAACTTAAACAACCCTATTACACTTCCATCCATCCTGCCACTCCCCCGCTAAACACACCATCCTACGCCCCTAAAATTTGTCAGTGGCTAGCTACTCCTTATCCTCAAAGAAGTCCCAATTTCCTATCATGGCAGAGTCCCTCAGGATCTATGTCCCTTCCCTCTGTGGCCTTACTACTACTTACTCAGGACCCCTGTCCCCACACTCTGTTTGGGAATTCTAATCCCTTACAGGTAGTAAGCCCTCAACTTCCACATGCACAGCTCCCCTGAGCCCCCAACATGTGCACGTGCACATACATGCACACACGCGCATGTGACTGAAACGCCTCTGGAAAAGCTCAGACCACACCTGGCCCTTCTGTACTGCCTTTGAAGTCCCCCGTGCAGGCTCAGACTCCCCAGCCTGTGCTCTGTAGACCCCAGCCCTTACCACCCCACAGAGGGATTGTCTATCTTCTCCCCAAGGCCCCCTTTCACATGAGCTCCTGGAAGGAAAGGACTGTACTAAGTCTCACTGCCAGGTGCCTGCCAGGTGGGAGCTGTAGGGCAGTGAAGCGACTGTGGAAAGGTCTCTCTGTGATCAGGAATTCTGAGCCAAAACCCCACTCATGAGGGCCCCTGAGGACCAGCAATAGCCTGAGGCTGTCGACCTGCTCCACACACTCCTTCTGCAGAAGTTGAAGTGCCTGCCAGCTCTTTTTCTGGAATACCTGGTGACCAGAACACAGCATGACATTTACACATGCCTGATTTAAATTTTAAAGTAGGAAAAATTTCACTTCGGGATCTTTTACAATGTATTTAATAAGCTGATTTCTGCCCCAGCCATGAAAATAATGGACTGATTGATTCATCCACCGGCTGGTTTATTACTGGGAAGCATTTCTGCAGGGAAGAGCCTCCCTGGTGACCGTGTGCTTCGGGAGAACAGCCACGGTGGATTATGGGCCCAGCACTTTGGCCATCAAGGGGAGTGCGAGACTTCAGCGAGTGGCCTCTATGTAGGAAACACAGGCCTTGTGGCCCTGATGCTTTGCAGAAAGCAGGTGGCATCGCCACCTGTTAGTTCAGAGTCACACTAAGTGCTTTCCAGGAGTGACTGTACACAGAGCAGTCACTGGGGATAAGCAAGCCCCAGGCACCAGCTCACAGACACACAGTCTCAGCCCTCAGTATGACTGTGAGACCAGTGGGGCTACACTTTGGGTAAGTTCAGCTTCTTTCCACATCAATACCCCCCAAGGCCTACCTTCCTTCTGCCCTGATTCCAAAAGTGTTCCTTCTAACCCAGACAGAGAAGGCATGGACACCTCCCCTCTCCCGCTCCCCCCCATCCTTGCCCTGGGGTCTTCCTCCTGGATCCTCCTCATCTGCAAACATCCAGCCCATCTACTTTAAAGACACAGTGCTCATTACTTTTCCATCCTTGGAGAAAACATAATCCAAGGTCCAGTATCTTAATAAGCTATCAATTAACTTGAGTGACAAATGGTTAAATAACAATATCAGAGAGTCATCAAATTAAACCATGCATACAAATAAGTAAATTTCTCCAGAGTATAAAAAGTCTGTGTGTCTACTTTGAAAGTCTTCAGTTAATTAATGTACCTTATTTTTATATAAGGCAAGTGCCACAAAGAAACAATTTTTAATTGAGGGATTGAATTCCAACCTTAACTCACTGGAAAGACCTATCTTTAATAGCATCAAAGAACTTGACAGAACTTTCTGCCCAGCACTCCTCTGATGAAACTTAGAACTGTGTTTACCACTTGGCATTCCTGGAGGGTGTACCTGCACCAAGTGTTCTCTAAAGCCTGCAGGACCCCCACCACCTGCTACCCCCCCAACGCACACAAGCTTATAATTACACAGGCCAGACTGAAGTGTGGTCTTAACAATGTGTACATGACAAGCAAAGTCTGATGAACAAATAAAGATTCTGCAAACACACACACTGTTGTTTATGAAAGAGATGTAGATGTGGTTGTGATCAATTAGCAAATCTATTTAAAAGTGTTACTTCTGTCACTGAGCTTTTGTTTCAATCACTTCACATCAAACAAAGTCCTGCACCACAATCAAGGGTATTCCCAACAATCGTGAGCATGGGAAACAGTTTGCTGCAGGGATGAGAAACACAAAGAACAGAAGTGAATTAAAATATAAATAATGTGCTCGGATTAACATGCAGTCTTCATCGTTAGAAACTCCCTTGCAAGCTTCCACAGAGCCATTCTGCCTACATTACTTCTGTTCGCCTCCTTTTGCTTTGACTGCTTTCCTCTTTTTTTTTCTGGGTGGATATGAAATATACCTGGAGCCACCATGACACCTCTGATGCTAGAGATGACACCAGAGGGAGCCACAGCTGGTCTGGCAGATGTTGACTGGCCGGCAGTCAGCCTGGAGCAGTGCTTAAGAAAGCTGGCAGGAGCAATTCTGAAGTCAGGACTGCAAAAAGAATGCTGCTTTGTCCCCTGATGCTTGCCAGGTGACATTTCAAGGACAAACTGCAACTGTATTTGATGTTTCTTTCCAGATCCCTCTATTTGGTTGGCCAACATTTGGCTGCTCAACAAGTGGGTCAGCCCTGGGGGCTGCAGCAGGCATCCTTGATTCCAGGAAGCTTGCCTGACTGGGCACACATAAGGCGACCTTATGTGTCTCACAGAGACACTGCTGAGGGCCACCTGAGCCTCCGGGGGGCGCTGGCTGGCCAGAGACTCTCAATTAAGGGTCAAGTCATTTCTTTCACTCATGTTGGCTCAGGGCTGATGTCCTGTCAAGCCCTGGGGCCAAGCAGAAAAAAAAAAATCTAACAGGTCCTTACCACTCACTTGCCTTCCTGTGGCATTCCGTAAAGATGGGGTTGAGAAAAGAATAATAATGTGCCTGCTAATGTAAAAAAAATCTTAAAAGAAAACTCATCTCTCCTTCTCCCACCTCCTTCACCTTAAATTCCCTTCTGCATACAAACAAAGTGGATTTTTTACCTGCTGGTTTAAAACTGTGTTTACTAACTGTGTTTATTAGGCCAAATCACTTAAATGCATTGGTGGAAAAAACAATTTTTAACAACAAATTGACTTAAATGTGGACCAATTCATTTCCCACTTAGTATTTTATGCATATTTATCGATGAGGAGAAAAAGACACAAATTCACAGAGTAAAGAGGACAGAACTCTGGGGGCGGAAGGGCAGGGGAGCCTGCCCAGAGGGAAACTGCTAGGGACCATGAACTGGGGCAATGAATGACCGGGAGGTACAGGTGGAGGTGGCAGGTGAAGCTAGTTGGGGCAGGGCTGCGGCCCTTGAGCAAGGGAGTGCCAGCCCTCTAACCCAACCCAGGACACCATGCATGCCAGGGGCTGAGGCACAGGCCACAGTGAGACTGGGGTGTTGACAGGTTCTTCACAGGGCATGCAACTAGGAGCCAGGGAGTCTCTTCCTACTTGCTCTGGGGCCCCTGCAGTGAATAACAGAAGAGGGAGAGGGGAGAGGGAAAGGAAGGGAAGAGGAGCAAGAAGGCAGGAGGAAATGTGAGTGAGGAGTGAGAGGTTGGGGAAGGGGGTGAAGAGAAGAGCACCGGATTGAGCTTCAGGCTGAGGCACATTTTCCTTTTCCAACCCCCAGTGCCGCCCTTTGCCAACAGGGAAGCAAGGCGGCTACTAACCACGCTCCCCACATCACTCAGCATGGATGCGCTGAGGGCAATGCAGCGAGGTCATTCACAGCCAGGTGTGCAGCTCATCTCCTAGGCCTGGAGCCTGTGCAGGATCTGCAGGAGGCCTAAATGCACCCAGGTGCTGGGGACCTGGAGGGATCTGGGAGGGATCAGGGCTGCCACCCACTCCTTTCCAGGGGCTGGAATCAGAGGAGCAGGAATTGCTTTCACGTTCAGCCCCCCATTGGACACCTGACACTCTTGCCCCAAGGGCCACAGGTGCCCCTACCTGGAGTCACCAGGCATTGAGTTTCTGCACCTCCACTTCCTGTCAGTGAAAGGGGATCCCAGCCTCACTGACTAGTGAGCAGCGCCTCTGAGCCTGCTCTCAGGACATCTGAGAAGCAGGTCACACTCAGCCATGCGCCTCTGGCAGTGCTTTACACAAATAGATATGGGGACATCCTGCCCATTAACCTGCAATCACTGTATTCTGGAAGGAGATGTACTGTTGACCTGCAAATGCTCCACTCAGAGGGAGGTGCATTGTTACTTAAAAATCAAAGATGGGCCTCAGACAGTCACTGTCAAAAAACCATGAAAACAACAGACTTCATTTTTGAATCAACAGTCGAGGTAGATTAACCTTGGCGGTTTCCCTTGCTGGGACTGACTATAAATAATTCAAGTCACCTCAGGAACAATCTCCTACCTGAGAGCTCCCACCACCTGCCCCACCCCTTTTGCACTGCTCCCACCCAAGGGCACCGCACTTGGGCCAGACAGTCTGGGGGCCTGCTTAACCCCACCCCATCTGTGGAGAAGGGCACACCAATATGATTAGAAGTAAAAGCAGACGATAAAAAACACAACGGGAGCACATTTTGGGAGGAAGGAGCCAAGTCCTAACACCCCAGAAAGTCTCTGTTCCAGACATCTTTTCACTGTGGCCCTGCATTGTCAGGAGCCCGGAGTTTCTGGCCTCTCCTTGGAGAACAGGGCAGCGCAGTGCCCGCTGTGACCTGCAGCTCTACCAGGACTTGGCCCTGCACCTGGGGAGATGCCAGGACACGCGGCTTGCTGCCCACAGGGAGGGTGGCAGTGTAGTCCGACAGGAGGGCACTCACTCCCTTCCACCCAGACTGACCAGAGCTCCAGTCTTTTTTTTTTAAGATTCGTTTTTATTTATTTTTACATACCAGAGGTGGGGTATAGGCCAGAGGTGGGGAGGGGGGGGCCAGTAAGAGGATTCCCCAAAGACAGAGTGGGAAGCAGAACAGCTTCATAGTGCTAAGACTTAACCCCTTGTGCCACCAGGGGGGCCCCTTGTCTTTCATCTTAATAGATGATCAAACCAAACAGGATTCTCCCATTCTGCCGAGACATGCAGGCAAACATGGTGATGCCCAGCTACCCTCCATCCACTCTGGCAGCAGCAGAACACACCAAGCTAGGGTTTGAAATGGTGACAATCCACACGGAGTTATCCTACACAAGCCAGCCATGCCGTGTGCAGACGGCCCCACATCAGTCCACCTCCGGGCCTACCCCAGGAAGGCAGGGGGAGCGGTTAGGAGTAGCTCTAAGAGCACTGAGTCCAGATAGTCAGTTATTCACTTTATGGTATAACAAGAAAGCCTTTCGATCTGTTTTTCTCATTTTCCCAGTTACTAAACTAAAAGCCCAGGTGAAAGAGGCCTTCGGCTTTGAGGGGGCATGCCAGGCTGTCTGTGGGAAGGTATGGATTTTGACTACCACCCTGTTTAAGAACCAGACGCCTGCAGGGCCTGGCTGTGGCACCCACACCAGGTTCCAGGAGAGTCACCAGGCCGGCTCACAGGTCCCTCACAGGACCCTTGCATCCCTCACAGTCCAGCCGCCTATGGACCTATGGTCACACGACTGTAGTCACCCTACATGGCCTCTCACAGGCCCTGCCTCGGGTCTGGAAGGCTCACTTTTTAAAGAGCTGAGCCGAGACCCTGTCAATGCCCCTCCCAGGTGCGCCACTGTTTACCTGTGCAGCCTGGTCATGAGCATTGGCCTCCCTGTTTTCGTTAAAAATGAGGCTGTCGTGAACACCTTCTCCACACATCCCAGAACCAGTTCAGAGCATCTCCATGCCTTGGGACAGGGCCAGGGCTGAAACGTGCAGGGCACAGGGGTCCCCTTTTCTAGCTCGAGAGGTGAGGCCCAACTGCTTTCCCAAGTGACTGGTTCACATCCTCACTAAAGTCCCTATTGTCTATCAGAGCTAAGGTGTCTTTTTAAAGATGTGACCATTTGTGGCTTCTGCTAAACAAGCTGAAGAAGAAAACAAAAACAGGCCTGTGACTGGACAGGAGATTAGACTGGAATTAATTCTGGCTTCTCAACTCTTGGTGCTGTGAGCAGTCAAGTAGATTTTCACATTTGTCCTGAAAGTCTGTGACTGAGAACAGGATATCCCAGATGTTTCCCTTTCTATTTCCATCTCCATTGAATTCCCCTAATAGTCCCTCCGGTTCAAGATTCCTTCAGCATCAAGGCCAAGGAGGAGCTGCCTGGGGACCTGCGAAAAATACAACCCAACAGCCTCCCAGAGGCCTGGGCTGCAAAACTTGGTTAGGCAGTGCATTGCTTCTAGTTCTCAGAAATGGGTTTTCTCAGAGGAACAATGCTGTGGATCAGTATTAGGGTCTCATGGATCCCCGCAGAAACCTGTGGAACCTGTGCAATGACCCATCTATGCCACTGGCGTGGGCTGGAGCAGAAGAAAATAAGAGGAGTGGGCACCCAAAGTAAAAGCTTCCTGCCCTGCTCTGGAGTAAGGAGCAGGGCAAAGAGCAGGAAGCTAGCCCTCCCCTCCCACCCAAACCCTTCCCCCACCCCTGCACCCCATGCTTTGCTGGACTCACTGCCTCAGACAGGCTGTCAGGCTCCCAACCCAGCAGGCAGTGCCCCCCAGGGTTTCAGTCTGCTGCCCCCTTTATAAGCTAAAAAAGGACTGAGATCCCAGTTAATGTGGCTTTTATCTCTTATCTATTCTCTCCACCGTAAGATCTAGAAGCCTGATGTGGATACTTGCCTTTTTAGAACCTGAGACAGAAAAATTTTAAAGATTAATGTCTTGTAAAATAATAATAGACCTGTGACATGCTAACATAAATAATACCTTTTATTAAAAATTAATCTGTATTTTCAGAAAAAAAGGCTGGCAGGATTTTACACTTAGAGACTCACTTTAATGTCTGATTTCACAGAACACAACCAAACCCCACACCTGCAATCTGTCAGCTGCTGAGGGCTGCGCACCCCTGAAAAATCTCACTGTACATTTGGGGACAGTGAGTGTGAGAAAAAGCTAAGACTATAGTAGGAGTCTCTGGTGACAACAGCCCTAACTCATGATCCCCTGGAACGTTCTTGGGAAACTTGGGGGATGCTGGAATCATCCTTTAAGAAAAGCCATCCCAAACCATGGGCCTTCAAATGCTTCTGTCCAAGAACTTTACCACCTGCCCCTCCCTGCAGTTACAGGCAGTCCCTGCACTTTGTACTGGTATGTCACACCCCTCCACACGGACACTGCAGTAGAGCAATAAGTACACATAAGCATCTTTAAAAAGCTCTGGAGGCTTTCTTCCCACACGCAGCTGATCCCCGTGCACACTCACTTTGGTGAACAGAGAATTCCTGTCCTCCTCTGAGTCAGCATTTCATTTTCTGCAGCAAAATTCTCCTACACGACCACTGGACAGCAGGCAGTGATGTGATAGCATCACTATGAGATGGACGGAGGGCCTTTCCTTCATCAAACAAATGACTACAGGAACTTCAAGGTCAGACTTCCCCTCTCTCCCCACTCCAGAAAGGATGGCAGTGTGAGCGCAGGCCAGCCAGAAGTCAGCCCCCCAAGCACACCCCCTCCCCCACCAACAGAAGTGCTCAGAGGCAGGAAGGCTGTACATCGGTCTCCCTATACCCCAGGTTGTGCACTGCAGGGCCCAGGGCCCTGCCTTCCGGCTTGCAAATGAGGCCCAGGCAGCCCCTGGAAGGGCAGTGCTCAGAGCAGACAAGGCTGGCCTTGAAGGGATGCTCGCAGGGCAGTCTGCTGGTTTCCGGGGCTCTCCTGCTGTCTCTGGTTCTTTCTAAGGGAGGTAAATGCCAGGCACCCCCATGGCAACACCACCTGGCCACAGACCTGCATCAAGGACCCACATGAGTCCTCAGGGGCCCAGGCAAGGCACCCGAAGATGCATTCAGCCTTTGGGGTGTTCCTGCCACCTGGGCTTCCAGAGGCAGCACGCAGGCAGACCCAGCTGTCAGGGGAGATAGCAGATGGGAGTAAGTTGCCAAAGAGAAAATGAGCCCCTCAGCCTGTGGGGTACAGCAGGTCAGACTGTGGCAGGATTGGAGAAGGGCTAGATGTGGAGGAGCAGAGACCAGCGGGCTGGCCAGCCAGCAGACATAAGGGCCCAGCATTGGCCTTGACATATTGAAATGTCTCCAAAGAGTCTTGCACAAAAGATGCTTTTTAATGAGACAAAATCTTGAACAAGACACGGTATTACCCCAACTGAGTATACAGTAAGAACACGACCTTTCCCTTTGGTAAACAAGCATAAACAAAGTCAAACTGGTATTTTTCTTTCTGCCTCTTTTTAGGCTCATTTCACAGCATCTGGTTAGGCTGAAATTCAACCACTCGGCTAAGGATGTCTCTGCAGCAAGCTGTGTCTGCATCCTGGACTTCTCTGCCACCTCACAAGTTGGACTAAATGGAGTCAAGTGCCTGGTCGACCCCCAACTCCTAAAAATAAAGCCATATACCCAGTGGACAGACTGCCAACCTCATATCCCCGGCAGCTGTCCCACACCCTCTCGCCTCCCCAAGTCCTCAACCTCAGCTTACCCTGCCTGTCACCTGACACCTTTTCCTTCACCAAGAAAGTAGGGTTTTAAAATACAAACTCACTTGATTTTTTCCCCCTTCCAAATCCAAGTGCCTCTACTATTTCCTTTGTGTTCAAAGGAGAAAAAGAAGCAATGTTTATGTGAATAATCTCTCTCAGATCTCAGGGCTCTGTGGGGACCAGCTTCGTGCATTCATCATGCCACCCAGACTGGCGCCCTGTCTGAAGAGGGCTCCAGACCCCCCAGTCCGCTGCAGGGACTGTCCCACCTCCCCAGGTGCTGGGAAGGCCCATGGAGCTTTGCAAGCAAAGCACTGAAGCTGCTCTGACATGTCAGCACAGGGAATAAGGACACCACACCCAGTTGCCCCAGCCCTCCCATGTCCCCCACACAGGTGAGGGAAGTAGGCCTAAAGGGGACAGACAGTGATGGAAGGTCAGTACAAGCTCTCAACTTCCCATCTACTCACAATCTCCAAATTCTCCAAACACAAGCCCTCTTGGGCATTGCGGTTAGGCACTCCAGCTCTGATTACACAGGCGTGATGCGCCACCACCTGACATGCAGCCCCTAAACGCAGATCAAAACTGAACACAGAGGCATGGGATTCCAAATCAAGGAAAAATAGCACCCACAAAGCCAGGCACAGTCATGAGAAGCTGTCTTGGCAACCCTAAGTTCTCAATGGCCAGAGGTTCCAGTGTCCCAAGCTCATACACCCCGAGCCACTAACTGGCCAGAGAACCACGAGGTGTTGGAAGGTTCCAGATATAATCTTTCATTTAAAGAAAAGGCATGGGGGATAAAGCCCTCTGCTGGCGGTGCAGACCCCAAAGCATCCCACTCCTCAGGTTCTTCCTTCAGAAACTGCTGGCACCATCTAATGAGCAAAGGCAGAAAGTGCTTCACCTAGAGCTGAGCAAATAACAAGCATGGCCGACAGGACTGCAAGAGGCCACTGCCTGAATCAAAAGGAAGGACAGAGGACTAGGGAGGAAGGACAACCAACCGCAGCCCCATGGCGGGAAGGGCAGGGCCCATTCATTGGTGCAGGATACACATCTCTGACAGGGCATCCAGGCAAACATTCCTACCCACCCCTCCCGCTTGCACGGGCTTAGGGGCTCCTTTGGGAACTCAGGAGAGAGCCTGGGAAGGCAGGGAAAAGCCTGAACGATGGACAATTCGACTCTCTAATAAAATAGGCGAATGGTTGCTAACAGCAACAGGGCCTCCCTTCCCCCACTTTCAAATATCCAGGCACACACGAGAGCGCGCGCGTCCAGGGCGCTCTACATGCTGCTCGGGTCAATCCTCTGTGATCACATCCCTCTCTCCTGCAGCAGGCGCGCGGGTGTGCGCGCAGGGCACCCAGGAATGCTCCTCCCAAGTGCACGGTGGTGCGGGGGCTCCCTGTGCAGTGACGGCACGCGGCCACGTGGGCAGCCCTGAAAGGATTACATCACCTCCTTTGTGCAGGGGGAGCTGCGGGGGAGCGCTGCCCGCGCACCACACAGACCTGGTGCCACAGATGGCGGCAGTTTCTGTTGGTGACAATTGCCTTTATTTTTCCTTTGTGTCACAAATAAAACCTGTCCCAGGGACCATCGAGAGAATTCATCTCTCCCTGTATCTTCCTTTCAAACACCCTGCTTCTGAACAGGGTAATTCCTAAAATTGGATGTTGGGGGCGGGAGAGGGTAAACTGGGTTAAAAATTTGAGGACCATTCATTCATCCCACAGTTGCCAGGCTGCCCAGTTTGTGCCAGGTGATCTACAACTGGTCTCTGTCCTCCCCACCCTAAGATGGAATGGCCGGGGGTCAGGGAGCACCTGCCAGGTTTAAGCTTCAGGGGGGGCTATCCCCAGGGCCAGAACCTGGCTCTGCTCACCTTCTGATCAGCTCCACGAGCAAGGTCAGCCTGGTGTCGGCTCTGATGAAGTTACTGCCACAAATGCCCTATGAGCAAGTTCGTGCGCTCCAGCAATCTGACCCCCCACCCTGGCCTGGGTGCGAAGTGTCTGTGCAGACTGGACAGCCTGTCCACTGCGGGACCCAGGTGCCTGCAGATTGAACTCACACAAAGAGCAGTGCAGGGGGCGGGGTGGGCTCTGCCTCCCCTCCCTCCCACCCCCAACCCCCCACTGACGGTATTGGCTAGTCAGCAAACAGGCAGACCTGGCCAAGGGCTGATGTCATTGGCTTCATAAGGACACCTGCCAGCTCAGAGGCCAGGACCCAGGAACCAGCTCCATCAGAGATCATTTTGAGTTTGCTTTACAGGCAGAACAGATGCCATTTCCACTTCTCCTGGATAAGTCCACTGCTTTCTCCAGTGGAAATGCCACATGTCTACCTCTGAGATACAACTCGTCAGCCTGCAGCCAGCCTGCCTGCCCTGGGCCTTGGGTGACCATTCTCAAGAATGTCTGCTGCCAGCACCTCACAGCAGGAACAGCAGTATTCACCTGGGCTGGAGGCGTGTAACTTGGTGCTGGGGCTCGGCTGCTGTTTTCCAGGGGACTTGGTACAGTGGAAAGGGTAGTGGCCTTGGGAGCCTGGTCGAGCCCAGAAGTTTCCACCTGCATGTTAACAACCCGAGCACATTGAGGTGCTGCAAGCATAGACTTGCTCTGAGCCTGAAAGGAAAACTGAGCGCCCAGTGCTGGGAACCCCGACTGTGTCCAATAAGTGATATTCACTCCAAATCAGAGCTCAAGAGAGTGGCTCCTGCCAACAGTGGGTTGTGGAGGATGGGAGAGGCACAAGCCTGGGTGGCACTAGGACAGGCTCACCCTCCAGGTGCCCTTCATTCCAGGAGGAACCTTGAGCACCTCTGTCCTCACCTACAGGACTAGGACCATGGACACTGTCTGCCCCTCCCCAGGATGTCCTTGTGCATTTCACCTACCCCACTAACATAAAGGTTACCATTAAAGTAATGAAAGGTTCAAGCCCATATACTTGACTTGGTAGCAGGATTAACGTCACTACCGCTACCAATATTAACGTCACTTTGGAATCAGCAGAGGATGTTAGTTACCAAAATGCATTCACCACATTTCAAGAGTAACTATTGTAACAAAGGGTAGGTGACATTCAGTTTCCTACTGCTTAAGGTTTGACATTGTTTCTTTGCAGTTAAAAGAGGATGTGAAAAAAACTGTAGTGTAAAATGCACAACACCTTCAAAACCTTCTTTGGATCATGCTGATACATTAACAATTTCTAACTCTGTGATTTCCTAATACCCCACTGATTCACCTACATCTCTTTCTCTCATAAGCTCACAACAAAACAGGCCAAAAAGGCAGCAAATAGCCTATCTTTTTTTTTTTTTTTTAAATCAATCTGGGTCTAAGTCCGCAGATTGTAAGTAACCAGTGAACTTTGTTGATAAAACTATATTTTTCCCAAACTGGTGCTATCAAGTCTTCAAATTTCATAAAAATATAAAGATGCATTTTCATTTATATCATAGAAATGCTTTACCACAAATATAGACTGATTCTGTGTATGTGATAATAAGTTTATCACAAAATCCAGTGATTTTTCCAAAATAAACTTTAATGATCAAAAACGGCTCCTATTATTTCAATTGCTGACTTCTTTTTTTATCATGATACAAGAATTAACAGAATGTGTAGGCTGTGCATTGCTACATCTGAAAATAATTAAATTGCCCGCTAAGCTTTTATATAATTTGAACTGACCACCCAAGAATTGAGATTTCTTTCATACATGGAAATAGGGGTCATTCCTGGAGAATGGCCGGGGGTCTCCGAAGAACCAGAGACACAGATGCACAGACAGAACACAAAGACATGCATGAGCGAATGGACGGTACCAAGAGCCCAGGTGAAAAGAGAGGTCGCCCTTTCCTCTGTCTCCAGCAGCCACCTGGAGGGACCCAAAAAGAACAGGAGGGAAGGAGGTGAGCGGAGGTGGGAATGGAAAGCTGAACAATAGAAACTGCCCCTTCCCCTCAGCTGACCTGTAAAACTAGGGGCTTGGGGCTGGCGATTGGGGGTATGCAGAACTATGCTGAGGAAAAACAGGGTTTGAGTTGGATGGGAAAGGTCAGGTTTTGTTCTGGGCTCTTTCTGGCTGTAGAATAAAACTGTCCTGATGCCCAAAAGGAAATGGGTAGCTCTAGGGCCACATGGGCGGCTACTCAGAGGTAGCCTCTGTGGTGGGCAAATCCAAGCCAGTCCCTGGTACCCACCCAGGTCCCAAGAACTAGGTAATAGAGCAATGAGCCTTAACTACAACTGTTCTAAAACACTGAGAGAAATGAAGTCCCAGAAACACTCTGCCGCCAGGCCTCAGAACTCCCACCCAGCTGAAAGCCTAGAATGGAGTTTTAAATTTAAGAGAAATGAGGTATCAAAACGTTAATCGTGTTGGTCTGGTAATTAAGTTACATTCTTTCTATTTCAAAAAGGCATTCTATTCTGCTTATTTTGAAATCTCACTTTCTGATTTAGAGTGTTTCTAGGGGTATCAGGAAACAGGTTTGTAAGTGCACATCAGATAAAAGATTAAAGTGAGAGGGGAAGTAACATTTACAGGGGGTTTAAGTAAATTAAAGGCCTGGATCAGCAGCATTTTTCTCATTACATCATTAACTAAGAGTTACTTTCCAGAACAATCAAGCAGTATTTAATATACACTCTATCCCCAGGCAGCTTCAATCTTTTCAGGCTTGGAATAGACACCAATATCTACAGCACTCAAAATAAATAGCAGTCTAATTCTAGAGTCTGCATCTTTTAACTGGAATGGGTATCATTCTGGGCTTTGGGGAACGGCAAACCAGAGGCCACTGGCTGCTTATCCTGGGCTCTGAAGCTTCAGGCCAAAATACACACACCCTGCACTCGTTACTCTTCAAGACAACCTGTGTGCACAGGCCTCGGAGCCCTTCCCACTGCCCAGGTGCAGAGCCCTCATGTCCGCAGAGACCCCTGCCCTCCTCACCCGATGGCCCTCCCCCTTCGTCATGCTGGGACCGTCACCAGCCACCCGGCCAGCGCTGTCACAGAGCGCAGACAAGCACAGCTCTTACGAAAACAAGATTTTTGTGAGCAGCTGCCTCAGAAATAATCTAAGTCTTTCTTTTCTTAATTCAAAAGTGGAAACACAAGCAAGTACCCCCTGAATAAGAAACTGTGTTGTTGCTGAGAAGACTGACGCGTTTGAAAACTGGACACTGATCCTCTCACATGCATTCAGAGAACGTGCTAGCTGAAATAAGAGACTTCAGTGAAAGAAGGGCTCAGATTTCTGGGGCTAGTTAATGTGAAAGTCATGCCAGCACTTTGGACAGGTGCGGCCAGCTTTCACAATCACCTCATTTAAGCACCGTGACACTTGCGTGTCCCACTGTCCTGTGGGTGGACACCATGCTCCCGGAGCATAAATGCTGAACAGTATGGGCAACACTTGACCACAACACATGCTGTCTGTTTACCGGCCGAAAAGACTCACAAGCTTTTCCAAACTTTCCATCCAGCCATATTTCAGCGTCTGTCGTGGGGAACGTCTACAGCGCTCAACTGCAAGCTGACAAATGGGGCAACCCTGTGCACACCCCAAGCCTTGTGCCCCCACCACCCTTGGCTCCAGTGACCACATCCTCCCAACAAGGGTCCGACCCCTGCTTGCACACATTCTTGGCGAACCCCACGCGGATCCTCCAGGAATCCGTGTTCCGGAGGGAGCCAGGCACATAATTCCCAGCTATGGCCAAAGACGGGGTGCTGCTGCTTGCTGTGTGGGCTCCAGGAGGCACTCGCGGGCCAGCCCATTAGTGCTTAGATCTATTTTAGTGATTACATTCTTAGTCCTCCTCTTCAACTTGTTATGGGGCAGGCTGATTTCCAAGGCCTGGCCTGAGAGCCTCAACACAAGTAACGATTCTACCAGAAAACACAGTCTCGGATGCAAAGAACCATTTCTGAAAAGTTGGCCGTCAGTGGCTTGGAAGTGTTCTATGTTCTCCTGGGAAAACTCAGGTCTCTTGACAGCCTTTAAAGCAAACGTGAGTTTTCACAGTCCCGCAGTTTCACAGGCAGGTCAACCATGTATGCGCCGCCTGCCCCACCAGGGGCAGAGAGCCAGCCCTAACTCCCGTGCACGCCTGTACTGGATGCTGCACACCGAGAGGGAAGGTGCAAGTGTGAATTCCCAAAGCTGGCAGCTTCAAAGACAAAATAGCCTCCCCATGAAAAGCAGGTTATGCTTTTTAAGAGACTAAGATCTACTTATAGAAAGAAACAGTCACTGTGGGTGTGTTAAAATGTTCTACCCACAGTCTCCAGATGTTTCCACAGTGTTTTCTACTCTTGTTTTAACCCGAGGCATATATGCTACCAGGAGCAGGGCAGCTGCCAGAGTGGACACAGCACCTGAGTCTGAGTTGCCCTCCCTACCAGGACCCTCCTGCCAGTGGGCACTGCTATTTTTCTGGGAGACCCTCTGTCTGGTGAACTGGAGTTCTTGGCTTCTGGCACACCAATACCAAAACCTGATCAAACAAGACAGAAATGAATGGGAGATGCAGGCGGTGAAGGACGGGCACTGCCTGCATGCACACGTCAGTGTGGCCCTTCCACTCTCCTGATCATTTTCATGGCACATGTTTTCCTTATAAATGAAGAGAAGAACAAATGCTGGGGAAACTAGTTTGGTTTATAGCCTCCTACTGAAATAGTTCTTTCTAACCCAGAACGTAATTCTACATTCTGAGACTTCACGCTTTGCCATCATTACAAGTATTTGAGGCAGAGCTTTCCAAATATCATTTTCTAACTCTAACAAATCTCATAATTAAAGTGGCCATTATAGAGGCACATAGGAAAAAAAAAATTTAATCAAGCACCAAAAATGAACCAAAATCAACTACGGGGGAAAACAGCAACCTGTTGGGGGCAGGGGAGGGTTTACTAGGACCAGGGAGCCTTACCTGAATCGCAAGTAAATGTAACTTTATAATAAAAAAAAATTTTTTCCACCTCAATGGGCTGAAATGTGAGTGAAAAGGGGAGCGAGGGTAAAGCAGAGGCAGGGCCAGACACAGACACTCAAACACAGGAGGAGCAGCAGAGGCAGAAGCAGAGTACACCTGGGCACAGGTGGGAGCTCTGAGTTCTGTCCAGGGCAATGCCACCAAGAAGCCCCACCTCGCACCTGCTGCCATGGGTGTCTGTCCTCAAAGTCCTCCTTCTGGAGCAAACTGTCCTGCTCACCTGGAACTGACCTGAGTTAAGAGGGAGGAAATGAAGGGACTCTAGTCCCCAGTTCTAGACAGTGCAGGGAAGGGCTAGCTGACTTCCGCAATGAGCTCAGCTAAAAGGGTCCCAAGTTATGATCTTTTCCTCACATTTTCATTTGGAAAGAGTGTGAATGGAAAACTAGAAACTCCCATCGGATCAGAAGCTGACACTTCATTTCATTCTTGAGAGGCTCCCCCAAAGGAAAAACTACATCAACTAATAAAAAGTCTAGACCAAAAGTTGTGAGACTTCAGATTTGTGTAGGATTGTTTGTTGTGTGCTCTACATTAACAACTTCTATTCTCTACACAAGCATGCAGGCTAAGAAAAGATAATGATGTGGTATATTTTTATTAAATACACAGATACACACATTCCTATTATAAGCCATACGAATGTAATAAAGCAACGAACTTTCTATCGGTCTCCTGAAACTCCAAGTACAAACATCAAGGGTGAGCAACACAGAAGTTAGGTAGGTCCACAGTGGAAGTTAGGATTCTAAGTTTGGCTTTGCCTCTTAGAAGCTATGTGATTTGGGGTAAGTTAATGGGTTTCTTTGTACCTCAACTTCCACTTCAGTTTAAAAAAAATAATAAATAAATATGGGGGCCTCCCTGGTGGTAGAAGGGGTCAGTGTTAGCACTATGAAGCTATCCACAGCCACTACAGCATGAGTTTGATCCCCAGCCAGGAAGCTAATCAACATGGTGCAGCAGACCTCCGTCTCACCCGCTGCTCTCCTCAGCAGTGTATTTCAGTAGATCTAACTGTTCTGATTTCCACTCTGTCTCTGGTGAATCCTATTACCCCTTCACCTCCTCACCAACAACTCCAGCCTTCATTTATGCAGTTCTTGTATGCATAAATAAAATTAAGCTTTTTTTTTTTTTTAATAAAGTATCCACCTTGTCCCAGTGTAATGAGGATTAGTCCACAGGCAAGAGCTTAGACCAATGTCTGACACCCCGGGGAGTACTGTAAGTGACTGTGATGATTGTGTATTCGTACTAGTATTTAGAGTACACCACTGGAATAATTTACTTCTATTGTTAGTAAATACTGTTAACACTCAAATATACTGAATTGCTACAAAAAGTTCCAAGTTTCTAATGGAATATAACTTGTCTTATGTGCCAAGCAGAACTAGAAATACAATTATAGATAGTGTCTGGGATAGGAAAGAAGAAACAAGAACCAAATATGAGCAAATACAGGTTCTCGTTAACACACTGCCTTTTTTTCAAAGTTGTGCTATTTAAAATGATGGACTAAAATGTGAAGATCCTAAAATAGCGTTAGTGGAAAATTTTTCTATACCCATAAACAGCAAAATTAGTAACAGTAACTGAGCTTCAATTAAATAAAAGGTTCTAAAAAGTTCTTTTAAAGTACACAGTCTTAAGTCGAGACTGACAGCTGATTCTATCTGCCCCTGTACGGACAGCTCCCAGTCATCTGATAAACGGAATCCTAGTCAAGCAACTGCTTTACACTGTACAGATAACATAAAAGAAAAGTTTCCACCTTCTTCATAATTTCTGTCTTTTCCCACATCAGTATCATTCAATTCTCTAATATGTCCACAGGTGAATTTAATATGTCCACATCATGAATTTAAATTTATATGAAAAGTCTTTTAAAAAGGCTGGTATTTAGTTGCTATGTAAGAAAGTATTTGTAAATGTTCTTCTTTGAAGAAACCCTCAAACAGTTCTAGCAGTCGTCACCAAAAATAAACTCAATGGAAGAATTAGAAAAGCCTTAACTCTTCCACTGAACAATAACAAAAAAAAAGAGAGAGAACCAAAGTGGAATTTGCGGGTTTTTTTACTGTGTTGAAATTCATGGGCTACTTCTCTAAAAAATTATTCAAAACTTGAATCACTCATACACCCCCAGGACCAAGAACTACTTTTAAAAATGTGTTCCACACTTTTGAGAAGATTGTGTACATTTAAATGTTTACCAGATTATTTTCCAAAATGGGCTTAGGCATCAACTTTAATGCAGAAACGCTATCTCAACTGTAAAAGGGGGAAGGAGAGGAGAGTAGGGAGAAAAGTTCAATTTAACAGTTACTCAATTCAAACCAAGTCATAGATGTGCAGAATTGTATCAATTATTGATGACTGGAATCTAGTTTCCCATGACTCGGAACTTTTCTCCTACAGTGAAGTGTCAGAAGCTTCCCCTCCTGTTTGAGGGTCTACAAAGGACCCCCACCCAGAACAGGGCGGCTGCCCCCTGTAAGCAAGAGCACGCGCCAGAGGCCACCACTCGCGGTGTAAAGGTTTTGGAAAATGTCTGGCTGGCTAACAGATGCTTGGCTTGGATTTCCTCCCAAATATGTTTTTAATGCTGATAATGCTTAAATGCAACTGTTCACAGCAAGAGCAAAAGTGAGGGGAACCAGAGTCTGCTGTTATGTAAAAGGGGAAAGCCGCAGGCTGACAGCTTAGCTAAGATTTTACAGTGATTTTCACAGACATAAATACATCCATAGTTCCCAATCTCCTTTCCACCAAGAACCCCTTTCCCTTCATTTAACCCCACTGAAAAGTTCCTGCTTTGAGAGTATGTCTCAAATAAACTGCATTTAGTAAGTAACAACTGACACTGTCTTTAGGAAGCACTTATCTGTTGGAATAAACCAATGTAAAGATAACCACATTCACAGAAGCAAATAAACTTCACACTTCCCTTATCCAGGAAACTATATGATTCTTATTAACTTTTTTATTATGTTTTGAAAACTTGTTATAGACCAAAGATAAAACCCTGAAAAATAGCAAAATTGAGGCTGCAAAAGAAGGAAAGCCCAGCAAAGAGCTTAGGGAGGAACTGCTAGGCAGGACAACAAGAGAAAGTTCTAGATGGGGAATATGGGTACTCCCGAACAACTTATAAACTGCAGGCACGGCGTCCTTCGAGCCTGTCAGCGGGCACATGTGAGGGTTCCCCACAGAAGCATCCTCTCAAGGACAGTCTCCACTCACAGGGCCACTCCCAGGGCCACTCCCAGCAATGGGCAGGCGTTACCCTTGGGCCCTTCTTGGAGCCCCGTCCACCCTCAGTGCCTGGCGAGACAAAGCCTGTCCTTACATCACCAGTCCCCTACGTCCTTTCATTTCCTACATCATCACCTTGAAGGCAGACAATGGGGGGAAGAATGTGGGGTTTTAAAGTTGGCACTAAAGTCAGTTTGTGACCGTCTGGCCCAGAGTGTCTGCCTGTAGAATGGGAAGGCAGCACCAGAAGAAGACAGGGAAGAGGAAGTGGGAAGCCAGCTTCCAGTGGCCCGCCCAGCGTGGGTCAGGTGGTCGGCACTTGCTGCGTCCAGGGTTGGTGGGGAACACTGCTCCTCCCAGGTTGTGTGTTTACACATTTCCTTTCTGTGAAGAGCCTGAGTGCCTCAGTTCTGGAATACATGGCAGCTGTCACTGCAGATGGAGTCCATGCCTGGGGTTCTGGTTCGGCCCATTTCAGTGATGCCCAGGAGGACAAAGCCTAGAACACTGACATCAGTCCTGAGACAGGCGGACTGTATGGATTGCCAGAACTTTCTGTCAGAAATGAGTATGTAGAGCCAGAACGTCATCCTGGCAGCTTGAGATCTACATTTTCACTGTTTCCCTTTATTGACTAGACAAACACTCCCAGGACCTGCTCTGTATCTCAGGCCCACACCGGCATCCTCAGACCACAGGTGCCTCCAACGGGCATCCTCTCAAGGACACCAGAGCTGGAAACCATCCTAGCCCTACAAAACCCTGATGTTGTGACTGTGGATATCTCCCTTGACACAGAGGAGGCCACGGGTTAACTGGCACAGATGCCTGGGAAAAATTCATGAGCAGAAACCACCACCGCAGCAATTCTTGGTTCTTCACAAAACCACACCACAAGGTATAGTGGAAAGGACCACTTTCTGAACTGAAACAAAACAGGAGCACACAGAGTTACACTAGGTAGGATGCTGAATTCTCATTATGATGGTCCTGAATGATAGGACCCCGAAGACACAGCGGGAAGAGCCAGTTCCCGTGGGGGAGGGCAGCACTGGTACCAGAGCCAGTGGAGTCACAGGTTATTATTCTGAGTTATTATACACCATTACGAATGCTTTAAAGTCATGAGCAAATTAATGAAAAAAGCGTTAGAGTGGGTATTAAACACTGAAATGCTTCTTTTCCCTACCCGACCACGTTCCTCCAGGCACACAGGTAGGCTTGCCCCCAACCTCCATCTGCCTTTAGCCAGCAATCATTGGGCCTCCTTCTAACTGCTGCTCCTGCAAACATCTAGACACACACCCGCGACTTCAAGGAATCTCACCCAATCTCTACTTTCTCATGTCTGTGTGTCACTCCGTATCTCTGACTTCTTTTGAACAGTGTAATCATCAAGTAAAGAGGAAAATCTATCTTGTATTGCTCTTCCCACATGGTCTGTGGATTATCCAGGCAGGAAAGGGGCTATAGCAGCATTAACTGCTCAGAGCAACACTTTTTAAGCTAATTCTAACTCAAGGATTATATTAATATTAAAGAAAGAAAAAGGAGATACAATCAAGTCACGAATTCAGCTTCAAATAGTTGCAACCCATAAATCAGAAGAAGTAGGCTCAGCTTGCAACTTTCCCCTTCCATATCTAGCTGTGTAGTCTCGACCAATATTATCAGCCACTAATGATCAGTTGGAGTCTACCCATATGCAGAAGAAGTGGCTAAGTTTGGGCACCAGGCAGGCATCTTCAGCACCAGTGTGGGTGAATGCAGCGGCAATATGAGGGTTGACACCTCGTGTCTAACATGTTCTCGCCCACTTGTGTCAAGGCCGCAGCTGCAGACTTGCACCCAACAACTGCTCAGAGCAGCAACTGTGTGTGTGACATGTGTGATGACAGCCCCATGTGCCCACCCTCACTGGTTGTGACTGTCTAGTGTTCAAAGGGACAGATGAGCCCTCTTCCAGCCAACTTCATACAACACACCTACCTACATCAGCACTGCTGAATCACTGCATCCATAACCTCATCAGAACCAAAGGGAAATAACTCAGACACTGCCTGAGGGAAAGAGAGCTCTGCAAAGCTGAGAAAGAGGAGCAGCAAGTTAACACACTCGGGAGAGGGGAAGAGGGCAGAAACCTCCTGAAAACAGCCTTCTCCACTTATGAAAACAGGCTGTTTGTAGACAAATGCACAATGAGCTAGCTGAGCAGACACCTAGGAGTAGAAGGGATGGAAAAATTGGAGGGATGGAGGATAAGGGTTTTTGGGCTTTTAGGTATTGGAAACATTCTAAAATTGCCTACGATGACAACAGCATTATCTGCAAACATTCTAAAAAGCCACCGAGTCATACATTTTGATGGCTGATTTTTGATGGGTGATACTGTCAGTTTCATTCCAATAAAAGCACCAGACCACAAAAAAGGGGGGGAAGGAGGGTATTTTTTTTTGGGGGGGGGTAATGTTACCAAAATAAAATGTGTTAAAAACATATATATGGAATGAAGGGGTGGTTGTGTGGAGTAGATATGGTGTGATCACTTCTCTTCTAGAAGCACCAAGAGTTTTGGTATACCCAGTAATAGCTGTAACAGTAACAATGTTCAGCACCTTGGCCAAACTCTCCTCTGAGGAAGGAAGAGGAAGTAAGCTAAGTGAACTGTGCCTGCAGCCCACGCTTCTGTTGGGTGCTTTTCCATTTAGTGGCTCACTGCCAGACAAAGGTCTGAAGAACAAACAACATTTTACAACTAAGACAATGTTTTTCAGAAAAAAAGTTGCCAATGTATAAAATGCAAATATTTTAAGATTTTGTACCTACTGAAAGAAAAAACCCTGTAATTACCATTAAGCTTTTGGTTTTTAATAACTCTGACGATATTCTGGGGAAAAGTTTATTAAACTGACTTGTTATGGGCCTCCCTGGTGGCTCAGCAGGTTGAGTGCCACACTGTGAAGCATCTGCTACATAGCAGTGTGAGTTTGATCCCTGGCCAGGGAAGGGTCCCACATGGCACAGCAGACCTCTCCTGCCTCACCATCTGCTGCCCTCAGCAGTGTATTTCAGTCGATCTGCCTGTACTACTCCCCACTCTGTCTCTGGTGAATCCTCTTAACTCCTGCACCTCTGGCCTGTACTCCAGTTCTTGTATGCATAAATAAATAAATATGTAAAAAAAAAAAAAACCTTAAAAAAAAAAATAAATTGACTTGTTCTGAGCCAAAGCACCACAAAGTCAGGTTACTTGGACTTTCACTCTGAGAAGGCAACCGTGCTTGGCTCCTACCATGGACAAACCACTGCGTGTCTGATCACAAGGATGTAGTTTCGGCAGTGGGATGACTACAGGTGCACATCCCTCACCCAAAAGCTCTGTAAAACCTTCCTGTCACTTCATTCTATGAATACTAGCTTGTAGATTCAAACAGGCTTCCATAATTGCTAAGTTTCATGCACAGTTTTCACATTTTGGGATTAAAAAAAAAACTTTCATTTTTCAAGATTTCTAGTTTGTATAAATTAAACCACCTTCAGACTTAGCAATCACTGGCCAAAATAATTCTATCTTTAAACTGCTAAAACTGTTAATATGTATATAGTCATTATGAATCTCAAAGCATTTCCCAAAACTAATCAACACACCAGATGCCTAAGCCCAGATTTAAGAAAAACAATTTACACTAATGTATACTTAAGAAGCCAGGGACTTGAGGGTCAAATCTTCCCTATTTACTGGAGATTATATAGCCAAAAAGTAATAATCAGATCCAGGTCTTTCAAATGTGTATATTTTTTTCCTCCTGTATTCAAAGCAATCTCAACTTTTTTTTTTTAGATTTTGATCTACTTTTCTCTCTAGAATGTATGTTTATTTGTATGAATGAGATTATAATATACTTAAAAATCTACTTTCAAAATTATCAAAAAATGTCCTGAAAAGAACTGTACAAATGGCAAAATGTACTTTCCATGTTGCCCTTACAGTCTGAACATGTTCTGTAAGAATGGATAATACTTGGTCTCAGTTTTGGCTTGTTTTTCAGAGACACCATTTCCCCTTATGTACTTATCATGTCAGCATTTCCACAAAAAGAACAATTGTTCTTAAAAATCTTCATTAATACTTTACTTGAATCATATTTTCCAGATTATTGGAGTATAATTTAGGGCCAAAAAAATCCTCTCTTTTTAAAATGGTATTAACATACCATTTAATGTATGTAAAAATGATGCATTTTAACCTAGAACAAAGTCATCTTTTATCAACATTCTGCATTACATTCCTGGAAAATAATCTAGCTTTGTAGATTAAATCAGACATTTTTTTATGAGTCAATTCAGATCATTTTACAAACAAAGCACTTTTTAAATGCCTGAAGCCTCTGCTGAATGACAAGATGTGACAATTCACACATTCCTCTTACTAGACTGACATCTGCATCTCAAAACAGGCTAACTATATTTTGTACCACAATCTTCAGTGACTAGAAGGCTTCCTTTACTTGTAGATACCAAGTTAGTTAGAACAGAAATCACTTCCTCTCTGTATTTCTGTATTTCATTCCCTGGGCTACCCAAACAGGATTTTAAAATATTCTCTAAATACAGAACATCTCCCAACTTGTGTAGCTAAACCTTCTCCTACATAGACAGGTGCTGAGATTACAAAGCTGGTCCTAGAGGTTCTGCCACTGAAGCCATCAGGCTGTTTGTTCACAGGCATGGCAGGTGGCTCCAGGAACCAAGACCCTGCACCCACCAGCCCCACAGTCCCACAAACCAGCAAAGGAACAGCCAGTTCCCAGTCCCCAGGTCTGGCCACCAGCTGCACAGGTGACAGCTGCTGGCCTCCCATCACCACAGAACCATATTTTTCATTCTCCTCAGAAGCGACAGTCTCTTGGGAGCCTCAGGGTGGCTCCCTGAATCACGCGGCCCCGCACCCTGCATAGGAGCCTCATCCACGCGCCTGAGGATTAAGACAGAGAGTAAATAAACCTGGGATGTCGCTAGTTCAGCACAAAGTCTAATTGAAATCTTAAGATGAGATAGAATAAGTCGCACTCTATTTCTACTATACCCAGAGATAAGAGGAAGGAAGGGAAATATTTACTGAAGGATAAGAGAGTGCGGTTCCTTCTTAACAAGGCGGCACTGCAGAAGTCACACAGACCCAGGATGGCCACATCCCAGCCTCTCATCCCGCCACACCCCTTGGATACCTCTTTCACCTTTTGCCCTAGGGGTCACCCTCCCCTATAATGAACCAGGCACACCCCCTGGAGACAGGGTCTGAGCAGCCCCCCATCGTCTGAGGCTGGCACAGTTACTTCTTTTCTCACCACACTGCCGGTCTCCCCTTTGAGGGTAGAAGCAGGCCCCCCCCCTAAACAGCTGATCCTTTGACATAAAGAGAAAGAATTTAGAAACTCAGTGTTTTTAAAACTGATTTTTTTCTAAACTTCCAATTCTGTGAGTTTGGGTAGTACATATCACAGATATTAAAGAAATCAATGCACGAACTGAAAATTCATACTCCAATTAAAAAAAAACAAACAAACGTGCATGTCAAAAACACACTCAAGCACTTTCACTGACTCAGTGTATGTTGTATTTTGAAGTTTCTTGCCCACGGTGTGAGGTCAATGGCTGCCCTAGGGCACCTGTCACTTCTACTCTGTGTGCCACAGCATAGAACAAAAGGTGGACAAAAGGATGAGGAAATACCTGTGGAATAAACCTTTCTTGTTTATCCACCACATGTCCAGACCCCTCGAGGCTATGACACAGACAATTCCTGCCCTTCAGAGTTGTGTAAAGAAACAGGGAAGACAAGGAACAGCTGTATGAACCATAAACGAGGCTGGGGACCCTGGGATGTTATTAATGGGGCTTGTCTGAGGGGGGGAGACGAAGATGCTTAGGTCTGAAAGGTTACCTGCCTCCCCGAATCTGGGATGGCAGTTAAGTGACACTGGGAACGTCACCAAGGGGCATGTTCACTGAAGCCAGAAGGAACTCACTGTGGAAATAGCAACCAAGGACGATGAAAGGCACAGGCTCAGCCCTGGCCAGCAGGACCTTGACAGCTGCTCTCCAGCCTAAGAAGGGAGGTCAGCAGGTAAGATCTGGGAACCTGTCCTCCCCTGAGTTTACAATGAAATTTCCAACTCAGCATGACCCGCAGGGTAAGCGTTACGAAACTGTCACAGGACACACTGTGCTGTTACCTCCTCTGTTAGATTTCGCTCATGAGGGCAGAGGACAAGGCTAGCGCAGCCCGCCTTACCTCTGATGCTCAGAGGGGACGCGAAGAAGCGCCTGGAAAGAGACCTGTCAGACATCAAGGCCCAGGACAGGTGGAGCAGACTTGCAGCCTGACCCCACAGAAAGGTTCTCTCCCCTCACTGACAGGCTGGAGGGTCTGAGAACAAAGAGCGTCCACTCTCTGGTTTAAGGAAATTCAGTTACTGCTCAATGCTGAAATCTACCACAGTCACCTGGAAACTGTCAGAATCCGTTCATAGGACATGGCCTACCTCTGCCTCAACGCCTCGTGCCATCACCACACCCCGTCCCACTCATACCAACACTCCTGCCCCACCGGAGGGTCTGGGTTGGGGGATGGGAGCTCCACGACTGCAGAAGGGCCTGCTGGCAATGTGTCTCAGAGGGAGGGCTCAAGGTGCTGACACAAAGTGTGTTCCAGACCTCTGGCTTGTCCAAACCCCAAGAATCACAAACACTCAACAGCTCTTGGTTTTTCCTTCTTTGTCACATCCACAGCTAATGGCAACAGCAAACTCAAGTAAATGGAAAACACTATCTCACCAATTTCATCCTCAAGCAACCTAGAGCTACAGACACTAAGTAGCCCATTTGTGGAATTAAGCTATGCAACAGCTCACTCCTGCTTTCTCCCCAGCTCGAAAACAACACCACCATCCCAAGTGGCAAGTGACGCTAGGAAAAGTGCATTGCAAAACACAGTGCTTTACCTACTGCTGTAAGGGACAGCTCCTCTGCACCCGGCCAGTGATAAGACTCACCCTGTGAGCTGGAACATCAAGATGACACTTTACCCCGGAGAATGATGCAAAAGAGAAATGACAGAGAAAATGAAGCAATAGGACGGATGGAGGCCATAGGCAGAAAAAGAGGAGTAAAGAGAGAAAAGGGATCCAAGAAGATCCAAGCCTAACACTGGAAAGCAGCTTCGCAGAGGTCCTCCATCCTCACCTACATGCCACCCAGCACTCTTCACACCTCCCATCCACCAGGTTTTGCTCTTATTTTATCCTTGGAAATTAGGAGGGGGTGTGGAGGGTGGGGTGGGGGGTGTGCTTGGAGAGTATAACCAGGCCCCCATCATGAGCAAGCGTGCAGATGCCCATACGCCCCTCACTGAGCACCCCGCCCAACTTCCTAGTGTCTCCAGACCACCCAAAGAAGGGGTTCTCTTGCACGGAGAACCGCACTCCATTTTATTCAAAAACAGAGACCATTTTTTGGCATGGTTTTCATCCATTACATTTTTCAGGAGGGCAAGATCTTAAGTGGAGAAAAATCTCGACTTTCGTTTGGAAGTGTATCAAGAACTGTTCACTTGGAGAAACCACACCACTGGCTCGTGGGTCCTGACCCACCAACACCACGGCCAGTGGCATGAGCCTCTGCTCATGCAGGTTTGTGCAGGGGACAAACAGCTGAAAACATCATTTCAGCTTCCAGAGCCAGTGCAGGGCACGGGCTTGCACCTTCACCAGCTGCCTTTCCTTCCCACCGCAGGACTCTCAAAGATGAAAGCGGCGAGGCGCTCACAGATCACGTTCCCACGAGGACTGCACCCCGCTGCTCTGACAGGCACACCTCAGCATGCACACACTTCCATGAATGACGCTGCTTTCGTCTATTCCTTGCTAGCCTCAGCACTGCTTCGCCTTTTTTCTAAAGGACAGTCCCTGGAGCACCACATGCTTTGTTACCTGCAGGGGGCTGGGGTTGCAGGACTTAAGGAACACTGCTGCAAGGAAGAATCACCTGGGCGAGATGCAGCCTCAGACATGGTCATCCTAAAGGTACAAGGGAAACCTATCAAAAGGGGGTGACTGTTCCAAGGAGATTAAAATTACACCCTCCCCAAGCCAACTCTCTGGATAGACCCTAGAGACAGCTCAGCAACGTTTTGCAGTTTCACTTCATTCAAACGTTGTAGTGAAAAAAGAAAAGACCGCCTCTCGCCTCTGTCCCAAGCTTTAAAATAACGCTGCAGGAAAGGAGTGGCAAACCCAGCCCTATGGGCTAAACCCAGACTCTGCCAGTGCCTGTACATAAAGTTTCACTGGCAATCAGCTCACCCACTCCCTGCAGGCTCGGCCTCTGCGCCACCCTCCCAGCGGGTAGCGGTGGGAGGCTGGTGCCCACCAGTCTGGAACACCCATGATCTGGCCGTTCACCCAGAAGGTGCTGACTGCTGTTCTAGGTCAGTTATACCTCGGTATGTTTTGTTTTTATCTTGAACTTGATTTTACTTTCTATCTCCTAACAGACATGAGGGATGTAAGCACTGGGAGCCCTGCCTTTCAGGACACCAGGTCACTAAAGCAACCGACCCAACAGGTTAGTGACTGAGATAAGGTGCTAGGGGGTCACTGAGCTTCAGGGACATGTAAACGGCAGCTTTCCCCATTATCACCAAGCCCGCGCACACTGCAGACACAGCCACTTATAAATGCATCACTCGGAATAAAACCATCCGCTGCAAAAGGAAACTACTTCTATCTGGGAATGAATGCTTAGTTGGAAAAATAACCTGCAGGCTCCAGCTTTACGAAGTAGAGGCTTCAGAAGTAAATTCCTGTTGACCTACCATGGGGTGGAAAGAAAACTGCAGGCCACGGAGCCCACCCAGCTCCCACTGGCAGTGTCTGCACAATCATACAACTGCATAAGCAGGCTGGGAAGGCTGGGGTTTGCAGTAGAGAGGGCCAGGTGTCCCCTCCCTTGAACAGGTGGACTGGTGAGCAGTGCCCACTGGTCCCTGTGACCAGGCATGGTCCTCTCCAGTCTGCACGACCTCTGCCTGAAGCCTACCCGCACCCCCCAGGCCTCCTGTAGCCCTTGGCATTGCCCATACAGCTGGAGTCATACACTCTGCTGAGGGCCACACAGAGCCACTGGCCCTTGCCCTCCAGAACTCAGAGTTGACTTTTTAATTGGCTTCCCTCTCCCTTCCTTGCTTACTTTCCTGTCTTCCTTCTGCTCTTTAGCTCAGCCCAGGCTGGCTGAGCACTGCAATGGGTGGGGCACTGAGATGCCCATGACATCCACCCGTGCTTGTTCTTCCCGAGTGGGGGTAGGCCTGAAGATTTGGCAGACTTCTCTGAGAAAGGAAGAAAAAGCAGATGAAATTAAAACCTGTAGAACCAAAAAAAAAAAAAACGAATTTAGGTGTCTTTGTTTTCATTGCTGCCTGGAAAATTCCCACAAAGGCACCACTTAACATGCATCTATGTTCTCACGACTGCCCCAGAGGCGATAGCCCTAGGGCCTGGCGCAAGGGGAGGTCTTTACAAGAGGAACAAGGGAGAAATGGTACTGCTGGCCTGCACTTAGGAAGCTGCACAGGCCTGAGGGTGAACTCTAGGGAAGGAAGGGCCCTCAGCCATCAACAAGCAACTTGGAGCCTTGCCCAATACCCTCAGTGAAGTGTTTTCTGCCAACAGCCTGAATTAACCTGGAAGAGGACCCCACCTCCAGAGATCTTGGCCCTTCCTGGATCCCAGTCTGGAGGCCCCAGCAGAAACCAGAACCCAGTTGAGATGTGCTAGACCCAGACCCCAGAAAGCTTGAGAACATAGATGCATGTTAAGTGGCGCCTTTGTGGGAACTTTCCTGGCAGCAATGGAAACAAAGACACCTAAATTAGTTTTTGGTTCTACAGATTTTAATTTCATCTGCTTTTCTTCCTTTCTCAGAAAAGCCTGCCAAATCTCCTCCTCCCTCCTGTCTGCCCTACCCACCTCACCCCCTTTCACAGAACAACCAGCTAATGTTTCTGACACTTGTGTTCCAGGCAACAATTCCACATGAGCTCTGCAGTTCAGGTAAGACTCAGGGAGGCCTCGGCTTAGGAGCCCTGTGGGCGGGTCCTGCCACAAAGAAGAATGCTATTTCCTTTAGGCTCAGAAACAATGAAAAAGGCTCCAGAATCCTGCCTTGGGTATAACCACATCACCCAGCCCCTTTCTTCTTAGAAATGAGGAAACAAGGCTCAGAGAGCCTAGCCCGGCAAAGACCAAGGGCCATCAAGGGAGACACACGATGTCACCAGCGTGTGATGTGTGTGACATGCTGGTCCGTGGCCCTGCCTCTCTGCGGCCCTGATGCCCAGACCCACCTGTCCCTCTCTCATTAGAACATCACCCAAGTCCTACTCTGCAGCCTCATCCTTACCTGTTTATCATTTCTACTGCCACATCTCCAACCAATTAGGGTCAAGCTTCCACAAAACCACCACTTTGGTCAGCTGAAATATCTTTTAGCTGCTGAGTCCTTCCACTCTGCTTTTTTCTATGAAGTTTACTTATTATTTACCATGTCTGGCCTGTTAGCAACGTAAAAGTCACCCAGAGCAGCTATCCCTTTCCAAAGTTACTGTGTCGTTAACATGGCATGAAGTCAGAGGGTTCTCAATGGACTGACATTACAGCTGACACCATCCTCAGCAACACTCTTAGCACATCCTTCACTTCACCCATTTTCACAAAAACTTCAGGTTATTGGGGTCGCAGCTGCTCTTCCTCTTAATGCTGTGAAGCACCTTAGAACTGACCCTCTCTGCTCCTCTTTAAAAATTATAAAAATGTCAAACATTGCAACTTCTACTTAAATACTGTGTGTGTGTGTGTGTGTGTAAGGTCAACTTAAAGATGGTTTTAGCTTCACATACTTTCTGAAAATCAAAATAGCAACAATAATAATTGTAATAATATAAAGAACTGAGAAGAGAAAAAAGCACCAACATACTAAGACATAAATCAAGCATGGAAATACTGATTGAATGGGAGAGTGAAGAAATATGGCTGCAACTCAAGCTTGTAAACAGCGCCTCTGCAGATACTCCTTTCAGGCAACGCGTGGACTCTGCGTGGTTTACGTCCTCGCCGACGTCACGCAGCAGGAACAACAACTGTAATCACAGGCAGCTCCCCGTCACGGGTTTGGGTATATTAATCACCAAATAATTTTAAAAAGGATTTTAAAAGAACATGTAGCCTTGTAATCTTAGGTTAAGACTAAAATTAGATGGGAACTTCAGCCAGCATAAAATACTACACATTTAAAAAAGGACGGAAGCACGTGTGCCAGGGCAGCAGATGGCCTTCCTCTTGACAATGACGACGTCTGTCTGGAGGGTGCCACCTGCTCAGCTGCCAGTCCAGCCTGCTTCCAGGCTGTCACAAGTCCCATTGGCTACAGGTGTCCAGGCTGTCACAAGTCCCACCTACAGGTGCCCTGCCTTTATGAAGGTGAACTTGAGGCTGTGTGGTCTGGGGTCACTGGGTGAGGCTGCTCCAGTCTCCCACCCCAAAATACTGGAGATGCAATTTACAGTCTACTCCTTCAGCAAAACTGGCTGGGGACATCCCAAAATAGGATCCTGCTAGGTATTCCCAGAGGAGACCAAACGTGCACACATTCTGGTTAGCCATTTGTTATCTCTGTCAGGGTAAGAGACAGGAAACACTTTTTCAAAAAATAAAAGCACAGGATTCAGTCTGGAAGTGCCCTTAGGCCTGGATGCTGTCCTGTAACATCCCGTTTTGCAGAGGAAGCAGCTGCCCTGTCACCAATGCTGCCAGTGGAACTGAGACCCAGGTCAAAGGTGGGACCCCAGCAGCGCAGCCCCACTCTGTACCCCCAGCTTGAGAGCTCAGAGTCCAGACGTGCCCTCAGCATCTGAGAGACTTAAGTCACAAAAACCCATTATATGGGGCCTGCAGTGTCCTTACTGGGTTTGGGGGAGAGGGGTTGCCTCAGCATGGTCACAGATCTGAAATATAACATGCACAGGGCAGGTCAGTGCCTCCTAAAAGACAACCCCCCAAACCCCAGGATCATTAAGCCCTGGGTGCTTGGTTAAAACACAGGGTCATCGCTGGCCTCACACACCCAAAACAGATCTGTAGTTCTCACCTTCTACTCAGTTCCCTGGAAACTCCAGCTCCCGCCTCCACTTCTCCCAAGACTGACACTCACTGCCAAGGGCATGTTCAAAGCCCCCAGCATAGTTTATTTTCTTCACATCTGTTTGATATTCCTCCCAAAGTAGATGGTTCGTTCGCTGCTAAGACGCAGGTGGGAGGCCAGTTTGTGGAGGGGCCTGCGAGGTGGGACTCAGAGTGGAGCCCAGTTTGCTATCTTGATGAACACACTTTGTTAATACAAAGAACAGGTGTGCAAGGCGACCCACTCCATGAACACACGCGGCTCATGGGCTGACTGCACTGTCGCCCCGGCCGTGTGATGAACTCGGAACGTCTTCTATACTATTCTTTTTATACTAGCTTTTTTTATGCTGGTGAAAACCACTGCTTAGGAAATACCCCTCACTTTACTCCATCAAGGAAGACCCTGGGATGTGGGCTTACTTCTCAGGCAGAGATCTGGGGGTAACAGGGAACCCCAACCCCAGCCTCCAAAAAGGCATCTGCCTACTCCAGCAGTGGCTGGGAGAACACAACTCTCTGGCCAGCTGTGCACAGAGCAGCACCCCCCCCAACCCCACAAGAAAAAACCCTACGACAAGCACCCCTCGCGACCACCACCCCACACGCATACAGCACCTTGCCCCCACTTCACGTCCAGAAGCCTCCAGTTCTGCTCAATGCTTGGTACTTTTCCATTTGACAGATGCCGGCCACTGTCATGTCGCCACAAGGGCCACAACCTGATTCTACAAACTCCGAGGCACCTGTCTCCACCTCGGCCATGCTGCTGTCCTGCCTTGGACGGCATTGGGGACGGCGACACTTGTTTGAGATCCCGTTGTGTCACCTGGAAGCGAGATGCAGCAGCCTCCAGGAGCACCTGCTGCAGACAGGCCGTCCGCCAGGACTGCAGAAAAATGCCTCACGCTTGGCCAACGCCGCTGGTCAGCTGCTGTCCTGTGAAGGATCTATTTTTCTAGGAGAGCTCACTGGCCCTTGGAAATGCCATTGGAAATGCTGATCTACAGGCAATCAGTGTTCCGTGTAATGCTGAAGGCTGGTGCAGGGTCCACAGGACAAAGACAGATGTGGAAAGACGTCCTAGCTGGAGTGTGGGCTCAGAGCTGTGGGGAGTCATGATGAGCCCCAGCCTTGATGGTGCCTGCAGGTAAGGCCGGGCCCACCTGGAACACATTCAACCTTCCTCCCTCTCGCCCCCACCTGCCCTTCAAAGCTGACTGAGACTTCGCTTTCCGCAGTACACTACTCGCCTTATTTACTTAGCTGTGGTATTCCAGTATCACTTCTGTGGCAGAGCCAACTCTGGTAGGGTCAGCCCTCTGTGAGAACTGTTTTGTCCAGGGACCTATGGGTGCCCACATTCTGGAATGTTACCCTCATTTGAAACTGCTGCTCAGGATTTCCCTTTACGGTTTTCTCATTAACTCTGCCCAGTGTACCCTCATCGTCTCTGAGGAAAAATCTGGCAATCAGAAGGCTGACTTTAACACAAGCATGGCTCTGACCTTGAATGAGGTTACCTGGCAGGAGAAAGCACAAGAACCCCAATGTCTATCTGAGAATGCTCCCCACATGGGATAGGGGGCAGAGGGCAAGGTGGAGAAGATGTGAGCCACCAACTAAAACACTCCAGGCTCCTGTGGGGAAGAGAGAGAGGGTGCCACAGCCCCTGGCGAAGCAAGACCTGAGGGGTCAGAGAGGTTGTGCTTCCTGCCTGAGAACTCTCCTGGTGATCTCATGATGTGACCGAGCTGGGAGGCCAGATGGTGGACATCTTGTCTAGTGCCAATGCAGGAGGTTTTGATTTTGTTTTTAATTCCTGGATCTGGCAACTCTCAAGGAACCTCCTTTTGTCAAAAATGGGAGGAATGAAGATACAAAATCTATCAAAACAGATGTGCCCCCATGAGCCCACACAGCTGCTCCCTGTGCCACCAGAGAGGGAGTCACGGTCTGATCCCTCTCAAGGCTGACTTGCCTGCTCCTCCTAGAAGTCACCCTGTGCCCTGAAGACTCTTCATCCCACAGGGGACATCAGACGGTGTCTAGAGTCTAAAAACAGGTGGCAGAACAGTTAGACCTGGCTGAATCGAATGCCAGCTCCCCTTCCAGCCATGGCCCTTGGGGGAGGCAAACAGGCTGGTGATAAGTAAAGAGGAAAAACAGATGTACCTACACCAGTCAGAACGCTTGGGTAGTTTCCCCAGATCACTGAATCACTGTAAAGACAACCCAACTTGGATGTTGCTGCTCCCAACTCGCACCTGCCACCCTGCCGAGAGGCCACACGGATGATGGCGGGTATGCTGCGGGCCCTTAAGATTCCAGCGTGCAGCTGCAGCCTGCCACATATGAACCTTCAGAGGGCTGGAGGAAAGTCTATTTGATACAAGTCTCAACGCTGATGAGACGAGGTGGCTGGACCACGGAGGTCCTGTCTAGGATGCTCCAATGACCACTCGGCTCTCTCAAATGGTGGGGTACAAGGCCAACCCCAACGAAACATCTAAGACCAAACCAGGAAGACAAAAATCACCCTGTGGCTTAGAACACCACTTCTTTTTAAATAGCCATATACATAAATGAGCAAGTGGACCTAAAAACAAGGATTGGACAAGTACAAACCTATGGCCAGCAGGGAACACAAGTGCCTGGCCCATCCACAGGGAGCAGAAAATGGCTTTTGGAGTACTTTCCTGTCCAACCAGGTCCCAGGGCTGACCCCAAGAACTGACCAACTTACAGGACCAAGATATCCTGCAGACTTCCAGCAACCACGGAAAGGAGAAATGCACACCCATAATCCAAACAGCCAACCTTTACCAAGCCTGTGCTGTGAGGGCTTTCTCCCTGAGCCCCCAGATGATGCCAGAATGCACAGCACCACTGCTCCCAATCCCCAGCGGTGAGAACCGTAGCACAGAGAAGGTGCGTCACAAGCCCAAGACCAAACTGCCATCGTGTGGGCAGGCTGGAATGCAAAGCCAATGCCGGACACAAGTTCTTAGTCACTGGTTTAAATAAATTCAAAATAATCAAATCAGCACAAATCAATAACCGGGTCTCGAAACTTGCATCTATTCTCAAAACTCGATTGTCTGTTAAGATAGAACAAGACGGATGACTTCTCGATTTCTACACACCCTGGAGCGGCAGCGTTCGACCCTTGTCACTGGTCAAACTGCAAAAATCAAAACCACGACAACAAAATAACACATCAGTGCACACAGTGAGGCCACACTCCAGGGATCACAGAGTTACAAAGGCCTCAAGGTCCTAAGTGTTCTCCACAGGGTGGAAAAACCCACATTCAGAGACAGTGAATTATGTTCTCAGGGTCACATATAAGGAGCCCAGGTTTAAAGAAAAGGCCAGAGGGGGACAGAGTGGATCCAGCAGGTTTGAATCAAATTTTCATCTCCAGAGCATTTACTAGTAAAATGCAAAAGCATAATAAAGCATGATAACTTCTTGCTGGCCATCAAGCCAGGTCATCACACCACAAACTGGTGGAAAGTAGCAAAAACCCCAAGGAGAGACACCCCTCCCAGCCCCTGACGGAAATAGGGCTAATACCATGTTACAATTCGGCAGCTCTTACTTAGCATTCTACACAAGCGGAGCTTTTTAAAGATAAGTTTGTTGCGATTTTTCAAACTTAATTATCAACAAAATTTGGATCCTGAAATTAAAAGCCAAAAGACAAACACCATCATTAGCAGGAAATCGTGGCGATTTTATATAAATTAATTCCTTTTATCATTTTAAAATGATAAATGATAGAAACCAAGTATGTAAAAGGTTAGTTGTCATAAAAAACACAATTCTCATTTTACTTTCTTCCCTCAGTCAAGTAGCTACACATACTGTATTATTATTGAAATATAAAAGGGAAAAAAACACTGTAATTGGTTTGAAATCAGTGAGTGAGATGCATCACCTGAGCTGTCTCCTTCACCTTGCTCAGGACAAAATGAACACACCTACGTCTGCACCTGACCAGACTGATGTTACAGACAGACACATCAATGAGACCCTACATCAAGCTGAAAGGTAACACTCAGGTTAGTCCAGCCATTACAAAATAACCAGGTGAAACAAAACGACAATGGAATTGATTTCAGGTTTGCCTTCTCATATAGGTTTTCACTCCTGCTATGGTCTTCCTAAACTTTCCGGTAAGTTATGACAACAATAACAGATTGCTCATAACATTTTAGAAAACTGGGTGATGGGTCAGATGAACCTGTATTTCCAAACTGTGTAATTTCACAAAATAAGGAGGTTAAGGAAGTACCTGTGGAGCTGGTAATAGCACAGCCTGCAATTTCAGTGTGGCCTGACACCTAGGAGAGCTGGACTCAGCCTTGGTGTCCCTGCCAGAAGATGAGACATCATTCCCTACTTAAGGTCTGGAGGTTCCTCTGATCATGAACCCCAAGCTCTCTGGTCTGTAGGTTGAGCCCAGAGAACAACCTAATGTTCACAAGTCATTTTCAGCCTTTGGCATGGCTACCCTCCCAGTCCTTGCCTCATTTCCCACCTGTGCATAAACAAGTGTACATGTGCATTCACCTGAAAGGAAACTGACCAGTTTCCAGACAGAGCATGTTGAAGGTTACCTGCCACCCACTTCCATCCGGGGCTCCCCTGACTGTAGAAGCCCTCTTTCTCAAGTGACTGCTAGTCTTTAGTAAGTTAATTTTTAACTAAGGCAGTTAAAGCAGAAAGTTATTTAAAAAGATCCATGTTAAATATTCTGTGTTCTTTCCTCCTATTTCTGAGTGTGGACCAGATACAGCCCACTTGGAGGACTCTGTCCCTTACTGTCTTCAGTCCCGGCAAAGGTCCTTCCTGGGGCATGAAGCCTGAGAAGGAACCCTCATGCCTTACCTGCATAAACCCTAACAGGACACTCCTACTAGGTGTCCCTCAGTGTCGCGAGAGTAGAGACCCACTCTGGAAGAAATACAAGGGCGAGTTGCCTATATATTTACACAATTTCCCACTTTTTACAACTGCTTCTCTCACAGCTAACTTGAGAGTTTACCTGGACTCTATTACCTTTATCCACTCTTTCCAGATTATTCGATTTCACTTTCTCACTCTCACCTTAACCACTTAAGATAACACTAAAGTGACAGTGAAAGAGCTCCTGGAGTGCACAGGTTAGGCAACAAACACCACTGGTGACAGCAAAGTGCCTGAGCTCTGGGCAGCACTCACCACCAGCAGAAGCACTAATCACAAGGTTGATATGTATCTGTTTAAAGGAGAGGAGGGGAAGGAGGAGAGAGAAGAGAGTGGGAAGAATAAGCTGGAGGAAAGCAAGAGAAAAATAATTTCCCTTCTGCTTCATTCCACTCACAGAGATCCTTTGCTCCAACTTACATGACTGATATTTTATGTACAAATCAGGCATGTATCTTTTTCTCTCTCTCAACTGTGTAAGGGGATGTGTAGAAACACAAAATCCAGAAGAATCCCTCTCACACCTGCTCTCTTCCTCCAGCATCCATCCCTCCATGGCCATCAGAAGCAAAGATGTTTTAAATCTAGTCTCAACTGTGTTACTTATTAGTTGCACAGTTTTCTTCCTCCAAACATGGAGAGAACACAACCTGCCCTGGTTGGCATTTTAACTGCTAGGAAACAAATGAATCAGTATGAGCACTGCCGAAGTGAAGGTCAGGAGAATCATTTTCTCAAAATTTTCTACCCAGTTCAAATTCAAATACAATATGAAATTTAAAAATGAAAAGCACTAAGGTTCCAAACCCCATCTTCCTGGCTATGCTCAGCACTTCAGGTACCCTGGTCAGAACAGCGCCCTTTGCTTTTTTCTACCGATCTTCCAGGAAAATTAAAGTTCAGGTCCTTTTTATCTTCAAAATGTCAACAACTCCTTCCAACCCACTCCAGTCTCCCTTGGGTCCCGAGGTTATTTACAATGGGACCAGGGTACAGGTAAACATTGGGTGGGTATGCAGAACACCTAGGATTCCAGGACAGCCACCCACATGTGCTGGGCACAGGAGGGGGTCACAAGCACAAGCTCTCGGGACTCCTCTGCTGCCTTCAAGGTGAAGGCAGAAGACCAAACCAAGAGACAAGAGCAAGAGTATTTTTCAAATAGTTTAAAAATAGGTACCACCCATACAGTGTAAGTGGTGCCACAAACACACTAAGGGCACAAAACAAACAAGCACTGTGGAAACATCTAGTTCAAAACTATTTTTAATTTTTTTCCAATACTCAAAATTTTAATCTTCTATTTTAATATCAACCTTTTACTCAAGAAATCAGTTTGTTCCTCCAAAACGAGTAATTGATTCCCATGCATTCCATGTTCAAGTGCTGGATTATGTCAGAGAGAAAACATTTAAAGCAATAAAGGTTGTTTTATGTAGCCTATCAGGGAGAAGTTTCTTCCCTCTTTTCTGGGTCACAGATGAAGGACTACACAGATAACATCACACTGCTCCTTACAGAAACAAAGCTACATTATTAATACTATTTGACAGCAGATATCACAGCGACCTTCTATGTTTCACGAAATTCCATTTTATTTCCAAGAATCAAGTATTAGTCTTCCCACACACCACCCTGCCCCCGATACCTAGCATTAGACAAAGAATGTTCTGAGCCATTTTAAGTGAAACAGACATTTAGGGAGAAAGCCGGCACCACTCTGACCCTCTTAGTTGGGGGACAGGAAAATTCAACTCTAGCAGGAAGAATCTGGCTGCAGGTGGGGTGAGGGCTCCAAAGGGTTCTCTGTGCTTAGAGAAACCACAGCACCGCACCAATCAACTCGGGCCCTGGGCCAATCCAGGGAAGCAAGAATGCTCTAGGCCCTAAGAAACCCACATGATGGTCCCTGAAGAGGGTGCAGCTGGTCCACGCCACTACTCCTCTCCTTCCTGAGTGCTGAGCTTAAGCATAGCTAAAGCTTGTCAGCCAGTAACATGCTTTAACCTGTTATATTTTTTCTATCCCACAGAGAAATTTTTCCAGGAGTATGGATTTGACAGGATATTCTATTTCTTATACATAAACTATCGGTATCTGCATCAGAGCTAGCCAGGAGGGGGCATATGTGACAGACACTGCTCTGACTCACCTGTACAGAAGAGATCTAAAACTTCATACAAGAAGAAATAGAACCAGACTCACACACATACTCTCAACTGGCAAATGCTTGTTCTGCTGTTTTACACTTTTAGCCGCATGGCAAACTATCCCATTGTTTCATATCTTTATTATATGAGTATGTACCTTTAAGGTTAATTCACAGCAGGGCAAGTTTACAGTTGTAATGACTGCTTATGTTGCTTCATGTAAAGTCGGTGATGGCAAACCACCCCTACAGGAACCTTGCTCCAGGTGTGTCTATAAATAGCTCTGTATTACTCATCTGTCCTCTTAAGCATTTTGCAGGCCCCAAGTAGTACCTATTAACTTTCTGCAGCAGATCTTTTAGATGATGGCTCTTTTTGAGACCAATAAAACTCTGTTACTTCTTCCTCGTTGGAAGAAATGATTTGGTGGTTGTCGTAAATATGAACCACTGCGCTCACCATGAGCTACAGCCCTCGCTGGGAGGTGGAAGAAGGTCAAGTCAAGAAACGTTCATGTGACTGAATCCTCAAAGCCCAGCCAGTACCCTTAGTGGCTAAATTGCTGCCAGTGCCTTGAGCAGTTTACAAAATGTCCAGGGGGCAGATTCTAGGCTTGGCCTTAGGGCTCCTGATGCACTGAGGTAGATAGGGGAGGGAGAATGGACAAGGAGCATTCCTCTTGGCCGCCACTCCACTGTTGTTAATTTTATCTTCATTTAGGATCTCTGGACAATAAACAAGAAACAGAGTGAGCTGGCACTTGAAAATCATGCCATGACATTGTGATGACTGGTGAAAACTGAGGGTGACTGGATAGTGCACAAAGAAAAACCAGATAGTTCCCTTTTTCTTCCATGGTTTCCCCTCAAAAAACAATGATGAAATCAGGAAGTGCTGGTTTCAAAATTGCTTGAAAGGAGATGGAGGAGAAAGAACTGCGGTGACCCGCCAACCAGCCTCACAGGCCCGGAGCAGGTAGGGGGAGAGACTCAGGGGCTGCCTGAGTTACCAGAGGCCCAGACAGCTAGCTCAGGGCCTAAATATAAACTACAACTGGCTCTGCGGGGCTAAGCAGTAGGTTCGCTGAGCAATTAATGACATGCATGTCCTCAGGCAAGCCCCAGACTCAGTGTGTCCATCTGTAAGGAGGAAGGCTGTCAGCTACTGTGTGACCTCTGTCAACGACAGTGCCATCTCAAGCTTCTCCCCAGAGCCCACCCAGCCACCCAGCTTCTAACCCAGGGGCACACCGAGGCTCGCAGCTCCTCCACCTTGCTGAGAACCTCCACTTGGGGTCCCCACACCCCGTCCCAGCCCATGACTGTGACCACCTCACTCCACCACCACGGGGCTCCCAAGAGGTGCTGCCCAGCACATGGAGTGCCCACACCCTCCCCCGCGGGGGGATCTGCAAGGGGCCACTCAGGCTCCTCTGTCCCCCCAAGACCTGAACCTGACAGAACCTCCTGACAACCGGCAGACTAACAACTTTAAAACGGCGTCTCCGGGGCCGACAGGGCTTTTTAAAAAAAAAAAAAAAACCTGAGCTAGAAGATGTATAGCTCTGCTAGGAAGACACCAAAAGTAGTCACAAATGTAAGAATGGAGGGGAAAAACTTGAATACCAAAATACACGTTTGCAAGGAACAAACTCCAAGTAAGAAACGCAGTGGGGCCCTGCTTGATCAAGCACATGTTCTTGGGCAGGAGACACCACGTGAGAATAGCCTCACGAGTCCTGCTTTAAAAGCCTTTCCTCCTAGAGTACCTTTTACAACATCACCAGAAGGCGCCCTGCCAGCACTGCGAACCCCACCAGACTGCAGAGCCACCCCAAGACGGAACAGGCAGTGAGACTCGCGGGGGTGTTTGCAGCATCACTGACCATGACCACGTGAGCGCCACCTACCACCAAGGCCAGGGCCCGGCACGGGGCTTCATGGCAAGAGCACGGAAAAGCCACCTTTGCAAGCAAGGACCACAGTGAAGTATCAGGGGAGAAAAGAAAGAACGGCCGGGACCTGACGCGTTAGCAGGAGCCAACGCCCTCTGGCTCCCTCCTTCAGGCTCCCTCTGACGCCATCTGATGCCCGCGGAAGCCAGCTGAGCTATGAGCCCCCGTTGCTCACAAGTGATATTCACTGATTCTCGCTCTTCCCACGAAGGTTGAAAGTGTTCTGACATCCATTTGAAGAAACAATGGCAAACACACTACCTGACAGAAGTAATTCATTTGTTACTGAGAACACACCACAAGGTATTTCAAGCACCTACGCTGTGTACAGTAGAACTACCCCCAGCAGTGTAAAGTCAGAGCCCCACGGTGGGGTGCCGCCCAGGCTGAAGCCCCTCACATCGCTCTTGGTGTTCCTCTCCTGGAAATGGGGTGTTTCGCCTGCCTCTTAGAACTAAATGAAACAGCAAGTGGCAACTTTGTAAACTGTCATTTATTGAATTTATTGATTGTACTCAAATCATTTATCCATTTTATTTATCCATTTTACGAGTTAATAAATTTAACAACTGTGCCACCATCACCACTGACACCATCACCATTTTGGGGGTATTAACATTCCCAAATAACATCCATGCAGTCTCACAGCTCCATCTTTTCTAAAAAGTTCTCATGGACAGGATTGCACAGTGTTTTGTTGCTGGCTGCTTTCATGTGGCATCGCGGGGAGGAAGGCCATTGTCTTTCTAGCACGTGCCAGGAGTTTGTTCCTACCTGCTGAATTCCACTGTATAACCGTGACCTACCACATCCCGCCCATCCACTCACCGTGGGGCACATTTAAGCCATTTCATTTGGGGCAATGTGAGGCCAGGGAACTTTTGTTTAAAAGGCTCATCTAAGAAATCTCTGCCCATCTGCAAATCATAAAGATTCTCTCCCAGAAACTTTCTATTTTTATTTTTACATTTAGGTTTGTGACTTATCTCTATAATAAATGTTCCTTGATGGCATGAAAATTAGTTCTTAAAACTGTTCTGTAAAAATGACTTCATTCAAATACTATTATAACTACATATGCTTAGATACAGTTACATGCAAACAACAGCAACAGAAACAAACAACAGCCCAGAGGGCTGCAGCCCGAACAGTGGACAGGTAGGTAGAGCAGAGCATTTTGGTTTTTCTTCTTTGAAGTTCTCAGGAGTAACATATAATCAAGTGGTTTCAGAAGGCTGCACTCCAGACTGTCCCTAGACAAGGGCTGTGTACTTTGATCCTGCACACGTGACACAGAGGTGTCATCGAAATGGGATGACAAATTTCAGGAGCAGGGCGGCCAAGTGGTCAGGCTGCGAGCAGAGCACAGAGGCAGCTGGACACTGTGGCCAGACGGCAGGGGCAGGGCTGCAAGGACCTTGGAGAGCCCCTTGGGAAGAGGAGAGCTAAGGCAACCACATGGAGATGAGACACACCTGCAGGAGACAGGCTGCAGGCTGAGCGCAGCGGATGCAAAACCGGGCAGACCTGAGCAACAATTGGGTAAACTGAGCCCCAGGCCTAACTTTTAAAAAGAAGCTTCTTTCTCAACAGTCCGTTTTAAATGGAGAAACTGCTATGCTCCAGAATGTTAGTTAGTGACTCTTCTATGTTGTGTTAACAACAGTGTCCAGATAATAAAAATAGGTGGGTCATTACAGAATGTGAGGATTTCCACAAATATAATTAGACCCACAAAGGAAAGATTACTAATTTTGCCAGAAGTTTCTCTCCTTAGTCAGGGAGCTGCAGGTACAAGAGAGATTAGGGGACTTAACTGCTAGGTGGCTTCAAATGCTGAGAACCACCATCTACTGCTTTGAGTACTTCTGGAGGAAACAATTAACTGCTGATACGCTTTAATTCTTGCTCCTCTGGGCCACATGTTCTACTTTAAAAAAAAAAAGTCCAGTCCACAAAAGAAATGGCCAAGGAAGCAGGTGAGGGGTGTGCTGGGCCAGCTGGGCCCCAGATGCAGACAATCGTCACTGCAGCTCACCCAGGTCCCTGCCGTAGCTGAAGATCTAGCACACAACACTCCTGCTCTCTCCTCGGTCTGTGAGCACTTCCCTGTGGGACATAACAGCTGTCTCCACTGCAGCCAGGTGATGCAGGAGCAGGAGGAAAGGGCTAGGAGGGACTTCTTACGAAGGCTGACACCACGCTCCCCAGGTTTCTCACAAATCCTCTAAGCTGACAAGCATCACTCACAAAATCAGACATGCTTACCAGGCACAGGGCTGTTCTGGCTACTTTATGTTATTAGGTGGCTTAATCACCCAGCCAGCCCTTGACCTGAGTACTATTACTATCCCCACTAGAAGTAAGAAACAGAGGCAAAGAACTTGAGTCCCAGTGCAAGTCAGTGTCACCCTCAGCCAGCACACCCTCAGGCCATGCTCCCTGCCACTCCATTCTCATTATCTCACTTCCAAGATGGTTTCATGGAGAAGGGGTAGCCTCTCCCCCAAACTCCCTAACACTCCCCTCTCCAAACCTTTCTCCTCGAGGGCATTCTTCCACTGCCCAGCAGCAACTAAAGTGACTGTCCACTTAGGAGCCAAGGCTCTGACACAGCTCCACTGCCAGCAACCACAGATACAAAGATGACAGGGAGGAGCTGATCTCTCCCTCCTTGTGCCCACTGAGCAGGAAGCAGCTGCTCCCCTTCCCCCTGGATGCCCTTAGGGGTGAACCACCTCGGGGCCCCTCCACTCAGCACCCAAGCTCCCCAGGCAGCAAACCACAGGCTGGTGTCTTCTAGATCAATACTTTGCTGCGTGATGTCAATGCCCAGCCACACCACAGGACACATCGTTGGCGTCAAAGGAGACCTGCCATTCCAAACAAGCATTTCCCAAGAAATACAAACCATAAGCAGCTCTCACACATCTATAGCTATTGGCAGGTAGGGATGCTTTTATCAAGGTCCAGGAACATTGAGACATCCATCAAGATCCTAGAAAGAGAGTGAAGTTCCTCCTCTGTCTGTTGCTTTGATTTAAAAATACCAGCTGTTTTCTGAGGTGCAAGATGAGAACTGCGTGAGGAAAAGGAAGAAACTGTCCATTTCCCTGTAAACAGGCCAGTGGCTCCTGCGCACCTCCCACAGCGCCCTCACCTCCTGCTAGATAGGGCCAGGCAGGTGGCAGCCAGCCCCAACCAGGTGCCCTGCCCTGAGGGCACCTACCCTGGGGCAGGAACCCACTCCCGGCCACCTGCCTCCAGCTCATGTACACCCTTGAGGACAGAAGGGGTCCTGCTGGCCGGTTAACAGATTTTTTGTTTTCCCCAAAAAGATCCCTTAGAATGTATTAAGTTTACACACAGGACTATAAAAAGGCCATTTCAGTAGAACTGACTGGTGACACCAGGCTCTCTATGGGACACGGTGCCATCCATCATTAAGTACCAAGCGGGGCAGATGAAACCACACAGACAACATGGTTGGGGTCGAAGAGAAAGCACAGCCACAGACTACAGGCAGGCAGCTGTGCTGTCACGAGTGGCCCAGGAAGTCTCAGGACACTTTCTTGGAGTGACACTGAAGTCATGACCAAAGGATGGGGATGAACAGGGTGGGGGCGTAGGACCACAGATGGGCAGGATGGAGGCCTGTGGATCACAGCAGGGGTAGGGCAGGTCCCTGGATAGACAGCACCTACAACCCCAGGGACACACCACATGTGGCTCTGCAGACACTACTGCCATACCCCCACTAAGGCAAAGAGCCAGGGTCCAGTCACCGCCCAGCAGCCATCATAGTCCTGCACTGGTTGGCAGAGACTGCTCCAGGCCTGGCTGGCAGGTAGGCAGGGCCTCCTAACCACAGTTGTTTGGTGTGACATTCTCCTTGGGGTCTCCTGGCCCAAAGCCCATCAGGACACAGGGACAACACTTAGGAAGTCACGGCCAGGCCAGCAAGAGGGAAAAAAGTCGGCTTGGGGGTAAAGGAGAGGGGTGAGAGCTGGTGGGGGTCAGTAAAGAGGCAGCTAGGAAACACCGCAGCCAGCAAGCCCCTTGGCCATCTTCTCCTAAGTCCAGTTGGAAGAACCACTGCAGAGTGAAAACCATCTCAGATCAACAATCCTCAGAAGGCAGCACATCCTTATAATTTTCCAAGAACTCACAGACTTTAGTCATTCAACGAAGAATAACATTACCCTAAAAGTGGGATAAGATAGCTTTGTGACTTCCAAAGAAAGACACCATTCAAGAGAATATTGAGCAATTCTGCCTTAATAACCCAAAATCTCATAGTATGGAATGTTTTTTCAATCCAGCCTCTCACGACTGCACACACACAAGTACAGGCACTCCCACCCTTGCTCCCGGCCATTCCTACAAGGGCAGTCCTACAGGAAGTCCTCTCAGAAGGTCAGACTTCCTCCCCCCAGAGCACAGACAACATGTGGAGAGATGGGCACCCCTGTGTTACCCCTGAAATCAAGCCACTGCACGTGCAGCCTGGTGTCACCCTGTGGAAATCAAAGAACTGGGATAAAGCTCTGTGGGGCCCATGTTCATTTCAGTAAGGGCTAAAGGGGTGTCATTTCCAAGCACTGTAAGTCTTGGTTGTCTTGTTGAAATGTTTTTTTATTTCCTCTGGTAAAGTCCACTCTATTGTCAGGTTTCTCCCCAAGATAACCACAAGAATAACTAAAGGCAACCCATCACTAACATTTAAATGAAGCTCATGTAGAGTTTTTAAAGTGTACACAGACACTGGTAGGTAGGTAAGTTTAGGTAAAAACAATAGGAATAGAAAAGACAAACAAGGATGTGCCTGGAGAAAGCTAAGAAGGGGTCGGGACAAGTGGAAGCCTGAACAGCCTCCCACTGGCCCTCCAACTGGGAAAAAGTTGAGCAATTAAGTAAATAATGATAACTCCAGATCATAAGCAATAGAATAAAATAATCTGAGTGTATAATGATGTAAATGAACAAGAAAAGGAGAAGGGAAAGCTTTTTCTTACAACAGGATGCCAACTAGTGAAAATACATTAAATAATTAGAAAATCATTCATAGTTTCAAATAAAAATTATCAATGAGTATAAAATTAATGGGTGAAACAGTACAATGAGAAATTGTTTATTTGTACATTTTCAAAGTAAACTTCTTCACAAGGTACTTATTAATCACAGAGAAGAGATGAAGTTCACCACGGAGCCTGGAGACACCATCTCAACCAACCCATGTTAAGGCTCCAGTCCTGGGACAGACATGGTCACCTGCACGACCAGCACTGGGAGGAGTACAATGTGGCTGCCGCAGCGCTACCATCAATCACGTCTTCTCTACCTGCTCGTGATGGGGCATCACACACCTCCAAACTGGGTAGGTGTAGCACAACAGCTAGATCAGCTGGCTGGCATTCTGCAAAACTGCCATAGTCCCAACAGATAAAGACTAACTCTTCCAATTTCAAAGAGGCCAAGGAGACCAGCAACTAGAGGCAACAGGTGACCTGGGTCTGTGGACCTCTGCCAGCCAAATCAAGGTCAAGTCTGGGACCCCAGCAAATTTGATTAAGGTTTGCAAATTAGACAATAGTATTCAATCAATATGATTTCCTGAGCTATTTAAGAGAATGTCCTTAGTTTTCGGAATTCACTGAGGAATTCACAGCTAGGAGAAGCATCATGTTTATGACTTAATTACCAATGGTTCAGGAGAGAAATCTTTCATCTAGATGGTAATAGATAAATAACAGACCTAACCAGACAATAAAATCTATAAAATAGAAGACACGAATGATGGAACAAGGGTGCTAAAATACAAACATTTGGGAAACCTGTATGGAATTGTTTTATGCAACTAACAACTTTTTGGTATGTCTGACATTATTTCCCAATGAAAAGTTAATCATACATGTATGTATTTGGTGGACATCTTCCTGTAATAATAAACACAGAATGCAAATCATCCTCTAGAAAGACTACACTGCCTCCCTCTACTCATTATACCATGAGCTATTTAATGACTTCAAGTTGGCCACTGGTAAATCTGAAATATTAAAGTGTACACATGGTGCACATTCCAGTGCATTCCTAGAATATGTCCCTCCCTCGAAACACCAATTTTACTTGAGTTTCACAAATGTTGCTACCTAATGTGCAAGATACCTGTCAACATAACATTTAACTTAAAAAAAAAAATGAATCAAGTTCTCAAATTCTCACTCGTACCCACCTCTCCCATGAGGGGATGCTTCTGTGCCATCTTCAGCTCACCTGCATTTACAGACATGAAAGAGAAAGCAGAGGGAAGCAGAAAGACAAGGGAGAGCTGAGCCACTGCCACCTGCTTGTGCAGTGACCCCACACCAATGACCGAAACGATGTAGGAATCAGACAGCTTTACGCACATGCCACGCAGAGAAAGTCAGCTCCTATTTTTAAGGCAATCCCGGGGTGGAAAGGCCCCCGGCCACACAGATGCCTGCCGGTTGGACAGAGTTAGAGCGGTGCCCGCCAGTGGGGCAGACACTGGAGTGCAGAGTAGCCCAGGGAGGACAAACTGTCATTCCCCAGAGAGAATGGTGATGCAGCTGATGCAGCTCAGTGTGAGCTGGGCCTCCATGAGTGCACAGTGGGGGTGGGGGGGTGTCACTGGGACATCAGTGAGGGTGGCACCCACGTAGCACCCTCAGCCCTGCTACATCATCTGCAAGAGACCATGAATGTGCAGGCGAGGTACATGCCCCCAGTGTCACCTAAGCTGGTCACGTTAATGTTGGTGGGAAAAATGTCCTTGTAGGCACTGAGTTTGGAAGACCCCAAAGAGGATGAGAGCCTGATATTCCTAACATTCACCTCCACCAAGGGGACAACACATCTTCTGAGTGACACAGCTCACTTCTTTCTAGTTTCCAACCGGGAGAACAAGAGTGCCCAAGTCCAAGTCCCTCGTTGAAAGTATTATCTGGACAGAAAGAGCCAGCCAGCTTCAGAACACCAATCACCACTTCCCATACAAAAAAAAGGTTTTTTTATCTTTAATTTTTTTAAGTATATTTGAAGATAAAATCAAATCCATGTACCATCAATTATAAGGAGATAAATTTCAACAGTATTGATCTTTTCAAGTAAGCAGTTATATTAATACTATATCCTTAAACTATTTTATTTAGTTACCATGGCTAAATTTGTTCCTAAAACAAAAACAGAAGCAAAGAACAGTACTAGTCTACAAATGCTTGATGTACTTCTTTATTCCTATGTCAGGGCACTTTATGACCTGCATCACTTGAATGCCTGCATTAGAAAAAAAAGAAAAAAACATAAATTCAAAACTGTTACTGAGAGAAGCTTTGTGGAAATGCAGCTGTGGACAAAGTTCCCAGCTCTCTAGTCCTACAATCAGAGCAATTATTGACACAGATTGGGAGTTACTTCTGAGCAGTGCCCATCGTTCTCACTGCCAGCAGAAAGCTCTCAAAAAACACCCAGAGTTCTCCAAATCCTGTAGGCTGCCGAGAACAATGCCATATATGGCTCTCTCCTTAACTCCCATCACTTTTACCTTCAATGTAAACTGTGCCTTGCAAAGTAATCACTTCGAACTTAGAAGGCATCACAAAAATAAATCACTGCCACTATCAAGTTTTTAAAACTTGGGTTTTAAGGGCTGTTCAAACTCAGCTCTGGGGACAGTAATATCTACATGGAATTTTCATCCAGTCAATGTGATAAGATGCCAGATAAAGTCAGAAAGCTGACTTTCCTCCCACTAAGCAGACCTTCCCCTCTTTCCCTGGAAATGTGCCTGGAAAGGCAAAAAGCTCCGTTTAGCGTGGCCGTTACATATTTTTGGTCAGCTGTCTTACAGGAGCTTCTGATTGACACCTGTTGTCCCGGGTTACTTGTAACAAAGCACTCCCTTTCATTCTTAAAAACATTCTGGTTTGTACAGAAATTATTTGAAGGCCTATTTTAGGCTTCCAAGAAGTTACTGGGACACTTCTTTTGAGATAATGCACGGATTATGACTCAATAAAAGAAAGCCTTGTTTGCTGCTACCGTCATCGTTATTGTAATTACTAACAGTCACGGAGGAACCCTCACCACACGACCACATTCTCCTACATTCTCCCTGAAGATAAGACATCCAGACATCGCTCCATCTGAGTCCCTTTTGCTTTTTCACATTACTTGGCTCTTACTACTTTTCCAAATTCTATCTTTTCCACATCTTTGATATGCCAACACCTAATATGTATATTGTAAGAAAGAGCAGATGCTGGACAAAGAGTGAGCTACAGGGGTTGTTCATCTCCTGGGAAGTAGCAGTCATGCCCCATGCAAGAAGAAAGAATCAGCTGCAAGAAATCTCTACCAAGAGCTATGTTTTTCAGTCCGCAGTGTCCCCGACTGGCTTATTTCTCAAAGTAAGCTTACTTTGGCTTACTTTTGGCTTCTCAAACTGGCTTACTTCTACTTTACCATCAGAATGAACTTTCTGCTGATCTTATCCAGGATTTAGCTTTTTATATACTAACAAGATGTGTTAAAGATGAAAACCGGGGGGGGGTCGTCAGCTTGCTGTGCCCATTCTTAAGATGTGGGCTTGAAGGGCCAGCAAGCTGTTTGTGGACAGTAACTGACTTCTGACTAACTTCTAAAGAATCAGCTTATTTGTGTACGCAGAGCACAACTCACACCTGCCAGAGGCCAACTTGCCTTTCTGGATAAGCACCGGGAGCACTAGGAAAAGCACCAGCTGCCCGTGGGCTGGGAAGCTAGGCAGGCACTTAATGGCAAGGCTCCTAGTCAACACATAGGGTGGCCTGGGCCTCGGGGTTTGCCCCCTCCTGTCAGGGGACAGGGTGCAGAGGTGGGGGGTTCCACCTCCCACTCCCCCATTTCTAGGAGAACAGGGTGGACTAGTTAATTAATTATATGTGTATCAATCTCAGGGGAAGGGTATTGTTCCCTCATTCACCAGGGGAATCCTAGAAGCACTTCTGTGGCTACAAACTGATTAAATTACTATGCAGCATTAACTGGTTTTCTTTTCAAAAGCCACAGGTGTCAAGTGAAAGGGAGTGCATGTAAATTTGTCCTCAGATACTGCTGAGTAGACTGAGCCAGCCTTTACTTCTGCCCGAGGTGGAATATTTGATTGAGTTCTACAATATGAGGGGTCAGGAGGGAGCAGGTATTTGCTAAGACTGCCGGGGGTGCGGGTCTGTCTTTAAATGGAGAGAGGAGGGGCAGACGCTGACACAGATTGCATGCGCCTGAGTCACCAACACAGGCAGGAACTGAGTCAAGGCCATGGTGTCTGGGCAGGGCCTTGGCAGGAGCCTGCAGCCGCTATGCACCCAGGACGACTCAGTCCTCTGTTAGGAAAAGGCGTGGCCTGTGCACAGCAGACTTTGTGAATGATCTCTCATGGACAGAGATGCAACAACACGGTGTAAGAGATGTCTGGCAGATTTCGTGGACGGGCTTTTCTCCTCCAGCTGCCTACACCTGAAGCTGTCCCCTGGAGACTCCTGCACAGGTCAGGCCCAGGCAGTCCTCACTAGGCACCCCAGGGGACCACGAAACCAACAAGAGAGGGAGGCAAGCCCCTTTCTCAGGCTGCTTTCCCGCTGCTCTGAATTAGCTGCTCAGAGTTGATGAAGCCTGTGACGTCCTCTCTGTAGTGATCTGTTCATTATTCTAAACTAGTGCTGCTGACCAAAAAAGGCCAGTCCTCTATGCTCACTATGAACTGCAGCCACACCTGCGCCCTGCGATCCCCCAGCCCCTGACGGGTGTTGTGAGGGGCAGGAACCACACAGAACCTTCCTGGAGAACCCAGGGCTCGCTGAGCTGAGTCCATCGGCTCGTGGGTGTGTGTGCAACCGCAGTACACTCCCACAGGCCACAGGCCGCCCGCAGACACCATGTGAGTGTGCTGCTAAAGTGCCATGTGCATGCGCGTACACAAATGTGCAAATGTTTCAGGATGACCCTTTGCCCTCTCTGCTCCAATTCAGCAGAGATACTCGGTATCTGGGAAGTGATGAAAATTTCGAAACATTCCCCTGTAGTCAGGCTAGCGATCTTCATCCAGCTTTGATAAGTAAACCCTGTGGCATTAGCCACCAGCACACTCGGGCACAAAGAAACAGCTTCTGCTGACTATTGAAGAGCAGGCAAGTGCTCCCAGTCACGGCCGACATCCCCACTAAGGCTTGGACTTAATACACAATAATTTTACATCTAGACACACATGTTTACAATATTACCACAAAAGAAAAAAAAATTACTTCAATACTAAAGATAGGCATACACATGATTCAAAAGTAATGTGATTCCATGACTTATACCAAACTGGCAATTTGGATTAGTTTCTCAGGGCGAATCAAAGCCAAACTTGTAACATCTGCAGTAAAAAGCCCCAGACCAACATTAAAGAATTATTCATGGAAAAACAGTTTTACAATGAGCCAGAGCACAAGTGCTAAAAATACATTTAACGTGCACACAAGTGCACGGGCTTAGCAAAATATTCATTTCACAGTGTTTCCGCACAAACTACAAATTCTCCCTACCCAAACCTTGCCAAGGAGAAGAGCAACAGGATCTGATCCAGGGGCAAACCTGGAAACATAAGGAGTTACGGCATGGAAAAGCATCACTGGGCTGTGACTGTGGCTGCGCTCTCACTGGCAGTTCTTCCCTGCCGGTTACCTGTAAGGCGCAGGGCTGCCAACGCAAGAGCAGAATTAGACTGCACTAGGAAGGGAAATAAAGTCACGACCTGGTTTCATAAGCCACACAAACAATATCGTATTCGTGTACACTCACATCCACCGCACGCTTCCATTTCAGTTACAGCTAAGTGGGGATGAGCCTGGACCAGGAATAAAGTTCACAACACCCCAATCCCTGAACTAGTCCAAGCCGGGACTAATTACTACCCTGAACCCAGCGTCCTGGAGGGCGTGACCATCCTGGTGGGGGTGACTGTGTGCCTTGCAGAAGTCCTCGGTTGCCCTGGGAGCTGTGGTGATGCAGCATCAGCCCCTGAGGGCTCGGTGGGCATCACGGCTGCACCAAGATCCCTCAAAACCGAGTCACAGAACTAAAGGGCACTGCTTAGGGGCAAACCAGTCACAGGGCGGGCAGGTTCCTTGTGAATTCGGGCAAACAGATAAAGGATCCTGGAACGCTCAGTAGATCCGATAGCACTTTAATGCTGAGGCTGGGGCCCAGGTACACAGGCAGACCAGTGGGCAGGGGTCGGAAAGTCAGGCAGAAACTGAGACTCCCAGATCAAGATCCCACATTCTCTGCATGCTCTCTCTCAGGCGCCAGCCTCTTGGCCCAGGTGTCTGTAATCACAGGCACTTGTGCCCTGAGCTCGTGCTCCCAAACACTTTATGCAACACGTTGTCATTTGTGAAACCTGGGAGGAAAGCAAAGCCTCAGGTGGTGGCCATGGAGGCTGGCAACAGGAGGCGGAAAAAGCCTGAGTAACTCCATTTTCCCTGCAGCAGCTTACTTATGCCTCCAAAATGCCCCGTAAGCATTTATCCTGGGTGGCCTCACAGGTGCTGTAAGGGCAGCCCCGCAGCTCCTGAAGCCCTGAAGGCACTGGGCCCACAGCTGAGCTACAGCAGTCTAGACTGCAGCCGGTTTGATGGCCAAGTCAGTGCGGCAGGTAAGGGTTTTAGAAAAGAATCCAGTCAGTTTTGCAGCTGCGCAGGTCAGGTTTGAGCCTGGCCTGTGATCAGTGGAGCTCGCCTGCCCAGCTCGGGCACGCGAGGGCACCAGGCAGGCTGGATGCAGTACTGGGGTTTGGTTTTGAACCCAAGCTGGTTTTGTAAACAGATCAAAAAAGTTCAAGTTCCCACTGACACCAATTAGGGTTAAGCCGTCCAGCACCAATCAAGTCTTGGGAACAACTGGTTTGGAAAGTGGACCAATCAGGTTTGAAAGGCAGTGCCTCTGCAGGGATATAAGCTGAGGCTTGACTCTGCTTACTTCATTGCGCAGACTTGGCTTCAGCGGAGGCTTGGCCTGGCTCTCCTGAGGCCTTCGCTTCAGCTGCATTCACCAAGAGTGCCCCTGGCCTGTGCCTGGCATCTCTGAAGAGCTGTAAACACTGGCTCCACGGCCCTCTGGTACCACCTGAGAGCTGTTCAGTCCAGCACTGGGCATAGCCCAACCCGGCTTTGGACCCGACGTGGCCTCAGCAGCTCCCCTGTGGCTGCCCCAGCTGCCCCCGGGCATTGGGTCCTGAGCCACCGCTTACCGGAACACTAGGCCCAGGCTCTCACCGGAGGGACAGCGCCATCTTGCACGTGCAGATTCTGGTCTGGACGCCTGGATGCGGGGGACACTATTTGGGGTAGGAGAGCTGGCCGCACATGGCCTTAGAAACTCTTTCCTGGGCCTCCCTGGTGGCGCAGTGGGTTAAGCAACGCACTATGAAGCAAATCGCAGTCACTGCAGCATGAGTTCAATCCCTGCTGCCGGCCAGGGAGGGGACCCACATGGCACAGCAGACCTCTCCTGCTGTGCCCGCTGCTCCCCTCAGCAGTGT